>CM061533.1:21785275-22304605 GCA_030545055.2 Neoaliturus tenellus | reverse complement strand
TATTGTACCTATGGAACCTTTAAACCAAAAATCAACAAGAAGAATACAACTTAGCGACAAGATGCTATTTATGCAAGAAGATGTTCAGTGAAGAAAAATCCAAAAGTAAAGAGATCACGATCACCTGACAGGGTTATACAGAGGAGCTGCTTGTAATTCATGCAATATAAATTACAAACTGCCAAACTTTATTCCTGTCGTTTTTACACAATCTTAGCGGCTACGACTCCCACTTTATTATCCCGGAGTTAGGAAGAGATGACGGTAAAATTGATGTTCTTGCTACAACATTGGAAAAGTACATCAGCTTTTCAAAAAACAGTAGGTAAAAATTAAACTTCGCTTCGTAGACTCTTTACAGATTTATGGCATCTAGTTTAGCCAAAATTGTCAGAGAACCTAAGAAGAGAAGACCTAAAAGAAACCAGAAAAAATTGTACCTGAAGATAAATTAGACCTAGTATTACGGAAAGGAGTGTTCCCCTACGATTACATAACTTCTACAGAAAAATTTGAAGAAACCAGTCTACCGCCGATTGAAGCCTTCAACAGCAAATTAAAACGAAAGTGAAATCTCCGTTGAAGACTACAAATCATGCATGTAATGTTTGGAACCAACTAAAACATTCAAACCTTAGGGGAATATTCTGACTTTTATATAAAATTGGACGTAAACTCTGCTGTGCGATGTGATGGAAGAATTCAGAAACACCTGCTTCTCCGCCTATGGACTGGACCCTCTACACTCGTACACATCTCCAGGATTAGCATGGCAAGCTATGCTAAAGTCAACCAACTGTCGACTGGAACTTCTAACGGATATTGATATGGTGCTCATGATGGAATCTGGTGTACGGGGGCGGTTTTGACACAAGCTGTAAACACGTCATGTCAAAGCCAACAACAAGTACATCCCCGGCTTCGACGAGCAACAAACCATCGGTCTACCTTGGCTATTTTGATGCAAAACAACCTTTATGGTTGGGCAATGTCCAAATCCGCTTCCCTACGCTGACTTCAAGTGGATCGACCCGGCCACCATCGGAGACATCTCACAGATTCCAAAGGATGGTCCAAAAGGCTATATTTTGGGACTGTGATTTTGAATACCCGGAGCACCTTCATGACCATCACTACGACTTGCCTCTCCTAGCCAAGACTGAAGTTTCACCGACAGGAAGATGGCCAAAAATTGATGATGACCTTGGAGAATAAGGATCGCTATGTGGCTCACTACTGGGTAGTTCAACAGGCCTCTTGAATTGGGTCTACGTATAGTGAGAATTCATAGAGCAATTGAATTCACCCAGTCTTGTTGGTTGAAACCATATATTGATTCCAACACTGCAAGAAGAGCTGCAGCGGACAACAGCATTTGAAAAGGACTTCTATAAATTAATGAACAATGCCATCTTTGGGAAGACCTTGGAGAACAAAAGAAAAACACAAAAATGTAAAATTAGTGAGTGATCCTAGGAAATTGGAAAAATTAGTGCAAAAAACCAAATTTCGGAAACATCCATGATTATAAACGAAAATCTAGTCGCTGTCAGTATGAAGAAAACAACAATAGTCATGGACCGTCCGTTATACATAGGTATGTCGATTTTGGATATAAGTAAAAACCCTGATGTATGATTTTCCATTATAACAAAAATGGTTAAACATTACGGAAGGGAAAAACATTGGAGTCGCATACATGGATACGGACGCGTTTATCTACTGGATAAAGACTTTGGACATGTATGAAGACCTAAGGACTTTTCCATACAAAGAAGATTTCGATTTTTCTGACTATCCGAAAAAACCATCCAAATTTTTAATGAAAAATATAAAAAAAGTAATTGGAAAATTCAAAGATGAAGCAAATGGAATGCCTTTAGAAGAAAATAGTGGCGCTGATGGCGAAAATTGTATTCATTTAAGATGTACCACGAGAACAACACACCGACAGTGAAGAAAGCAAAAGGAGTGAAGACATCTTATTTGAAAAAAACACGTGACATTTGACCACTACAAGACTTGTTTGTTTGAAGATACTACGATATCAGCAACATTCAACAAATATCCGAAGCTTTAAGCATCAAGTCTACAGTGTCACCGAAATTAAAAAAGCGTTGTCAGCTAGGGATGATAAAAAGATACATTATGCCCGACAAAATCCACACTCTTCCTTTTGGCCACTACTCTCTAAACCCTATCAACTAGTAACCTATTCTTCGTCCTTCTACAACTACGACCTTATTCCTTTCTCCTTCCGTAAAAAAAATGGGGAAACACGGCAAGTCCAACGCCGTGTTCCCCATTTTTTTTACACAAGTTTGGATGACCTTGACCCATATAAATGATGTGAATATTTTAAAACAACATTCATTGTGATTATACATGTGATACAACAAACATTGAAACCTGCAATATGAAGGACTTAAAGCAACAAATTGTCAACGAACTTCATAAACCTGCAAGAAGAAAGTTTCCACGAAGAAAATACGGTGATAAAAGGAATTAATGATTTATATCAAGCGGATTTAATCGAAATGATTCCTTATAGCAAACAAAATAAAGGATATAAATACATATTGACTGTTATTAAACTGTTTTTCAAAAAATGGCAGATGCTTTACCACTAAAAGATAAAAGTGGCAAAAGTGTTACAAAAGCAATGGAAACAGCTATACAAAGAGACAAACATACTATTAAACATTTACAAACAGATGATGGAAAAAGAATATTTTTAATAAGGAATTTGCAAATTTAATGAAAAAAACACAATATAAACCATTATTCAACCAATTCAGAAGTAAAAGCCTCAATAATCGAAAGATTCAACAGAAACTTTAAAAAGTGCAATGTATAAAATGTTTTTCCAACAGAGGATCGCACATATGGATTGATATGTTACCAAAACTTATAAACGATTACAATAAACAAAATTTTCATAGGGACTATCGGGATGAAACCAAACCAAGTAACTAGTAAAAATGAAAACCTTGTATTAAAACGTATAAAAACAAATACTAAAACCAAAAGTTGAAAAAACTAAAGCCTAAAAAAATTTAATGTGGGTGATAAAGTGCGAATAAGTAAAATATAAAGGTGTATTCAGTAAAAGATACCTGCCAAATTGGACCAATGAGGTTTTTTACTGTATTCAAAGTACAACCTACAGTACCTGAGACATATATTTTAAAAAGATAATAAAGGACAATTGCTTGAAGGAGGGTTTTATGGACATGAAATGTTAAAATCAACAGTAGGCGATGTATATTTAGTTGAAAAGGTGTTGCAACGGAAAAAAGATAAGGTCAAAGTACGATGGTTAGGATTTAATAAGACGGAAGATTCTTGGATACCTAAAAAGGATTTGATATAAACCATAGAGAATCATTTTAGGTTGAACCATTACAAAGGATGGAGATAGTACCACAAAAAGAGAGTTTTTACTATTAATAATATAGATGAACTCACAGTGGATAATTCAGAATTCAATAGTGGGAAGCATGGCAATTTGTTTACCAAACACCGTTCGTTGTCTGGTTACCGGACCTTCCAACTGTGGAAAAAACTAATGTAGTATTCAATTTGATTTACAAACCCTAAAGGATTACGATTTAACAATCTATATGTATTTTTCAAAAATCACTACAACAAACCAAAGTATCAATTATTGGAAAAAAATACTGACTAATGTGCCTGAAGTTAAATATTTAAAGTTTAATGCAAGCGAGAGTGTCATGCAGCCACAAGAAGCTAAACCATTCTCCGTGTTTATATTCGACGATGTATCTTGTGAAAACCAAAACACAATAAGGAATTACTTCGCTATGGGTCGACATAACAACATAGATAGCATTTTATATTGGCCAAAACTTACAGCAAAATACCTAAAACAACTCATTAGAGACAATGCAAACATGTTAATTGTATTTAAACAGGACGAAAACCAACCTAAAACATATATATTTTGATCATGTAAATGCGGATATGACATTTTGAACGATTTAAAGAGTTGTGTGGAAAGGCTTGGGCTGAAAAAGTATGGGTTCCTAACAATTATGAAGGAACAACCGCTAAAACAATGGTCGATACAGGATAGGAATTTGATAAATTTATATTAATACATTAAAACGTGGTATAACACATTCATTGTTGTACAACACGTCTTGCTACAAACATGGTTAACCAAGAAAAAATTAGTAAAAGAAATAAAATCACTTAGTGATTCTATTCGGGCTAAAAACAGAGCATTGAAACTAGGTATTAGCGAGAGGGAGAAATTCCTTGAATCTACTTTTAAACCTATTACTGAACCCTTGAAACAATTAAACAAAAAATTTGCTAAACCTGTATTGGAAGGAGATGCGATTGCACCTATTACGAAGTTTGAAAGAGAAAATGTAAAATCAGAAGATTTTAGTGATGAAGACCTGGAATCCTCTACGTATAGTGGTTTTACCGGTGGAGAACCCGAAAGAGAGCTAGAATCACCGGACTATAGTGGAATAAAAGATTTATATGAAGTAAAAGCCAAAAGAGGACATGAAGTTGTATCAACTGCTAGTGAAGAGGAAAAAGAAGAAGAGACAAGGGAAGGTCCGTCAAACATAAGCTTATTGGGTGAAAACATTCATAACAAAGGACCTTTAGGAAGGAAATACATGGTAAAAAATGTTACTCGGAACAATTCCTAATAAGAATTACCATAGTTATGGAGCGAGATTAACAGAAGACGGTTTAATGATAGGTAATAGCCCGTTAAACGTTGACGAACATGATAATATTGTCATTGGTGATCAAAGGTATAAGGGCACAAAAGGATTATTTGAATTATTATTTGAAAATAAGCCTTCAGTATCGGTAGTGAAAGAAAAAGACATGGAAGCATATAAAAATATTTTGGAACAGACAAATGCATATAGGAGAAAGTATTTACCTGACCAGCCTCCTTTTAGATCTAAGTCTTTAAAATATAAAGAATTTGTATCCAAGTTAATACCAACTAGAAGACAAACAATGCCGTTAACACAAAGAAAACCTGTAAAACGAAGATTTATGGCATCCACTTTGGATGTAAGTGCTCAGGAACGAAGAAAAAGAAGTAAGTCCGTTACGGGTACAGGTTTAATGAAGAAACTATATAACACAAATGTGATTTATTACAATAATATTAATAAATTGGTGGATAGAATGAAACTAATACATGAAGCTAAAGAAGCGGGTCATACTGGATTGGAAAACGAATGGGTGGCTTTAGTGGATGAACTCCGAAACCGTGGGGGTAATCTCATAAAAATGCGTTACTCCCTAGAATACTATTCAGTTGCACCATGAGTGTCGACAAGTTCGGACGTTACTCCTCGGATGGGTTATATTATGCCAATAGTTTAAAAAGAAGTGCTGGTTTACCACAAACACCTGATGGAGATTATGATATGAGTAATAAAAGGTTAAAAAACATAAAAGATCCTACGGATGAAAACGATGCAATAAATCTAAAAATATTAAAGGAAAAGATATCGCCAACATTAAAACTACAAAATAACACATATGACGCAGAAGATCATAGAATTATCAACGTTGGTAAACCAAATCAAAACGGTGATGCGATAAACAAAGGTTATTTGTCATCTGAATTAAAAAATACGTTAAAATTCAATGGGAAAACGTATAGTGCCAACAATAAACGTATATCCAACGTAGATGACCCTAAAGATGCAAAAGACAGCGTAAATAGACGCTATTTACATTCTTTGATACCTGAAAAGACAAAAGATGGATTTTCTTTTTATAAATTTGTTATTAACGATATAGGTTATCCAAAAAATGAAAATGATGCTGTAAATCTCAAATATATAAAAGATCATTGTGTCATACGTGATGTGGGAGTTATCGATTGTCTTGGCAATTGTTTGGCGAATGTAAAAGATGGTTCAGCACCATCTGATGGTGCAACAGTGGGTCAAATGAAAGAGACTTTAAAACAAGAAACAACTGGATTTGCAAAACGAGATGAAGTATTATCAAAGCAAGGGGATGACTTTATTCAAGGTAATGAAAAATTTCGTTTATTGACATACAAAAACGCTTATTGGGATTGCAGGCATGGAAGGTTATCAAATGTGTCATGGGGTCATGCAGATAGAGACGCGGCTGCCTTAGGACAAACAGTACATCTAGATCCAAATAATTACTATGCGTTTTTTATATGTAGTAATAAAAAATTAACAAACATGGCGCAAGGAAGAGAAGCAAATGATGCTGCAACTGTAGGACAGGCTATCACATTATCACAAATGGATAGCAAAGTGTATACTTGTAATAATAAACGTATAACAGACCTTAAAGACCCTGAACATGTGGATAATGCTGTCACTGTTAATTTTCTTGTAAAAGTTTTAGGAAATGCATTATTTGATGTATACAATCATATTGGTATTGGTTCAGGTCGTACTCCTTTGTTGGAATCTGAGAGAGGTACTTGGATTAAACGGGAAATTGTTCAAAACTATTTTATCAACCCTCGTACAAAAAAGTTTAGATCATCGGATTGGGGTGATTTTGATATTTAATAAAAGAACACAATAAACGACTTCATTTATGTCCAACTTGTCATAGAGGTAACACATAAGTTGTACATTGCGATTATAAAAGGACAATAATGACGTTCCAGTACATCAGTCCATATAGAGACACTGTAAGGAGAGGAGGTGGGATCACGTCCACAGCGGTTTCTCTGTTAAGTAAAGCTTTAAAACGAATTCCAGTAGGATCCATAGTAAATAGAGCAATAGACGCATTACCATACGAATTTCATATACCGGGAGGTTATCAGTATTGCGGACCAGGAACTAAATTGAAAAAACGACTGGAAAGAGGCGATCCTGGCATAAATAAGTTAGATCAGGCTTGTAAAGAACACGATATCGCATATTCCACGTTTGCCGATTCA
Organism: Neoaliturus tenellus; assembly: GCA_030545055.2. Taxonomy (NCBI): domain Eukaryota; kingdom Metazoa; phylum Arthropoda; class Insecta; order Hemiptera; family Cicadellidae; genus Neoaliturus; species Neoaliturus tenellus. The sequence goes on along the minus strand of CM061533.1, from coordinate 22,297,656 downwards.
AAAAATAGATCAATAGCTGACAAAAAGCTTGCGGACATAGCTTGGCAACGAGTAAAATCAAGTGACGCTAGCATAGCAGAAAAAGCAGCAGCTTTAGCAGTAACAGCAGGTATGAAGGCTAAAACAGCAGTAGGAGGTGGAAGAAGGAGGAGAAGGAGAGTAAAAAGGAGGTCAACCACAAGAAAACATGGAGGAAATATAAAAAGAAGACGACGATCTACAAGAAAAGGCAGGAAGAAGCCCACCGTTTGGTCAATGGTAAAAAACGGGGCAGGTCTTTACCTAAGACCTTATCGTGCATATTAAATGAAAGAAATCAATTGGTCATACCACATAAAGCATTAACCAATATTGAATTATTTAAATATATTTCCTGTTTAAAAATACCATTTTTCCGCGGTGTGTTTATGAAAGACAGTTTACCAAAGAAAATGTGGCAAAATGAGACTGGAATTGTAAATTTGGATAATACTGAAGGGCCTGGCACCCATTGGGTTTGTTATAAGAAACTAAATAACAATGTATATTATTTTGATAGTTTCGGTAATTTGCCACCACCAAAAGAACTTCAAAATTACTTTAAATCTGCTAAAAACATATATTATAACTATAAAAGAGAACAACCTGATAATACTTCAATATGCGGCCATTTATGTTTGGAATTTCTAGCTAAAAGTATCAGTCACTATTGAGATGTCTTCCTATACGGTATCATTAACAGGAAAATCGTCCACTTTACGAAGTATCCTTTTTCCAGCGTTACGCTTGCAAAAAGGAAGGTTTTGGGAGGCGGCACTATTGGATTTTACAACTTACAACTCTATCCCCAATGTTACGGAAGGTAAAAATAACGTATTGCATTATTATAAGGGAAAGGATGCCAGTGGAAAATTTACAGACTTACAAGAGTGCAGGTTACCCACAGGTTCTTATGAAATTGATCATATAAATGAATTTTTGCAAACTAAAATGGGAAAAGACAATATAACATTAAAAGGTAATAATAATACGATGAAAGCTGAAATTACTTCCAAATATTATATAGATTTCACTCAACCAAACTCAATTGGTGATTTATTAGGATTTTCCAACGATGAGCCTGTTTTAGAACCAGATGTAACACATTCCGGTAAGAAAACAGTAACAATATTAAAAGTCAATAGTATAGACATAACTTGTAACATTATACAAGGTGCTTACAGGGATGGGGCTAACACCCACATCATACATACTTTTTACCCAAGTGTACCACCTGGATTTAAAATTGTTGAAAAGCCACAAAACCTGGTATATCTACCGTTGAACACCACTTTCATTTCAGACATCGTGTTGAGCGTATTGGATCAAGACGGTAACTTGGTAGACTTCAGAGAAGAGCCTATTACGATTAGATTACATTTAAAATCGACACTTTAATACAAAACCATGGGTTTAACATTTAAAAGCGAACAACCTACGGGAAACCGCATTAGTAGCTCTTCAGCTGTGGAGGAGTTAACACGCGAGAACATTCGTTTCTTAGAGAGAATTGGATTAAAATTAACCGAGTATGGATATACTGGATATAGCGCAGGGTCCAACATTCGACGAAACCCTATGGGAAAAAGAATATCACACCCACAACCCTTACACTTCATCGAAATTAAACAATAACGATGAAATCCGTATTCCCATACAAAATCAAGACATTTACACACTACCATGTGAAAGTTACTTGTATATTGAAGGACAAGTTACTAAAAAGGACGGTACTACTGTTGGTACAACAGTTCCATTTATAAATAATCCTATGGCTTTCCTATTTGATGAAATTAGATATGAAATATCAGGTGTAACAGTTGATTCCACTAAAAAAGTAGGTATTACGACAACTTTAAAAGGATTAACATCTATAACACCCAATGAAACCAATTTACTTAAACCTGCCGGATGGGTATTACCTACGATTGACACGATCACTCCAAATCCAAATGGATATTTTGATTTTCATATTCCATTACGTTTGCTGCTTGGTTTTGCTGAAGATTATAGGAAAATAATATTAAACGTTAAACAAGAATTAGTTTTGTTGAGATCTTCTAACGATAAAGACATTATTAAAGCTGCAGATGCTACTACAGATGCGACTTTAGAATGGAAATTAAAATTAGACAAAATTGTATGGAGAGTTCCACATGTTAAATTGGCTGACGAGCATAGAATGCTACTTTTAAGAAAATTAAAAGCCGATCGTGATATTGTTATTCCATTTAGAAGTTGGGAATTTCATGAGCATCCCAGTTTACCTACTACGGATCGACACACTTGGACTGTTAAAACATCGAATTATGTAGAACGAGCCAGGTATATTATATTTGGTTTACAAACAGGTAGAAGAGACGCCATTACTAAACATGCAGGACAATTTGATCATTGTGACTTGAAAAATATTAAAGTTTATTTAAATTCACAATTCTTTCCATACGACAATTTAAATGTGTCATTCACTAAGAAGAAATACAGTATATTGTACGATATGTACGCGAGATTCCAAAGTTCATATTACGGTAAAACAAATACACCTTTATTACCACCTGACAAATATTTCGATGCCTACCCAATAGTTGTAATCGATTGTTCTAAACAAAATGAATCAGTAAAGTCTTCAAGTGTGGATATAAAAATAGAAATGGAATTCAACGATGCTATACCGGCTAATACAACTGCATACTGTTTAATTCTACATGATAAAATCGTAACATACACACCTTTAACTGGAATTGTTAAAAATGTATTGTAAGAACCGGTTTTGTTTCATTCCGCGAGTATAAAAGCAGAGCGTACAGACCGCTCCTCATCAGTTTGTTGCCTACTGTTGTATGGGTAGCATCGTATTCAATATGGCTTCTCCTAGTGGTACACCTGAAAATGTGGTAGATATTGAGAAGGAGATATCTGAGTTTTTAGATCCTCAAGGTCACCAGGAAGGAGGTGAACAAAACGTTTGCGGACAACTTCACGCCAGTAATAATGTTGAAGAAAAAGGTAAAAGAAGAAAGACTATACAAAAGAGAAAAAGGGATATTGAAGATAATATTTCTCCAAACATATTGAGTGAGGTATTTTTGCGAATATTTTACCCAATCTCTTCCAGTTTGGATAAAAGTGTTTTAATCGGTGTTATGAAATCTACAGATTATTCCCCTACTGTAATTTTAACTCATGGACCCAAAATGATTTTGTTTACGGACAGTGCTTGGGAATCGTTTATGAAACATTTGCATCTACTAGAATGCTATTTAAGTAGTAACATGTTTGGAAGAAAGACAAGAGTAGGACTTTTGGATTCAAATGTGGAAATTGATATCATTAAACAACGTGGTGATCATCAGCTACGGTTTAGAGACACAACAAGACATGATAACAAAATTCAACTTAATCGAGAGGAGTTTTTCATTTTAACTTGTGCTACTGAACCTATAACAAGATACTTGAGACAACTGGTGTTTTCAAGTTCGATTATTAAAGATTATCTGGAAGACACTTTGGACAAACAACCGGACGCACCTATATTATACGGACCTGTGGATACTTCTATATTTAATAGAGTTCCTCATGAAGTACAGATGTGGAGACAATTGGAAAAGTACGCTCAACTACATAAGAAATCAGTAAAACAGGAAGAAGAGGAAGATGGAGGAGAAGAATCAAGTGTTAGTGATGAAAATGAAAATAAGGAAAATATAAAGATGGAAACTTAAATGACAATGGTTAGTTTTTAAAACAATAGCCAACATTTTGTGGGGTTAGGCCTATTGGGGACGGTGCCCACGTTAAATATACACCAACGCGCCAACAACTGTACGGCCTGGTATAAAAGTAGTACCTACCGTGGTGTGGAAATCAGTTGACCTCCTGACTTCGTAATGAGCAGACGTGTGACCTTCAAAATGGACAAGGGAGAAGAACAACAAGTAAAGTCCAAGCCTGGTATTATTGAGTTTCAAGCGTTTCGTGGTAATGATGATAGATTCATTATAAAAGAACTTGTGTTTTTGGACATGAATACAAGTGTTCCTTATTCGTTTTTATTTAAACCACCATGTTCTTATTCGTCTTTAACTAGTAAAGCCGCTACTACCAACAGATGGATTTCAAAACACTTCCATCATATCGATTGGTATGATGGATTTACAAGTTACACGGACTTGTATCACATTATGCATCACTTTTCAGACAAGTTTACCAATATTTACACAAAGGGGCTGGAAAAGAAAAGATGGATCGAAGGATTTACTCATGTTCCGGTTAATGATGTGGAATTGGATAAGAATTATCAATACATGCTGGAAACCATATGTATTTGTACAAAAAGCCCAGAACATGATAAAGATAGACATTGCGCTTTGAAAAATGCCTATAAACTCGCCTCTTACCTTCAAAGTGGGGAATTGGGGAGTGGTGGGGGTAACGGAGAGTATATAAGTGGGGAGCAGACAGGGACCTGGCATGAGTATTACTCGAGATTCCGAGACGACAACATCTCCGAGCAAGAAGACGATCTGTAACCTGACCATGGCATCTCACCAGTTCCTTCAGACTTTGGTCGAGCAGTTCAATGCTCACTCCAAGTCAACAATATTACCTGTAAAGAAGTGCTCGGAACTAAAAGACGAGAAGCACTACATAATCCATGCTATGAAGAAGATGGAGACTACAGTTGGGGAGGCCATCTGCTGCAGTCTCAGCGAGGCACCGTTTACTCCGGGGGATGAACCAAAGTTCCAGGTGTACCTGCCCAAGAGATTCGTCCATCTTCTACAAAACGAGGATCTTCGCTCTATTCAACCCGGGTGTCTATACCTGGTGTCCCACGGCTGCACGGGTAGCAATTCTACAGAGTTGACCATCCACATCGCTGACAAGCAGCAGTGTTAGATTTAAGTTTTAATGTTGTACATATGTTGTTGTTGTAATGTTTTATAAATAAACAAATCATAAAAGACAAAAAAATAAAAAAAAAACAAAAAATGCAACATATCAATATGTGACAGACTTCACGTATTGATATGTTGCATTTTTTTTTAAACTTCGCGGGTGACCTTGACCTTTGACCTTTGCATTTCACAATTACCCCCACTACTGTAATTACCCCCACTACCGCACTAGGATTCAAACCTGCTTGGATGCGAAAAACGGTCAGTCTGTTGCCAACTAGCAAACGATGAGCACCTTGTACGAGCTTTGCATACAACGAGTTATAACTCACAAGGACTTGTTCCCAACATGTTTACAAGACAACATCCCACTAACAATAAAAGAAGATGTCAAACGCTACAGGAGGGAAAATACAGGGTATTCGGAATACTCCTGGTATAAGTTCCACGACGGGGAAAAGTTTTGTAGGCCTTGTGGCGAGGCCGCCGTCAGAGACCTTCGGCGATTCGTACAGGATGGTGGTATAAAACAATTCGGATTTCTAGCGCCACTGTTTCGATTTGAAACTTACAAGGACACCTGCGCTATTTGTTCCATTCCATTGTATCGATGGAAAAAGTTTAGAACTGTTTAATTGGATTTTCTATACCCCCACCACTATTACCCCCACCACTTTTTCATGTACCTCCAAGCGCTGTGCCTCGGCTTCATTTCTACTCCAGCAGCCAACCTAGCAACATCAAGATGTCTCTGAACGTTAGTTGCGCAAGTTACGAGGAGGTGAGCATCAAGACTCAGCAGGAGCTAAACGACTTATACAAGGAGTTGCAGCTGATGGTGGCACGAGGCTACCGTATAAATGTGCAAGTTTACGCTTGCAATATACGGAACACCCGGCAGTCAAAGGAAGAGCCTGGACACTCCTCGACGGCTTCCTCACCAGCGTCCATGAAGACCGAGCCAGACAACTTGGACTACTTCAGCTGACTAGCAGTTGTATTTCTTGTCCTAACCATTGTAGAATATGTATATTTTTTCATTATATTAAAGAAGTAAAAGAGCAGAAACACCTATCTTGTTACTGACATATAAGCTCAGTAACAAGATAGGTTTTTTTAAAACACAATTTGGATGACCTTGAAACTTCCCCCTCCACTGCTTTGTTACCCCCACCACTTGACTATTGGTGTACATGGCACATCGCAATTGGAAACCTCATTCCATCTTCAACAGCCACACCGACAACATCAACAATGGCAAACCTACCAACAGATGAAAGGTGTCCTCACGCATGTTGTGACTTCGTCCACGAGTTGGAGAAGAGGATGCAGGAGAGGGCGATAAGAAGAAAACAGATCCACTCAGAAAATATCATGATAGTCAACGGCTATCTTTTATTGTTCGGCCTTATTATGGTTGTACTTTTCATACTGTACGGCATAGTCACATGTGTCGGCAAGGTTGCAGAAGAAAACGCTCGCCACCATCAATTGGAAAGTTTCAATGTTACTTTGTAAGTTTTCCTTTTTTTAAAACTTCGTTTGGATGACCTTGAAAATTCCCCCACTACTCCACCACACCCCCCACCACTTCACCATGTTCCTGCATGAGCATCACATCAACCGTCATTCCTTGTCCGACAAGCAACCATGGCAGACAACAACACCATCAGCCAAGCTGACTCCACTACTGATGTCGGTACAAGTACGGGTTGGACACTGTCGGTCGATAGTGTACACTATTTGGAGTCAATTTGCGAACGTATGAAGGAAATACTGCGGGACAACCCTGGGATCATAATACAAATGAATTTAAATTATGATTGGTCCCAAGTTAGAATGCAAGGGGACGACAACAACGGTCAACAATCTCCACAATATTCGCCCATGTCCCCGATCTATCCTTACGGCGAGTCTGACGTCGATGAAGATGAGGCTGATGAAGATGCAGGGGACAACGAGGCTGAAGAGGAGTAAGCTTCATTCCTTTTTTTTAAAACCTAAATTGGATGACCTTGAGAATTCCCCCTCCACTATTTCCTTTTTTTTAAAAACCCAAATTAAATGACCTTGAAAATACCCCCTCCACGTACTTTTGGTTTACCCCCTCTACTTTTCAATACTGTTACCACAGTCTGTAGCTCACATCATTCCTTGCTTAGCTATCATGGCGGACAGCACTCTTTCTCGAGTTGACTCCACTACGGATGAAGAATGGCCATTTTCCTGGAATGTTCATCTGCAAGACTCGGCAGAAGTGGATATGTTGCATGAGAAATTGGTGTATGTATTAAACGAAAACCCCAACATTGAATGTAGAATGACTATGGATTTCGATGCGACAGGGGTCCACACTCAACCTTCCACTTCCAGCCAGCCTGAACCTCAGCTACAGCCAAAGAACTTTACACATCTTTACACTCCAATACGGCCGGAGGATGTGGTTATCAGCGAGGCAGACTCTACTACAAGTTATATTGAACCAACGAATTGGAAGCTTGTTGTTGACACCTTACACAAGGTCGACTTAGTATGTGACAAATTAAAGGAATTGATGATGCAAGATCCTGGTCTTCGTTTTAAAATTGATTTGTTTTTCATCTGGGGAGCACCTGCACGGGGCTCTTCGTCTGACAGCTCTCTAAGTACAACGGATGAGGAGGAGGAGGAGGACGACTAGTTATCTTTTTTAAAACTCCGTTTGGATGGCCTTGACCTTTCCCCCTCCACTGAGTTTATTTAAGGTGCACTCTCAATGACTGCAGCATCATTTCATCGCGCACCTTCACCACAGCAACATGGAGAGTCAACTCAACTACTGTTGCGAACGGAAATGTTTTTCATGGCCGAATGACATTGATGTTGCGGATGGCCTGGCGTGTAGAAAATGTGAAGCTTTTGGTCAATGCATGTGTAAGTGCAAGTCTTGGAAGAAGCCGAAACCGGAGTTGAAGACATTCCATGTGTACCAGATGAGAGGGCATAAGTACACTTGTTGCCCTGAACGTTGCATTGAATTCACATTAAAACAGCTAACTGGCTGCAAATTGTGCAACAATCATTTTGCAGGTTTTTGCAAACATTATTTAGGAGCCTGTCAGTACAGATCAACTTGGCATACAGAAGCACTCACTATCAATGAAATCGCTATAGATACACAAGAGTAGTCTTTCTACTCTTTTCTTTTTTAAAACTCCATTTGGATGACCTTGACCTTTCCCCCTCCACTCACCTTAGTTTATATAAGCTCCATTCCTGCTGGCCACGGCATCACTTCATCTTGCTCCCTCGCCAAAGCAACATCAAGTATGGAAACTAAGCGTGTCTCATGTTGCGAGCATAAGTGTTTAGAGATACAAGGCGTCGTCCATTGTGCAAAGAAGCTTTGGGAGGAAGAGACAGGGACAACCTATTGCTGCGAGGGCAAGTGTTTCCTACTACCAAGATGGCAAGTGGACGGGCTGGCCTGCCGGCAATGTGAATGCTTCGGATGTTGCAGGTGTAGATGCAAGAACCAACAGCTGCCACCACCGGTACTACAAACTTTCAAAATCTACAAATCCAACTACTTTTACACTTGTTGTCCGCAGCGGTGTATTAAATTTCATTTCTCCAATCTTACCAATTGTCGGAAGTGCTACGGACAACCTGATGGGTGGTGCACCTGTTTTCTGGACTCCTGCCGCTACAGATCGGATTGGTTTACAGATCCGTTGGAAATTGATGAGGTCGCCCAGGAAGCACAAGAGTAGTCTTTCTACTCTTCAACTTTTTTAAAACTCCATTTGGATGACCTTGAGATTTCCCCCTCCACTTCCCCATATACCTAGAGTACACAGAGCCTGACAGTCAGTCACTCGGTGGCTGTCGTGGGGTGCGCATCGGTGTCGGCGCTCCGTTGTTAGGTTTTCAAGGTCACAGTAATATCAAATTGTTGGTGTTGTGCTGGTTCAAGGTCACCTGAGGGATAACCGATTGCCCATTTAGGCAGGGTCATGCCAGAAACTCGAGTTTAACTTGGCACTTTTGCCGTTTCTCGTCGAAAATTCGCTCCAAGTGGTCAAGGTCACGGGGACTCTGACTGAAACTCGGAGCGTAGTGCGAGAAACGGCAAAAGTGCCAAAAAATTTTAAGTTTCGGCGTGACCTTGACCTCAGTGGCGTCGGTGACGTCATTTTGATGACGTAAGGGGTGATGACGTCATCAGCACGTCATTTCTGTGACGTCATGGGTGTGACGTCATCGAAATGACGTCATTAGTGATGACGTCATCGATGACGCAATCGATGACGTCATCGATGACGTCATCGGTGAGGTCATTGACCTCGATGACGTCATCCCTCAGGTGACCTTGAACTGGGCCAGCACCAACAATTTGACACTACTTTGCCCACATCAAAATAAGCAAAAAAATCCCAGTAAACATATGTCCTAAAATGCTTCGTTAACCCGCTAGCCGCCATTTTGTTTTTTACACTAAATAATTTTTATTTCCGTAATGGATCATTGTATTAAATTAATATTTGGTATGAACCTTCATCATAGCAATACCCATTTTCAAGAAAAAAGTTATTTTTTTCTTATGTGTATTTTCAAAATGGCGGTCATTTTAAAATTTTAAACTAAAATTTCTCAAAACCGGTAAATTTTATAAAAATTTTACTAGACACAAAAAAGTTGACAAATTTAATTATCTAACCAATGGTACCAAGTTTGTAAGGATCTGACAATAAATAACTGAGTTATTGAGATTTTTCAATTAAAATTACCTTAATTTGCATTAATTACAATGCAAAATCAATGTTTTTATGCATAAAAATCTCAATAACTCCGTTATTTGTTGTCAAATCCTTACAAACTTGGTACCATTGGTTAGATAATTAAATTTGTCAACTTTTTTGTGTCTAGTAAAATTTTTATAAAATTTACCGGTTTTGAGATATTTTAGTTTAAAATTTTAAAATGACCGCCATTTTGAAAATACACATAAGAAAAAAATAACTTTTTTCTTGCAAATGGGTATTGCTATGATGAAGGTTCATGCCAAGTATTAACTTAATACAATGATCCATTACGGAAATAAAAATTATTTAGTGTAAAAAACAAAATGGCGGCTAGCTGGTTAACAAAGCATTTTAGGACATATGTTTATAGGAACTTTTTTGCTTATTTTGATGTGGGCAATAACCTCCTGAATTCCTGAAACGTTTTTTCCGAACACCCTGTATATGAAAATAACGAACGGTGTTTTTGGCTTCTGGGGACCTCAAAACGAAAAAGTATCATGGTCCCGGGCTTAGGTCTTACCATGGCTACTACCGTAAGCGTATTCCCTATCGGGAAATTCGCTAACAAGAAATCATGTGATTCCCTCATTCGAAAATGTTGATACTATTTTCAGTTTGATCAATTAATATTATATATATTTTATTTGATAATCAACCAATCACTATAAAAACTTAGGCTTCCCTCAGGGGCAGTGGGCTTTCCACTGTACGGGTGTTTCTTGGCGACCCCGGGGTACCTGAGCCAAGCTGTGAGACCCTCCTCACAGTTCTTCCCGAGCTAGGGCCTTTCTTCTCATCTTTCAGGTCTTAGCTCAACGTCTTTATTCTTTCCTGAGCTAACCTTGCTCACCTTCTTGTTTTCGACCCCGAATCAAGGGTGTCTTTCCACCTTCTTTCGACCGGCGCACGCTGGGTGGTCCTGGGAGTGTCCCTGTTGTGTTGCAGGGACTGATGTGTGCCTCGCACTGCCGATGGTCTCCTCCAGTGTGTCGTCAGAAGCCAGCCGCTTCGGACCTTAGTCAGGAAGTGCGGCATGGATGCAGAGATCGGACTCTGCATTGCCACGGTGCGACCCCCAGCACGTCCGGCACATTTCGTGTATCGGTGCTGGGCAAACGGAGGTTTCGGGCCCCAGAGTCCTGGGGTAGGGGTGTCTTATCTCCTACGGGGGGTAGACCTCCGAGGGTGTACCCGCTCCCGGCCAATGAAGGGCCGCCTCTTGCCGCACGATGCGCTGGTGAAACAAAAGTATGGATTTTCAAAACCAAAACACGAAATTAAAGGAGAATGAGCAGGCCGCCTTTAAGCGCAGCTCAAAACTGCAGAGGTCTCCGACCTCGAAGACTGGGACGCCGACGGGGGGAATTAAAGCCTCCCCTCCGCCGATCCCGTTCAAGGCTGCTGGTGTCGCCGGATCGTCGGCCGTAACCGGAAAGGAGAAGGATGAGGTTAAGCTGGGTATGGGGGTGACTGAGCCGGTAACACCTCTAGCCGAGATGCAAGGCATTCCTCCCAGGAAGAGCCCTCTTCGTCCGGCATTCGAGATGCAAATGCTTCGGCAGCAGCAGGACGATGCCAACGAGGAGGAAAACCTGTCCCTGGAGAAAATGAACGATCTTTTGAAGGAGATGGCAAAGGCTCTCCTTATTCAGAAGAACGTCAACAAGGCGATTAAGGACGGAATTCCGAAACTCGAGGATTTCCTTGGCGAAATCGAGGAATGCCGGAAGATCAGGCTGAAGGCAATGAAGCAGGAGCGCGACGTTGTGAACCGAGTTATGTCTGCTTCGCCTCAAGCTCATCTGGCTGAGTCCCAGACTCAAGCCAGAAAGCGAAAGAAGAGGCAGAGCGGTTCTTCGCCGGGAAGCCCTGAGCTTGTTGAGGTGGACTCGGTGCCGAGACCGGTTTTTGTCACTGCGGCATCGCAGACATCTCCTGTCCAGGCTACTGAGTCCGCCCCGGGCGCTGCCGTGATTCCAGCGGCTACTCCTGCAGAGGTTCCTGCTCCGGCGGCTAATCCTGCCTTGGCAGCAAACTCTGCCTCAACACCTTTGGGGGGCTGGAAGACGCGCCTGTCTAAGAAAGAAAGGAGGAGGCAGAAGCAAGCGGAGGTGGCTTCGAAAAGTGCGTCGAGGGTGGAGCGGACGCAAGTCTCAAACCCGGTTGGGGAGGCCTCTGGCAAGTCTGTCAGAAAGCCTAAACAACCCAGGCCTAAGAAGCCCAGGACGGAGGCAATCTTGATCAAGCCCTTAGGGGGGCGATCTTTTGCCGATGTTCTGGGTCAGATTAGATCGCAGGCCAAACCGGAAGAGACCGACACCGTTATCAAGTCTATTCGGCGAACCCAGAACGGGGATGTCCTCCTCGAACTGGGGAAGTCGAGTGACAAGTTTGGTTTTGCCGCTTCCCTCAAGACTGCACTTGGGGACAAAGGCTCAATCAAGGCCCTAGAACCGAAGTGTTCGGTCGAGATTCGGGACCTTGATGCCCTCTCCACCGAAGAGGAGGTGACCCGTGCGATCCAGGTGGCACTCCCGGAGATACCGGCTGATGGAGTGAGGGTATGGCTGACTAAGCCCAACCGAAGTCAACTCCGGATGGCTGTTGCTGAGATGGGCGAAAAGCACGCCAATAAGCTGCTTAGCCTTCAGCACCTCAGAGTCGGTTGGGTCAGTTGCAGGCTCAAACGGAGGGTGGTAGTTTCGAGATGCTTCCGCTGTCTCGGTTTCGGCCACTCCTCCCGAAACTGTAAAGGGCCCGACAGGAGTGCCAACTGCTTCCAGTGTGGAAGCCAGGGCCACAAACGTAAGGAATGTTCCTCGAGCCCCTCCTGCTTCCTCTGCAAGGATTCAGGCTCCAGTGCCCTCGGTCACTTACCCGGGTCTGGTCAGTGCGGTGCCTTCAGAGCCGCACTTGAACAGGCAAAAGGCAGCGGCCGGTAATTCGCATCCTCCAGGCCAACCTTCATAGATCCTGGGGAGCTGATAACCTTCTAGATCAGCTCGCCCGAGAACTTGGTGCTGACGCGCTCCTTATCAGCGAACAGTATCGGGACAGAGACCCCAAACATTTGGATCTCGGACAGCCTCGGTACTGCTGCATTTTGGGCACGTAATACACGAGATGTCTTGGTGCGGAGTCACGGGCGCGGCCGAGGATTCGTCTGGGTTCGGTGAAGGGACGTGACTATCTTCAGTTGCTACCTCACACCCAACGAGGCCGTCCAGTACTTCCGCGACAAGATAGATAGCCTAGAGGAGTGCGTTCTCGGCACCACCGGGCATGTCGTCGTTGGTGGCGATTTCAACGCAAGGGCCGTCGAGTGGGGAATGCCCTCTACCAGCTCCCAGGGGAAATACATCCTGGATTTCATCGCCAGGGCCGGTCTTGTCGTCCTCAACCAGGGCGACACACCTACTTTTCGGCGCCCCGGGCTGAGAGGCACGATCCCTGACGTCACCTTTGCGTCTGAGTCGCTCCTTCCGAGGATCTCTGGCTGGAGGGTTGTGGAGGACTACACGGGTAGCGACCACCAATACATCGTTTTTGACCTGCATGATCAGGCAAATCGTCGAGTTTCCGCATTTCGGGAAGGGCCACGCCGGTGGAACACCAACAAACTGGACGTGGTCAAGTTCACCGAAGTCATCTCTCGGGGAGCGCAGGGGAATCCTGGTGAGGCTGGGGCCGAGGCATTAGTAACCTCCATGATGGAACTGATCGTCTCGGCCTGCGACCAGTCTATGCCGCGAAGGAAACCCCGACGCGACAAACAACCCGTTTACTGGTGGACTGAAGAGATTGCGGAACTCAGAAGAACATGTTTAAGAACTAGACGAGCCGCCACAAGAGCGAGAATTCCCGCAGACAGAGTTCGTAAGTCGGAGGCCTATAAAGCTGCGAGAAAATCTCTCCGCCAGGCGATCAACAGGAGCAAGGCGAATAGCTGGAGGAGACTTCGTGACGACGTTGACTCCGACCCGTGGGGCCTGGGTTACAAACTTGTAACACAGAAACTCGGCGCCCGCTCTCCACCTTCCATCATGGAGGGCGCCACCATGGGGAGGATCGTCGCTGCGTTGTTTCCTGAACATCCACAGCGACCGCCGGTTGACTTCGGACGGGTAGAGGACGTTCCACTTTTCACTTTCGAGGAGCTGGAAACCTCCGTTCTCTCCCTGAAGAGCAACAAGGCTCCTGGCCCGGATGGGATTCCCAGTGAGGCTTTAAAGAAAGTATTTTCAATCAACGCTGACTTGTTGCTGAGAATGTACAACGCCTGTTTGGTAGAAGGGGTGTTTCCGGCTCCCTGGAAAACAGCCATTCTTGTACTGATCAGCAAGGGCAAAGGTGATCCCGAGCTGCCGTCGTCCCACAGCCCTCTCTGCATGTTGGACACGGCTGGGAAGCTGTTCGAGAAGCTGATCCGTTCCCGCCTGACTTCTGCCGTGGAAGCTGCCGGGGACTTATGCCCCCGTCAGTACGGCTTCAGAAAGGGACGGTCAACGATCGACGCTGTCACCGAAGTTCAGAGAGCTGTGGAGAGAGCCGAGAGCCACAACCATTTCTCCCGCCGAGTAGTGCTTCTTGTTACGCTTGATGTCAAGAATGCCTTCAACTCGGCGAGGTGGGTCGATATGTTGGATGCGCTTCGCAACACCTTTCGTATTCCTGCATATCTGTTGCGGCTCATCGAGGATTATCTACGCTCTCGAAGCCTGATTTATGACACGAGGGACGGAATGCGGACGATGGAAGTCACTTCTGGTGCCGCACAAGGTTCAATACTCGGCCCGGATCTCTGGAACGTTGCCTATGACAGCCTCCTGAGGTCCGAGATGCCTGAGGAAACCACTTTGGTTGGGTACGCCGATGACGTCGCAGCTCTCATTGCTGCACGCAACCTTGAGCTGGCCCAACTAAAGTTGAACCGAGTCATGCGTGTGGTCAACACCTGGATGTCAGATCACGGTCTCTCGCTTGCTCTCAGTAAGACGGAGATTGTGATCCTCACGAAAAAGAGGATCGACACCGTCGTCCCACTCCGAGTGGGAAGGGAGGTGGTCACATCAACTCGTGCCGCCAAATACCTTGGGGTTATGGTGGACACCAAGTTAAGCTGGAGGGATCAGATCTTCCGTACGGCGGACAAGGCCGCTAAGGTAGTCACTTACCTTAGTAGGCTGATGGCCAATCTCGGGGGTCCCCGATCCAGCAGAAGACGTCTGTTGATGTCCGCGGTCCAGTCCGTGCTCCTTTACGGGGCAGAGGTGTGGGCAGGCGCTCTAGATAAGGAGTGCTACAGGTTCCGACTCGCCCGGGTTCAGCGTCAAGCTGCGCTCAGGGTGTGTTCCGCCTACCGGACAGTGTCCGAGCCTGCCATCCTGGTGGTCGCCGGAGTCATCCCTGTCAAGCTCTTGGCAGGGGAGAGGAAAGCGATTTATCAGAGACAAGGCGAGATCGGCAAGGACACGGCAAGAACAGAAGAGCGCTCCCGAACCTTCCAGCAGTGGCAACACAGCTGGGAGCACGACACCCGAGGACGATGGACTGCGCGACTTATCAAGCAGGTCCAACCATGGGTGGAACGGCGGCAAGGGGAGGTGGACTACTACCTGACCCAATTTTTGACAGGTCACGGCTATTTTCGGTCGTACCTGAACCGGATGGGAAAGACCGGTTCACCGGACTGCATTTATTGCCCGGGTGTTCCCGACGATGCGGAACACACATTCTTCCGCTGTCCCCGTTGGGAAGGGCCCCGCCTGGAGACCACACAAATCTTTGGTGCATTTTCGGTGGACTCGGTCTGCCAAAAGATTTTGGAGGATGAGGGCAACTGGGATTGTTTGTCACAGTTCGTCCGGGGCATCCTCCTGGAAAAGAAAACCGATCTGGACCGCGAAGTGGCCCAGATCCCTTGATCGAGCGGCTGGATAAGGAGCGAGCCCTACGGGTGTAAGCCAAATTTAGGCCTAGCCTGACGTAATGTGATAAACAATTCCAGGTTAGATTCCTAAAGAGTAGAGGAGGTTTTTTAGTGGGTAAACCCGTTTTTAGGGGAGCCCCACACTACAGGCTGGCCACCTGTGTGCGTAATGCATTTTTCCGCCTCTCCCTCAAAAAAAAAAAAAAAAATCACTATAAAAACTTAGGCTAGATTTTAGTGACTAAGCATAATAATGCACACAGGCAACCTTCCAATGTTGGTATAACTCCATATTTCAATTTATCTTTTAATTTTTTTTATTTTATTTCCTGACATGCAATAACTGTACAAGTTATTGTATTGTGTTGGAAATATATTTTTTTATTTTATTTTATTGAATTAAATAGGACAACAAATTATTATTTACTTCTGATGGCACTTTGAGACACCACAGAAAAGTGCCATTTGGGAACAAGGAATGTACGTAAAAAAAATTTACAGGATCGGTAAATATCTTCGGTTCGCACTAATAACGTCTGTGATTGGTATGTTTTCATCACCCCCGATCATCACAACATGTCCCAGCACTGTCACTCTGGCAAGGTACAGGCCCACAGACTAGATTAAATTTGACGGACTAGAGACCCCCAGTTGACAACAGTTGATAATAGTCCCCTTTCATCAAACTAGAATGAACAATAACGTGGTCGGCGATGACCCAATTGGAGCTCAGACCTATATATGCAGGTTCTGTTTTGATCTAACAGTTCAAGAAAATTAATGTTAAAGTGTAACGAATGGTGTTGCAAATGCTCAATTTATATTTAATATTATATTGATAGTTATATTTATTCACTTTATGTTTTATTCTAGTTCAAAGGCAAGGGATAGGAGATAATAACATATGCCTTTTATATTTTGATGGCGTTTTATTGGTTAAATTATGATAAAACCCTAATACTTTTCATGAGTTTGGTTATCGCTCTGATTAATTTTCGTTGTAAGGTAAGCTAACTAAATAATTATAATGAATGATAGCTAATAAATGCGTTTAATTATTATTTGTTTCGTAGAATACCAGGTATATGCCAAACGTTAAATAAATTATCTGAATTAAATTTAAATGTTGGCATCGATTCGTAGTTATTACTATTAAGTCAATATAAAGTACAATTACATACTGTAATCCAATTTATGTTGTTAAATTAGAATAATCTTCATTAAAACGTGGTAATTACTTTTTCAAATAAAACCATACAAGGAGTATTTAAATATCAGTAAATAAAAAACCGAAAATAAACACGATAACAAAGCTTAGACTTTCTTTAAATGACAATCCTATGAATGCATTTTGATTCAAAGGATGCAATTTAAAGTTCTTCGCATGAACATTATTCACTTATTGTGAAGTGACTTTAAAGAATTTTAATGACGTGTATTCTTGAGTTGGCATGCAAGAGGTATATCTTAAGGGAAATTGTATTTGCATGAGATTTCTGTCGAAAATATTTATCCCGTGTAGAAAGATGTGGGTTTTAGGCTTGAAGACATAAGGGCAATGTTAAACCTAAAAGTCATCAACTCATTTATTTGAAATCAGGAGATTGATTTATAGCTCGAAATAAAGGGTTCGCCAAGATAGATATGGTTTGCTTGTCTAATTTAATGTTTAGTACCAGGGGGACCAAGCTTATGTTGGTAAAAACTTTTAATATTTATAATATAGTATTATATTTATAGTACACAAAATTAAGGGGTAAAGGATAAGTCACCAATGCAGTGGTAGCAGTAAATCGAATGATATGTGTGCCGGGAGATATTTCGATGGCATAGAGTAAAAATGTAATGAAAGAATTTACTTTTATTTTTATGTAAGATGTGAAAAAATCATTTCTGCTAGCTGTGCCATGACTTCCTTGTAATATTTTGGTCTTACTGAGTTTTCTTTAAATTAATTTATCTCTTATTGTTGTGTTGTTTATTCATGGTTCATTTAAACTTTAGCAAATCGGATGGATGGAATCGGATGGATAAATACAGTACTGCTATGCACACAAACTACGGTTTCAAATGCTGAATGAATTTCAATTTGAATGTTTACAACTGCGCTAGTTCGTCGGCCATCGCACGTCGTCTGTCGGCAGGTCGCCGGTGACGGTGGAGGTGGTAGAGGCGGTGCGGGCGCGGCGCCGAGCTGGCCCAACACCGTTGACAACAGCCGCTATTGTCTCCTCATACAACACAATGAACAATAACCCCACGGGCGGCAGACCTGCGTGATCCATCATATCTAGCAGCAGCCAGGCACTCTGTGTATCACCCTAACAGTCAACAGACCGTTCGGTACATTCAATGGTCTGAAGCAACTTGGTATTTTTGTGGCTGCACATTCATTTCATTTTTTTACAATCAGAACTCGTATTGGGATTACTTGTGTCGTGGATTAGGTTTAATTATCAATTTAACTTGTCTAATTTAATTTTCATTACCAGGGGACCGAGCTTTTGCTCGGTAAAATTACTAAGTGTCACTTCTTGGAGAAAGCTCTTTCATTCTGCTCACTCGCCCTCTTCCTTTTTTAAACTAGTGTTTGCTTCGCTACTCTCCAGGCCAATAGGTGCAGTTTGGTACAAATTTGTTGAACCACAGGTTAAATTAACACATATTTTTATATCGACAATTAAGTCCGCTGATTTATCTATTCAATTTAGCAGCTACAAAAAATCTCCACAAGGATAAAATGGTTACTTTGAAGGGCTCTAGCAAGAAACCTGGATTTTCCCCAGGCATGGAACCAGCTCCGATCAATTCCTCTTGGTCATATAAAACCCCCATAATCAACAATAAAATCCAAAATCTTTAGAGATGAAAAAGTTTGCCAGTAAAACAGGGCTTGTTTTGGAGATAAATAATTATAATGGTTTTGCCTTAATTGTCAAGGTTTAGGAAAAATACACCGCATAAGCTTGAAACAACATTAAAACTAACATAGTACAAAACTAAAAACCTTAATTGGAGTAAAAATTGATCCTAATAGTACTCCTAAGAACCGAGTAAACTGAGAGTTTAATAATAACAGAAATAAAAGTATTCTATATTGATACTTTTCAAGCTGTAAAAACATTCATAAAGACAGAAACTTTATGCGTCGTACTAAGCTTAAACTTCGGATATTAAAACTTCCTAGAATTTTTTTACCGAAACTGATTTATATGCAAAGAAAGTATGGTTGCTCTTGGGATTTAAAGTTTTTCTTATTTATTATCGAGCACAGAATCGCAAGAAACATAATACCAAACAAGTGACGTTTTCAAATTATGGTTTGATGTATGCAGCCACACGGATCTCTTTATCTTCGGGTTCACAATCACTGGCACAGGGCCTAACAATAGGAAACGCTATTACTATTAGATAAAATCATACAAGTACTCTTTACTATCATTAAAATGTAACTTTTATGTTTTAATCAAAACTTTCCACTAGCATAACTAATGGTTCAATGGGGTTGTTTTGTTTTCTATTAAAGTACACTCCCTCTTAACCGGTCATCTCGGAACCAGACGCATAGGATAAAGAATCGTCAGGTTAACCGACGTACGTTGAAAAACGTTGAGAGTCATCTTCACGACGGGGCCAGTAACCCATTGTTGGGCAGTCGGCAATGTTAATCAAACGGCTTTTAAGCTAAAACGTGGTCTTGTATTCCCCTGTTTCGGACGCCGTTTTTCAACCGATTTTCTTGAAATTTGGTAAGTGTTTAGTTGAATAATTATACTAGGTTTCTCATACCACGGAATTTTGAAAATTTAACAAATATTACTCTCTGTGACGTCACAAAGTAGGCCTAACTCGATTTTCCTTAGTTAATATTTCAAAATTTAGTAATCTTTTTTTATTATCGAGGTATGAGAAACCTAATATAAGTATTCAACTAAACACTTACCAACTTTCAAGAAAATCGGTTGAAAAACGGCGTCCGAAACAGGGGAATACAAAACCATGTTTTAGCATAAAAGCCGTATGATTAACATTGCCGATTGCGCAACAATAGGCTACTGATAGTCCAGGAAATTTATCGTAAAAGGTCAAACAAATTGCAATAGAAATGAAAGTTATTGCACAAGGTACCTAAAGCCGTCTTATATAGGATATTACAAATCGGCCAAAATCGGACTGGCGGAAACTCGCCATTTTGGAGAAAAACCATCCGCCATCTTGGATTTATGCAAGATGTTCAAAAAGTTATTATTAAAGTGTGTTTAAATTGATTTAGAGCATTAAAATTAACTTTATGGGATTCCTCTTTAAATTTTCTTATAGAAAAATATAACTTCAATGTTTCTGATGATGTATCAAATAGGTTTTATAATCACTAAAGTGTAAAAAATGCAATTTTTGAAGGTACCGCTCTTATTTTTTTAATTCCTGTTACTCCAATATACAACTTGATACGATTTATTGCAAAATATATTTCTAGTAAGCATAATATCAAAACAATCCATCCAGAACATATTTTAGGTGTTATGGTGGGTACAGTCTTATTTGAAACAAGTAGACGGGGAGCGCGTACTGTGGTGCGCGCGACGACGCGTCATCTGCCGTGCCTGTATATCAGTAGGCCTACTGGTGTTTCCAGTAGTTGGTAGTTTTCAAATTCAGTAGCAGTGATGTTAGACAATTTTAACTTACCCTGATAGTATTGATGAATCTGTAGTTAATTTTCTTATAGCATTGATAAGTTTGTTTTATTACTGAAACGATCTTTTAGACCAATATTTAACTTTTATATGCTTTTGCCTACTTTGGATAGCCTACTTTATTTAAAACACCTAAGCACTCTCAGGTGCCTATTTTAAGACGTTTATGACTGAAGGGTGAGTGTGATGATTGTAATGGATCCGATGAAGTTTAGCTTTGTTAATGACAAATAGCAGCTGTTTCATTTGTCAGGATGATTAATTAATAGCCCAATGACCAAAGGCAGTTTGGTCCAGTATCGAACCATTCAAAAAGCACAAACTTTTCTCAGGATCGAACCGCGGCAACCTCAGATTCAAAGGCTCTTTAACCACTCAACTACCTGCTATGATCCCTAAGGATCCTTAGTTTTAAAACTGATTTGAAAAAATGATATATCAGTGACAAAATAACGAAATTAGGGTTTTATTGCAAAGTATAACTATTAAAAGTATCGCGTATAACGCATTTGTTATTTTAAAATCTTAAAAGTTTCGTATTAACTTTAATAACATAGTCTATCATTGATACAATGGTTTTATTGGTAATCATACTTCATTTCAAATGTCTTCGTAGTTTTCTTCTCAAACTTCAATATCAATGAAATTCTTAGATAAAAAAAAAAAAAAAAAAACATGACATTCCCCGCACATAGATGACATTTTATACCGTTTAGCCTGCAGGTACAGCGGGAAGGTCTACAGTGTACCTTGCAGTTACATCTGACATATATTTTTTTTGTAGGGACTGGCTTTAAATTTGTCATTATAGGGTGCAACTTTCCAGCATTTAATCTCCACCCTCATTCCAAAGGAGATAATGATTCGTTTCAATTTCATTCTTTAACTTAAAAATAAACTCTTAAAATGTGGTACTTGTCAGCTGCGGATGTTGGTGGCAGTGTCTTAGGTTGTACTGCTTACCTGGTTCGTCTGCTTGCAGCTTTAGAACTAAAACGTTTGTAATCGAACGTATCAGAAGATTTCCCACCGAAAAAAAAAGTCTCCTCTCCAACAGAAACTATGTCCGATTTTTCAGAAGCGGGGCTGTTTACTTTGGAACATCGATTAATGAGACGATTCTTTTGTTATAACTTAAATCTTTTCCAATGCCATACAACTTAGAAGTAGTATCACACCAATAATGCTTGCATAAACAGTATAGACAAGAAAAACTTCTAGTCCCAGATTTTTCTTTGTAGATTGTATGTTCCATGTTCTGTTTCCTGTTGATCCCATCTTAGGTTCATTCCTAAAAATTACCCGTTGTTGTTAAATTTTCAATAGTAACATAATAGTACAAAGACAGCTGTGTCATATACAACATATATAATAAAAATACCCCAGTCGCTGCAAACCTGCGTACTGAGCGAATTTCCAATGGATTTCAGATTTTTTATTTCTCCTTATATCCCACAGGATTGAGAATATAGGTTTGCTGCCATGGAGTGTTGTTAGAAAGTGTAGGTTAATCCCTCATTGGTGTAGGTAAACACGAAATGTTATAATATCTGGCCCTTTTTTATCTTCCCCGTAAATCCCATGTAGGTGAGCATGTAGGTTTGCCGCTATATGGGTTTTGTAAGCAAGTTTAAGTTAAACCCTGTCTGGATAATGTAACTACCAAATTTGATTAAGCTATGTCAATACAGAAGTAAGATACAGGGTTTTGTTGGTTTCCCTTAAGAATAACATGGGAATACATTTTGGGATTTCCTCCGTAACCAGTTATGCTAAGTTAAAAACTAAAAATTGTAAATTTTTATTATTTTGCTTTTTTTAGATGGTTTCAAATAAATTTTTGAATTTCGAAATTTGAGTTTAAAATGTTTAAAACCCATTTTTGACCCTTTTAAAACCCCCCAAAAAATCCTGTTAACATATTCCGATTATGCTGCTTTGCGAACTCATGAAAGTAGACCTAGTCTTACACGTCCATGCCAAATTTCACCAAAATCGGAAGTTCCTTTCAAAGTTATCAGTACCACGGACACACAATATACAATATTGTGTATGATGGTAGACATAGATACTGTAATATACATAGATACTGTGTATATACATTAAATGAACGAATGGTGTTTTTGGCTTCACTGGGGACCGCAAAATGAACAAATAACATGGTCCTGGACTTATCATGCCTACTCCGTAATAGCGTATTCCCTATAGGGAAAATTCTCGAATACAATAAAAATTATACAATAAAATAAAAAAAAACATTCATATTAACTCTTTTAATATTTATTACAAAATAAATTTTTAGATAGACTATAGTTTAACCTTAATAAAAATAAATGTGATACGACTAGTACTGGGAAATAAGTGATAATTATTGTAAATGTTGGTTGAAAACCAACGACTGAACATCGATATACTAGAACTTGTCCCGACACAACGAGCGTCGATGAGGTCGGCTCGGCAGATGGTCCGCAGCGCGCAACCGGCGCAACACCGTACGTTCCCTGTATACTTCTTTCAACTGAGGTCGTACCTACCATCTCAAAATATGTTCTGGATGGAACATTTTGATATTATGTATACTAGAAATATTTTTAAGCAATATATAATAAGTGTCAAGTTGTGTATTGGAGGAACAAGTGCACAAAAATAAAAGTGGTATGTTGAAAAAGTGCAATATTTGTATATTTTTATTCTTTTAATGTTTATAAATACTATTTAATCCTTTGTGATATACATTAAATCTGTATTTCCCTTTAAGTAAATTCAAAGAGGAATCCAATAAAATGAATTTCAATGTTTTAAGTCAATGAAAACATATTTTAGTATTTAATTTACCAAAAGCTTGCATAAATCCAAGATGGCGGTGGTTTTCGCCAAAATGGCGGATTTCTACCAGTCCGATTTTGACCGATTTTGTATATGGTATGTAAGACGCCTTACCGGACTTCATAGTATAATTTTAATTTCTATTGCAATTTGTTTGAGGTTTGGCCCTATATGAGCCTAAATTTCCTGGACTATGACCCAGGGGTGGGCCAGTAACCCATTGTTGCGCAGTCGGAAATGTTAACCATGCGGCATTTAATGCAAAACATGGTATTTTATTTCCCTGTTTCGGACGCCGTTTTTCAACCGATTTTCTTTAAACTTGGTTATTGTTTAGTTGAATAGTTATATTAGGTCCCTCATACCTAAAAATTTTGAAAATTTAATAAATATTATTAAGGAAAATCGAGTTAGTTTCTCGATTAAGAGAGTAATATTTGTTTAATTTTAAACATTTCTAGGTATGAGGGGCCTAATATAACTATTCAACTAAACACTTACCAAGTTTTAAGAAAACTGCTTGAAAAACGACGTCCGAAATAAGGGACCATGGTTTTTCATAATACCATTAAACAATTTTTGCAATGTTTGCATTAAAAGCCCTATGGTTAACATTGACATTGCCCACTGCGCAACAATGGGCTACAGGCTCTTAAGGTAACTCTTAAATTGCAGTTTTATATGGTATGTAAACGCATCAATAAGTTTATAAACGGCATCTAATGAATTACAGACGCTTACTCACACCCTAAAATTTATTTTTCAGTATAGCCTAACAGGACCAAAATAGTAGTGTGTTTTGGTTACTTCTGCGCCGGAAGTCGTGCCATCTGCCCGAGCAGCTGCTCGAGCAGATGGCGTCAGATGCTGGGGTGCAGATGGCGAGAGCATATGCCCTGAATTTGAAGTAGAATTGGGCATGAATTAAGAGTTAATTTAAAACTGAAATTTAACAGTTATAACTGGGGCTTGGAAAGTATGTCAAGGTCATCCAGAGTAAGTTTTAAAAAAGCCTATCCAACTACCACCAGAAATAGTTGAAAGTTGAACTAGTTGGTGATAGTGGGATAGGTTGAAGTAACTTTTGAATTTTATTTGTGAACATACAATTAATGTGCAACAGCAGAGTTTAAACAAGTTGAACTTTTGTGATGAACTACAGAGTTGTAAATGCAAACACCAACGACGATGAGAAGGTAAACGCAGAGTCCCCAGATGATGTATTTGAAAAGCTTGAACAAATGTAACATTTCGAATTGGTTTTCCCGTTCCATTTCCAATCGTTTAATTTCCAATTTCAATTTATCCTCTTCCATTCTAGTTATGAAGGGAACTTCATCCATCATATCCATCATGATTGTGTTAGTGTTTGAAATTTTAAAACAAGTGATGTTGATAGTTCAGAAGTCGAAGACGGAATGAGAAGTGAAAGGGAGAAATGTTAGTTAAATAAAGAAGTGGTGGGGGGAAGGATGAATTACAAAGAAGTGGTGGGGGAAAGACGTTGCTCTTCATTATTACCATCAGTAGTGTCAGATGGTGCAGGAGTTAGATTTAGTAAACTGTCTTCGTCCAAACTTTCAACCTTATCACAAATAGGACAATCGTATGTTATTTCCAAATTCATTTTGATGGTTGTAAAATTATCTACAAGTTCTTGTAAAATATTAAAAATGTCTTGTAACTCTTCTTTAGAGTTTATTTGAAAACTAGAATTCATTCGGGCCAATGGAGAGTTGTTCATTATTGGAGAGTCGGTGATGGAATGAGGATCGGCGCATAGGGAGGGGGCTTATATAATGGTGACCTTGAGCAGGCGTCTAGGGAGGGGGGCTGTCTAGGGAGGGGGCTTTTATATGGGGAACCTTGAGCTTATGATTGAATAAAATGTTTAGTTCTTCTTCTTCGTCTTTTAATTCAATTATTTGAACCGAAGTAGTTGTTTCATCCTCTTCACTTGATGAAGAAAACAATTCACCAGGATTTAAATATTGAACTACAATTCTGAACCATCTTATAGGATATTCGTCAATGATAGAAAGTAAGTTTTGAAACAATTCTTCCATCTCCTCCCTGTCAGTTATTATATGTTCAAACTTGATAAATTTGTTTTCCATGTTGTTAGTTAGAGTGTTGGAAGTGGAATGATTTAATATTATATAAAAATTAGAACTAGTGGTGGGGGAAATCTCAAGGTCATCCAAATGAAGTTTTAAAAAAGAGTGTAAAACTGAAATTACACATTTGATGGTTCTACAGGATCGGAATACCAATCTGACCTGTATTTACATCTTTTTATCATATGTGTACAAAAATCATCTTGATGAGAATTGGTGCGTTGACAATGAGCAAGATCGAGAGGGTGAAATTTGAAACATCTTTGAGGACAACATGTATGAAAATATCTTGATTTGTAAAGTTTCAAAGTTCGCAATTCCGGTGGCGGTAGTTGTTTTGTTTTGCATTTGCAGTAACAAGATCCGAAGAATTCGCATTTAGTACAAGCTAACCCATCCACCATCATTGGCCCTAAATCTGTACATTGTTGTTCACAACAGTAACGAGGTTTGTACTTGTATTTTTGCTCTTCCATGTTGACGCTGCGGAGTCTAGTGAAAGAATAAGAGTGTATAGTGTTAAATAGCGAGTTTTATGTACTGTGAAAAGTGGTGGGGGTAATTTCAAGGTCATCCAAATGGAGTTTTAAAAAATTATACCTTACAAGTGTAAGGATTATTAAAATTTAGGAAGTTTGTTTCTCTTTGTTTTCTTCAGACTTTTTATCTTTCTCAGCTTTAGCCATAGCAACTAGTTCTTCTATTGATAGTGGATGTACTTCAGGAAATTTTAAAATTAATTTAGCTTGGTATCCTTCTTTAGCTAATACATCTATATCTTTAGTCATTTGTTCAACAGTGTTGTAATCTTTTCCATAGATTTTTCCATCAAGTTGAATCATCATTCTGTACAACATTTTCTTAAATAGGTCTTGTCGTGGTGAGAGCTAAGAAGCGAATGATTATTTATACAAGTATCACATCCTTTTTATTAACTCACATTGATCACGTGATTCTTTAGTTGTAGCTTTGTCTGTCAAAAGTTATTCAACATTGGTAATACTTTTGGAACTTGATGTTATGTTGACCAGTTGGCGATGAAGAAGTTGTAGGTTGTGTAGAAATAAATATTTCATCATCGCAATATTTTGTTTTAGTGAACATCCTTGTATTAGTAGCACTAACATCAACAGTTAAGTGATAACCACCGGTAAGTAAAACTCGCATTTCGTTGGTTAAATCTTCGAGTTGTTCAAAAGTTGTTATGGTGTTAGTATCGTAAGATGCACACTTGACCTTTAGGGACATGTTGCAGTTTTATATTCAGGGATTAAGAGCGAGATGTGTACGGTATGAAAGGTAGCAGTAGACTGATGAATTTTGCAAGTACATTTCCCCTTTTATAATTATACAGAATTGGGTCAAGGTCATCCTGTGGAATTTTTAAAAAAAGCAACATATTGTAATGTACAAAGACATTACAATATGTTGCTTTTTTTATTTTTATTTTTTTTGTTTTATATCATATTTATTGAAAAAACAAATACAAAGAAATATTTCCAATGTTATGTACAAATTAATCAGTAGTAGGTGTTACATGAATTGTAAGTTCAGTAGAGTTGTTTCCACTGGGTCCATGTGATACCAAATAGAGTGCGCCGGGTTGAATTATACGAAGATCTTCATTTTGAAGTAGTTGTACGAAGCGCTTTGGTAAGAAGATCTGAAATTTTGCTTCATCACCAATTGTATAAGGTGCCTCGCTCAAAGTGCAATTTATAGCATCACCTACTGAAGTTTCCATTTTCTTAATAGTATGAATGATGTAGTGTTTTTCTTCTTTTAGTTCAGAACATTTCTTCGTAGGTAGAATTGATGATTTAGAATGAGCGTTGAACTGATCAACTAAACTTTGAAGTAAGTTCTGTGATGCCATATTGATGTTGTTGTTAATCTTCTTGTTAATAAGAATGTCCGTCGGAGATGTTGTCTCTTCGGAGGTTTGAGTAATACTCATGCTGTGTCATGGTAGCGCTCTCACTTTTATAATCGACACTACCCCCACCAGTTTGTTGAAGGAAATTATTCAAGCGGTAGGCATTCTTTAAAGCGCACTGTGACCTTCGATGTTTAAAACTTTTTGATGAAATACAAAGTTCGTTGAAGTAGCATTGGAAATCTTTATCAATAATTGCATTAATCACTTCGTTGCTTGTAAATGATTGTATACAATTTGCTTTTTCCAATCCCCTTGTGTAGATAATTTTAAACTCTTTGCAATAATGATTCATAATGTGCGGCATCATGTTATAATTAATGAAACCTTCATCCCATCTTAAGTTATGAAAATGTTTGTTCAACCATTTGTTTGTAACTTTCGCTTTAGTTGTTAGTCTATTAAATGGTACTGGAGGTTTAAACAAATAATGATAAACTACTGATGTGTTCATGTCCAAGATTACTAATTCTTTAATAATAAAATTACCATCATTTCCTCGAAAAGCTTGAAATTCAATTATACCTCTTTTAACTTCCATTATATGTGGCGCATTAGAAAACGAAACCCGTTTATTCATGATGAAGTCTTACTAACAACTGACTTAAAAATTGAATGAGCCGATGTTTATAACAGACAAGATTGTTCTTCTTCTTTCACTTCTTGTGCCACTTCATCAATATTAAAATTGGTGTGATAGTTGTTTAATTGTCTCCACATTTCAACTTCTTGAGGTATTCTATTAAAGATTGAAGTATCCACGGGACCGTATAAAATTGGAACAAAAGGTTTTTTGTCCAATGTATCAATTAGATAGTCTTTAATTATTGCACTTGAAAATATTAGTTGTTTCAAATATCTGGTGACGGGACCGGTAGTACAACTTAAAGTGTAAAATTCTTCTTTAGTGAAATATAATTTAACATTATGTGTGGTTAAATCTCTGAAGCGAACAATTTGTCCTCCACGATGTTTTACTATATCAACTTCAATATTTGATTCCAATAAACTTAATCTTGTTCTTCTTCCAAATGTGTTGTTACTTAAATAGCACTCCAAAAGATGTAAATGTTTCATGAGAGATTCCCAAGTAGTTTCACTGAAAGTAACCATTTTGTTTCCATGATTTAAAATAACAATTGGTGAATAATCCATTGATTTTAAAATTCCAACTGATATACTTTTTGTCATGCATGAAGAAATTGGGTAGATAATCCGAAGAAATACTTCTGTTAAAATATTGGTTGTAATGTTAACTTCAACCTTCTTCCTTTTTACTTCTTTTTCAGCTTTTTCTTCTTCTCTCTTCTTATGTTTGTTGAATTTTAGGAACTCGTCCATTTCTCGTTCAACTTGTTTTTCTATATCTGAACTATTATCATCCATTAGAGGTGTATTTTCTTCTCCGTTAGTAGAATTCATCTTGCGAATGATGTTTCCCATACGACGGTTGAAGATAGAATGAAGTTTCTACTAATTATTTTCTCGCTTTTATATTTTTCGTAAAATCCTTGAAATTTATACAATTACATAATTGTTTGTTTTCAACTTGTCTTTCACAAATGAAATTCTAACCTCAAAAATTAAAGCAGATAATTCTAACCTCAAAAATTTGCAGTTGTTATACAATTCTTCTTAAAGTACATTCTTCACAATTCCGGTCAGCGGTGTGTAAGTAACTATTTTATCATGTAGAATTAGACAGTATGCCGAAGTTCCATCCGCTACTGGTTCTTCAAATTCCATTTCAATTTTTATATCCACACTTGATGATTTTACCGATTCATTTTGTTTTGAACAATCGATTACAATTATTGGAGCCTTGGAATAATACTGGTCAGGTGATAATAGTGGTGTATTAGTCTTTCCATAATATGACGATTGAAATCTTGCATACATATCGTATAAAATGGAAAAACGTTTTTTGCTGAACATGACATTCAAATTGTCATAGGGAAAGAATTGAGAGTTTAGGAAAACTTTACAATTCTTTATTTTACAGTGATCAAATTGACCAGCATTTGCAGTGATAACATCTTTTCGCTTAGTTTGAAAACCGAGTATTATGTACCTTGCTCGTTCCAAGTAAGTTGATGTCTTGACGGTCCATGTTTGTCTTTCTGTCTGAGGTAGTGTAGGGTATTCATGAAATTCCCAACTTCGGAATGGCATCACAATATCACGGTCAGATTTTAACTTTCTCAATAATAGGATTCTATGTTCATCGGCCAATCTTACATGAGGTACTCTCCAAACAACTTTATCCAACTGTAGTTGCCATTCCAGTTTATCTTCCGTAGTTGCAGGGTCTGCAAGTATTAAGTCCTTATTAGTTGAAGATCTGAGTAATACTAATTCTTGTTTGACATTTATTATTACCCGTTTGTAATCTTCAGCGAATCCCAAAAGCAATCGTAAAGGTACATGAAAATCAAAGTGACCGTTGGAAGCTGGTGTTATAGTGTCTTTATCGGGGGCAACCCATCCGGCAGTGACTATTGAATTCTTCTCATGCGGTGTTAATGATGTTAATCCTTTCAATGTCGTTGTTAAACCAACCTTTTTTGTTGAATCAACCGTCACCCCTGATATTTCATATCTTATTTCATCAAAAAGATATGCCATCGGGTTATTTATAAAAGGAACTGTTGAAGCAGTTTTTCCATCCAATTTTAATACCTGTCCTTCGATATACAAGTAACTTTCACACGGTAAAGTGTAAATATCTTGTTGTTGAATGGGGATCCTTATTTCATCGTTATTATTTAATTTTGATGAAGTGTAAGGGTTGTGCGTGTGATATTCCTTCTCCCATAGTGTTTCGTCGAACGTTGGTCCTTGAGATATATCCAGGATATCCATCGCTGTTAAGTTTCAATCCAATCTTCTGTAGAAAACGAATGTTTTCCGATGTTAACTCTTCCAATGTCGAGGAGCTACTGAGCTCCCGACTCTTCCGTTGCGGTTTAAATGATAATCCCATGTTGACTTTTATGTTGCTGCTCTGATGTGTATCCGTATAGTAATTGTTTCTCCTCTAAAGTCAACACTATGACCGTCTTGATCCAATATGTTCAGTACGATGTCTGAAATGAAACTGGTGTTTAACGGTAGGTATATCAAGTTTTGTGGCTTCTCAACAATTTTAAAACCGGGAGCCACTGTTGGATAAAATGTATGTAAAATATGTTGATTAACTCCATCTCTATACGATCCGTGTATAATGTTGCACGTGACATCAATACTATTTACTTTCAATATTGTTACAGTTGAATCACCCGAATGAGTAGTTCCAGGAGTTAAGATTTTCTTTTTTGTATCTGTAAATCCAAGTAAACTGCCAATTGACTGTTCCAAGCTGACATCAATATAATATTTCGAAGTTATTTCTGCTTTTAAAGTATTATTGTTTCCTTTAACGGTGATATTGTCTTCTCCGAGTTGTTTCTGTAATAATTGGTTTATGTCATCAATTTCATATGCTCCAGTAGGAAATGTAATTATTTTCAATTCTGAGTATTTTCCTGCAGCATCCTTAGTTTCATAATAATGTAGTAAATTGTTTTTTCCTTCTGTAACATTAGGAATTGAATTGTAGGTAGTCAAATCAAGTAATGCCGCTTCCCATAATCTTTCCTTGGATAGACGCAATGCTGGGAACAGCGTACTTTTCAATGTGGATGAATTTCCACTCAGTGACACTGTATACGATGACATCTTAAAGCTGACTGACACTCTTCGCTAGAAACTCCAAACATAAATGCCCACATATTTCAGTATTGTTAGGTTGTTCTCTTTTGTAATTGTAAAAAATGTTTTTGGAGTTTCGAAAATAATGTTGCAGTTCTTTTGGCGGTGGTAGATTGCCAAAACTGTCAAAGTAGTAAATGGTTTGTCCGAGTTTTTTATAGCATACCCAATGAGTGCCTGGACCATAGGTGGAATCCAAATTTACTATTCCAGTTTCATTTTTCCATATTTTAGTTGGTAATGCATCTTTCATAAAAACTCCTCGAAAGAATGGTATTTTCAAACATTTTACATAATCATTTAACTGATGATTTGTTAAGGCTTTATTTGGAATTATCAATTGATTCTTCTTATTTAGTACACACGGTATGGTCTTAGGTATAAACCTGCTCCGTTTTTTACCATTTGCCAAACAGAAGTCTTCTTTACACTTGCCTTATGAGTTCTACGACGTCCTTTTTTAATGTTTCCACCTCTTTTGGGAGCGCCTCTCTTTGCAGGTCTTCCTCTGCGACGTCTTCCACCACCTAACTTTGCTTTTGTCTTCATGGCTGTAGTTACTGCCCAAGCTGCTGCTTTTTCTGCAATATTTGCGTCACTTGATTTTACTCTTTGCCAAGCTTTTTCCGCTAGAATTTTATCTGCTATTGATCTATTTGTTGAATCTTTATACTTTGAATATGCTATATCGTGTTCTTTGCAAGCTTGATCTAATTTATTAATTCCAGGATCTCCTCTTGCTAAACGTTTTGCCAACTTAGTTCCAGGTCCACAATATTGATAACCTCCGGGCAGATGTAATTCGTATGGTAAAGCGTCTATCGTTCGATTTACCACAGCACCAACTGGAATCCGTCTGAGCAGGGATAATGCAGCTGATGTTATACCACGTCCTCTCTTGCCGCTGTCTTGACGATGACTGAGCGATACGGTCTTCATTATGTTGTCTTATATAACTGGTGTGTTTACTCCACGAGATACTTTACATAAATGAATAACTTGTGCAAAATCTTTTATATTTAAAGACTTAGTTATTCAAATTAATTATATACTGATTTATGATTATATTTTTAATCCAAGCTTCTCGTTCATCGGGTTGAATCACCACATGATTCGTTGTACTAGCTATATGATTGTGGGTATCAATAAGTAAATTACCCACTATTCTTATTAAACAATCTAAAGTTACAGCATCTTTTGGATGTTGAGGATCATGTAATTGCATAATACGTTTATCATTACATGTGTAAGCTGTTGAATCACTTTTTGATGTTTTTATGACTTGTCCAATAGTAGCAGCATCATTTGAATCTTCACCTGGTAAAATATTAATTATTTTCTTCATCTTTGCATCATATTGGGTCCCAAAGTGTTTATCCCAAGTTATTGTTTGTTTCATTGTAACACAATCATTTTCTTCGTAACCAGGATAAATATCTTTTATTCTTCTATTACGACCATTGTATGTACCTAATGTACCACCACTCGCAATTAATGTTTGCACCATTAGAGGTACATCTGTATCTTTTATACCAAATCTTCCATTTGTTATTGTTTTATGTCCTGCATCCCATTCATCATTATTTCCTTGCATTAAATTAAACTTTTCATTTCCATGTATAAATTTATCTCCCCGCTTTAACACGGCATCTTCATGTTTTACAAAATTGGATGTTTCCTTTTTTAATTCTTTAGATAATTGTTCCATAGTAACAGCATCTTTTGGTTGAGAACCGAACTTTACATTTGACAACACTTTCCCATGACAATCGATTTCATCACCATCTTGTAAAATACAGTTGTCCTTGATATATTTCAGGTTTACAGCATCGCCGTCTTCCTTTGGGTATCCAATGTCATTTATAATAAATTTATAAAAAGAATATCCATGTTTAGTTTTTTCCGGTATTATAGAATGTAAATATTCTTTATTAACTGAATCTTTATCATTTTTGGGATTTCCCACGTTGGTTATTCTATAATTTCCAGCATCATATGTTTGTCCATCTTTTAAGTTGTTACCCCATTGCAATTTTAAAGTATTTGAAAGTTCAGATGATAAGTACTCTTTAGTAATTGCATCAGAACCTTCAGTTGGTTTACCAACATTAATTAATCTATGTGATTTAACATCGTAAGTATTCTTATGTAATTTTAATGATGTTGAAGTAGCTTCTTTTACTGTCTTCAAATTTGCTCCATCAGTATCTTCTTCTGGATCTTTAACTAGTTTTAAACGTTTATTACTTATGCTATAGTCACCTTCAGGTGTTTGCGGTAATCCACTTCTTTTTCTGTCTTCTCCAACTTGCACTCCTAAAGCGGAGTACCGTCCGAACTTGTCGACGCTCATGTTAGAACTGATACGTCTTATGCTTGCACCTCTTTTATATCCACGGACAATTATACGACTATACCGCGATTCCTAAGTTCATCAACTAGAGCCACCCATTCATTATTCAAACCTGTATGACCGGCTTCCATGGCTTCATGCAATAGTCTCATTCTATCAACCAATTTATTGATATCGTTGTAGTAAATCACATTCGTATTGTATAGATTTTTCATCAATCCTTTACCAGATGTTAAAGTATCCCCTTTACTCTTTTTACCATGTTGTTCAAGAAGTGATAAATCCATAAGTGATAAAGATTTTCTTTTCAGTGGTTGTCTCACCGCTGGTGCAGTACGTAATGTTGGCAATTTTCGTGGAGGAAACAACTTTTTTATAACGATGTTATATTTTGTTGCACGTGAACGATTAATCATTGCATCCTTTACATAGTTTCTTTTATGAGCGTTAGTATTTTGGAGAATCTCCTTAAAAACACTTAAATCTTTGGATGAATATCTTAGTGGTATGTTTTTAAAAATTAATTCATATAATCCTTTTGTTCCTTTATATCTATGCTCACCAATAATGATGTAATCGTCTTGTGTTATTTCAAGCTTTGAATCGCCAATCTTCAATTCATTCCCATCAATTCTTGCTCCGTATACGTGTGATCTACTCAAATTCGGGTTTGATTTCATATCATGTAGCATTTTCATTATATATTTTCTTCCAAGAGGTCCATGTTGTAATATATCGCTACTCAATTGAGTTAAATTTGGAATAGATTGTTCAGCTTCAGGTATTAGCTGTTCTTCTTCCTTTTCAACAATTGGTTCTTCTTCTTCTTTTGTTTCTTCTTGCTCACTAGCACTTGTATATGAATCATCATCTTCTTCTTTTTTTAATGCTTGTACTTCTTGTTTAGAAACTGGTAGTAAAACATCTCCTTCATAACGAGGTTTACCAATAGTTTCTGATATCTGTTTTAAAGGTTCCGTAATAGGTTTAAATGTAGTCTCTAAAAATTCTTCTCTTTCACTTAAACCCATCCTCAATGCACGATTCTTCATCCTAATAGAATCACTCAGTGATTTTATTTCTTTCAATAGTTTTTCTTGATTCACCATGTTTACACTGTGAAGTTCAACATGTAACTAGATGTAGCATCGGTAGTTCAACGCATAAATACAAATTTATCCAACCCTATACGATATCTACCATTTTTAATATCTTCTTCCTTCATAATAACGAGAAAGCTATATTTCTCATTCCATGCTTTGCCACACATCTCTTTAAATTTTTCAAATGGCATATCCGCATTTACATGATCATTATATATATGCTTTAAATTTGTTTCATCTTGCTTGAAGATGATCAACATATTTGCATTGTCTCTTATAAGTTGTTTTGGAATTTTACTGTATGTTTGACCAATATAAATGCTATCAATATTATGATGTCTTCCCATAGCAAAATAATTCCTTATTGTGTCATGATTTTCACAAGAAACATCGTCAAATATAAAAATAGAAAATGGTTTTGCTTCATTTGGTTGCATAATTGTTTCACTGGCATTAAACTTGTAAAAATTCACTTCAGGTACACTTGCAAGTACTTTATCCAATAATTGATATTTTGGTTGTTGCAATGATTTTGAAAAAATGTATATATTATTAAAACGCAATCCTTTAGGATTAGTTATAAGGTTAAAAACAACATTAGTTTTTCCACAATTTGAAGGACCAGTTATTAGACATCTTATCGTATTTGGTAGTAATTCACCATGTTTTCCATGATTTAACTTATCATTGTCAACTGTCAATTCATCAATGTTATTGATATTAAATCGATCTTTTTGTTGTACAATCTCCATCTTGTATAAAGGTTAAACACACAATGAGCTATTAAACAACTATACTAAGTCTTTTGAAGGAATCCAAGAGTCTTCACTTTTATCAAACCCTAACCACCGGACTTTAACCATATCCTTTTTCCTTTGTAAAATCTTCTCGACAAGATATACATCACCAACTGTTGATTTCAACAATTCGTGTCCGTAGAATCCACCTTGAAGTAATTCACCCTTGTTATCCTTTAATAAATAGGTTTCAGGTATAGTTGGTTGCACTTTATAAATTGTAAATACTTCATTAGTCCAATTTGGTAGATATCTTTTACTAAATACACCTTTGTATTTGCTTAAACGAACTTTATCGTTGACCTTGAACTTCTTTGGTTGCAATTTTTCCAATTTTGGTGTTGTATTATTTTTAATACGTTGTAATACAATTTTGGCATTAGCACTATTTACCTGGATAGGTTTCATTCCAATGGTACGATGATATTTGTTGTTATACTCTTTTATAAGTTGTGGTAATATGTCATACCATACATATGATCCTCTTTTTGAAAATTGTTTATACATCGCACCTTTTAATGTTCTATTGAATCTTTCAATTATTGATGCTTTAACTTCAGAATTTGTAGAATAATGATTTATTTGATATTTCTTCATCAAAGCTCCAAAGTCTTTATTAAAATATTCTTTTCCATCATCGGTCTGTAGATGTTTAATTTTAAATTTATTTCTTTGTATTGTGGTTTCCATAGCTTTTGTAACACTTTTACCAGTCTTATCCTTCAATGGTAAAGCGTCAGCTATTTTAGTAAAACAGTCTATAATTGTTAAAATATATTTAAATCCTTTATTTAATTTACTGTGCGGTATCATTTCAATGAGATCAGCTTGATAAAGATCATTCATTCCTTTAATGATTGTACTTCTTCTTGGAAATCTTCTTCTTGCTGGTTTATGTAGTTCATTTACAATCTTGTCCTTCACACTTTCCATCTTCAGATGTTTCTTGTACACCGCTTGTAAAAATACTGACCCATAGAATAGTTAATTCTCATTTATATAGTTTGAATATAGGTCAAGGCCATTTCATATTAGTGTAAAAAAGAGGGAACATGGCATTGGGTTTGCCATGTCCCCTCTTCTTTACGGAAAGGAAAAAGGAAGAAGGTAGAGGACGAAGAATAGGTTTACTGGTCGATAGGGTTCAGGGAGTAGTGGCCGAATGGTAAAGTATTAATTTTATCTTCTAAAATATGGCGCTTGTCATCTTTGTAGCTTAATGCCCACTTTGTTTGTTTGACACTAAAAAGTTGATGATTATAACTTCTAATAGTGTTGAACGTTGCAGTTGTTTCAACATTTTCAAACAAACATCTTTTATAATGTTCAAACTGTACATTCTTCTTCAGGAAAGAAGTTTTTATTCCTTTGGCTTTTTTGTGACTTGATGTTCATTCCTTTCATTTATGTACAGTTGAAATGAATACAGTTTGGACATTAATGCTACAATTTCCATCATCGGCACACCATTTGTTTCATCTTTAAATTTTCCCAATACTTTCTTGTTTTTGTCGTAGTCGTAATTTGGATGATCCTTAGGATAATCGGAAAAGTCGAAATCATCTTTATATATAAAGGTGCGTAGATCTTCATACATGTCATTTGTTTTAATCCAGTAAATGAGTGCATCCGTATCCATATATGCAATACCAATGTTCTCTCTTCCATAATAGTTAACCATCTTCTTATAATGAAACTCATACATATGTGTTTTTGAAATATCCAAGATTGACATTCCAAGATACAAAGGACGATCCATTTCAACTGACTTCTTGTTCATGGAAATAACAACTAGATTTTCATTAATAATTACAGATGAACCAAAGTTTGGTTGTTGCACTAATTTCTGTAATTTTACTGGATCAGTTACCAATTTGATATCCTTATGTTTCCTTTTGTTTTCCAAAGTCTTGCCAAATATTGCGTTGTTCATTAATTTGAAAAAATCTTTTTGAAAACTTGATGTAGCGACGGCTCTTCTTCTTGTGTTGTTGTCGATGTAAGGTTTTAACCAACAAGATTGAGAAAATTGTAGTACTCGATTAATTTTTGTAATTCTCAGTCCTAAGTCTAAAGCCTGTTGTATCATCCAGTAGTGTCCAACATATCGAGACTTGTCGGTTAAAGTCATCAATAATTTTGGCCATCTTCCAGTAGGGGAAATTTCAGTCTTCGGAAGAAGTGGTAAATCATAATGTTGATCATGAAGATGTTCAGGATATTCAAAATCCACATCAAAAATGTAACCAGTTTCACCATGCTTCGGTATATCCATTATGTTTCCAATCGATTCTGGATCTATCCATTTAAAATTATCATATGGAAGGGGATTTGACATTGCCCATCCGTATAAGTTATTTGCATCAAAATAACCCAGGAATGTTGTTGGTTTTGATGCATCATAATCGGGCAGATACTTGTTGTTCGCCTTAAAATGTCGTGTAACGCTTTGCGTCAATCCCCCTCGAACTCCTGACTCTAACATTAAAACCATATCTATATCAGTAAGAAGTTGTATTTTACAATTTGTTTCTTTCAACATGGCTTGCCATGCTAATCCAGGTGAAGTGTACGAATGAAGAGGGTCCAATCCATAAGCTGCAAAACACGTATTTCTAAATTCTTCCATTATATCACATAATAAAGTTACATCTAATTTAACATAAAAATCTGAATATTCTCCTAATGTTCTAAATCCTAATTCGTTCCATACTTTACATGCATGATCATAGTCCTCTTGAGATATGTCCATGTCGTAAAGTTTACTTTTAAATTCTTCTTTAGCCGGAAGTGATGTTTCATTAAATTTTTCTAAACTGTCTATGTAATCATATGGAAACACACCTTTCCGAAGTACCAAATCCAGTTTGTCGTTATTTACAATCTTCTTTGTTTCGATTAAATCTTGTTTCCTTAAATTTTCTGAAAGTTTGGACAAACTCGACGGCATAAATCTGTAGGAGTCTAAGAATCTTAATTTCATGTTTCCAACTTCTTTGGAAAAACTGATGAACTTCTCTGAAGTTTCAGCTAATACATCAATTTTACCATCGTCTCTTCCTAATTCGGGTATTATGAAATGAGCATCGTACCCACTGAGGTTATGCAGAACCACAGGAATAAATAGTGGTAAACGATAGCTCAAGTTGCATTTATTACAAGCAGCACCCCTGTAATAACCAGTGAGGTGATCGTGATCTTTAACTTTATAATTCTCAATAGTAAAATCATGTTTGCACAAGAAACATCGAGTTGCATTTTCATGTCGAATTTCTTCTTCTTCCTCCATCGTTTTCATTGGTACAATATTTGTATATAATCTTTGTACATTTCCAGCTATTGAATATAAGTGATCAAGAAATATTTTTTCTACATTTTCACCACGATATACTAGAGGTTCTGAAGTTAATCCATATCTGTTTAAATGTTCTTCTGATAATGTCGATTTCACCATTAAACAAAAACTGTTTGGTTTGTGCATTTGATACTTGACACTTTTTCTAGCTTCACAATTTTCATCTTCAACAGGAACAAGTGTTGATTCAAAGTCCGCATACACAACGAAAGGGATACGGTATTGATAATGAACCTTTTCAAATTTAACGAATGCTCTGTTTTCCGCAGGTAAATTAATCTTTGCTTCATAATTATTGTTACATAGTCTTTTGTGCTCTTGTAACCATTCTCTTCCTTCTCTTCCTTCTCGTTGAAAATTAAAACATCTCTTGCAAATTATCTTTTTGTTTCGATTTTTTGAAAGTTGCTTGTTAACAAGACGATCAAATTGCTTTATGTACACATAGTGAGACACATCTCCTCGCGTTAGTAGTAGTAAATCCGTATGATCTGGTAGCTCTTCTTTTGCAATACGTAAAGGATACACTTTGTTTGAACTATCTAATGCAAAAACATTGATAGACGTACCGGGATTTTTCTTCTCAAATTTTGATATATCTTTCAGTGATACAGGATAAGTGATTCCTTGAAAATTGTATCTAAATCTTTGATTTTCATATTCTTGGTCAGGTCTATTCACATGATGTGGTACAAATTTAGTTGTCATTGCATAACGAAAACATTCATTGTCTTCATTTTTAACATTAATACAAGATTTTGTATCTTCAATTCTTTTTGGCAGAGGAATGTAACTTGATCCCATTAGTCCATATCCATGTTTGTGAACTCTTATATCTAATACTTCAATACTTGTAAGACTCCATCCGGATCCTCTTCCTTCGTGTTCCTGAATTTTTGTTAATATTTCTTCTATACAGTTCTCTACTATTGAATCAATGTTTGAACTTTCCATAATGGTTCGGTTTTTTGTTATGAATCCTCTTGGTGATAATTCTTCTTGTACATTTATAAACATAGCTTCTAGTAGTAAACCAAATTTAAGAAAGTTCAATCTTTTTAATTCTTCTTTTAAAGTTTTACTTACAATTGGTTTTGCTTCTCTAATAAATTCTTCTAGCTTCAAGTTTTCATTTTGAATCTTATGATGCATTACTACTTTACCAGGTAATGCAAATACTTGTAGATTTGGTAAAGTAGTTGAAGATGTTGCTGTTATTTCATATTGTTCTTCTTGTTCTTCTTGTTGTTCTTGTTCTTCTTGTTGTTCTTGTTGTTCTTGTTTTTCTTCTGGGTTGTTGTGAATTAGTTCTTTATGACAGTCTAATAGAATTTCATCGTGAAACGATTCCGAACATTTATCGCAACGATACATGTTGAGATGTTTACTCTTCGAAATTTCACCAAGAAATGAAGTGGGCTCTCACGTTCCTCCTATTATAATGGTTCCCCCACCACTATTTCATCCTCTTCACTATCCTAGAAAATCAAACATTTTCAACAAAATATTAACCTTCTACAAACTAATTGTTCATTCGTGTTCTTTATTCCCATTGGAGTTTTAGTATATACTTCTTTATATTCAAACTTTAACAAACTTTCTTTTAACATCTGTTAGGACAGATGTTATGGGACAGATGTTAAAAGAACAAATGTTGGAGAGGAAATGGCTAGAGCACAGGCACTTGGTTAAACTAAATTTGCGCATAAATTAACTAGAGTTGAACTGAAAATTCGCATAAATTAAAAGTTAGTTCAAAACTAAAATTCGACAGTGTTAAAAAACTCTAACAGTTGAATAAAAATAAACATTAATTCAAAACTGAAATTCAACAGTGTTAACCAAATTCTAACAGTCAAACAAATAGGTCAAGGTAATCCAATTTAACGCGAGAACGAGGAATAGAGCACTAAGTGGCATGTTAGTCCTTTACCACAAAGTGATCTATTCCTCGCTCTCTATTCTACATCTACTTTTTTCAGTTTACTTATTTATATTAAAATGTTCAAATTTTACTATGTAGAATGTCCATTCTTTCTCTTCAACTCTTCGATTGTTTTTAGCAATTGTAACAAATATTCGTTAGTTTTCACCAAAATCTTTAGTTTGCTACATCCAATTTCAATGGAAGGTATTATAAGTTGTAATTTTATAAGTTCAATCTTTTCTTTCTTGCGAATTTCTTTCTTTATTATATTATTCCTTATTTTTGCTGAAGATTTAAACTCCATGTTGTTTCTGCTAAAGCCACAATAATAATAAAAATCTCTTGAAACAACCTGCATTTATACACATTCCCCCACCACTTTATAATCCCCACTCCTTTCCCCTTCTTCTTTATATGTGGAAGGAAGTATTATAATTAGATTCCTAATATTTCTTTTCCTTCTTCACTACGTGGGGGAAGGGTAATTTGTTATTACACTAGTTGTGCAAGAAAATAGCCGCCAGTGTCCACACCTTGTTCGTAGCACTCCATCATAGATTGTGCCCACTGCAACATGCGGTCTCTGTCATTTGGTGTGACAAGGAAAGAATGACTATCACCATACAATATAAAAGAGTCAATTCGTACATAACATCCTGAGTCCAACCATTTATTAGCTTCAGCCATAAACTTTTCTATTGTATCAAATGGAAATTGTGGATCAATTGCTATGACTTTACGTTCTTCACTAAGTTCAACAGTATAATCATCATCGTCCTCATCATCTTCACTTTCACTGTCGTTACTTAAAGTGTCTTCAGATTGTTCAAAAACATCAGAAATTTCAGAAAAATTAAAATTTTCATTCAGATGAGGAGGCATTTTGAAGCAAGAAATATTGTAAACAGCAGAGACGAAACGACAAGAGCGGCGTGTAGAAGAAAAATGAAGGGGTGACCAACGCTCGCTCCGCTTTTATAATAGTATGCAAATGAGGGATAGGTGCTGACCATGACCAGTCATCGACCCAAAGGAGTGGGGGAAGTACTTTTCTTACTACTTGGATGGAAGTAGGTTAGTAGGTCACGAGACTTAGAGTGTTAAAAAATAATGGGGGAGAAACACAACGCTATAACGCGTTGTGTTTCTCCCCCAGTATTTTTTTAAGCAATAATTTGGAAAAAGCTATGTGAATTTACTTGCTACGCCCCCACCTTGTAATACCATCCAGTTTGTGTCTGAGGAGATAGTCTTTAGAGTCTAACTCATAAACTGATTTCTCTTTGCGCAAGGATTCAATCACTTTAATATTATATCTTACGCCGTTACAAGTTGCCAAAATGTGTTTGTTGTCAATAACACTTTCAAAAAAATAGACACAACCTCTCTTAAGCCTATTTCCTTTCACACCAATAATTTTGGATTGGTATTCAACAGTGGGGGTTTCTGTCACTTGTGGTTCAGAAATGTGTTTTACGACATGTACACGGCAAAAACTTTCGTTTTTTACACATTTCCTCCCACAAGGTGATCCTTTCTTAATTCCCCTAGTAAGCATTTCAGGGCAAGTAGTGGGACGGCTAAATGCCCTACGACGCTCTTCTTGTAATAATTGAAATTGCTCTGAAGGAGCGGGTTTAGGAGTAGGTTTAGGAGTAAGTTTAGGAGCTGGTTTAGAAGCTGGTTTAGGAGCTGATTTAGGAGATGATTTAGTAGCAGGTTGAGAGGAATCAGTTTTGTGATAGGTATGATCTTCAGGTGTACTAAGTGGTGGGGTAGGAGGCAATGGTGATAGTGGGATAATAGGTGTGCTAAGACGATGAACAATGGTTTCAACGGAAGGGGTATTAGGATGGTGGTGAACTGGCTTCTGCGGTGGCGGCATAGTAGTTGATGGTGGTGCGGAG
The DNA here is from genome assembly GCA_030545055.2 of Neoaliturus tenellus. Classification (NCBI taxonomy): domain Eukaryota; kingdom Metazoa; phylum Arthropoda; class Insecta; order Hemiptera; family Cicadellidae; genus Neoaliturus; species Neoaliturus tenellus. The sequence continues at coordinate 22,255,256 of CM061533.1, read as the reverse complement.
TCCTTTGAAGGCGAAGGCGGTGAAAAAATACTACGAAGTCTAGAAGTGTTGGTTGGCGGAAGAATAGCTCCAGAAGTTGAAGGTTGAGATGCAAGTCGATTCTTGTAGCAATCAGGAAGGTTTTTGAGGCGAAGAGTTTTCTTAGGTGCAGGAACAGCCGTAGTAGAAATAGAAGTCGAAGTAGAAGTTAAAGTAGAAGTTGTAGTTGGCAGAGATAACATGGTTGTGGCTCCAAGTTCGCAGCGTAACGTCTGTAATCAGAATGAAATGTTAGCCGCAGTCGGTGCGTCTTTTATAACAATATGCAAATGAGAGGGGTAGCAGCTGGCCGAGACTGATTATTGACCTGGGAGGTGGGGGAAAAGGGGAAAGAGAAGGTATTTATTTAAAATAATTCGCATAACTTTTGACTAAAATAAGATAACCAAATTCTTCTTTTACCAAAATGTTTGTCTTACATAGACCTTTTCAATGATGTATCGCTTGTCCAAATCCGTCAATCCATTATCAAGTTATAGCCATTTTAATTTTTCAGGTCATGACCGGTCGTTCACCCGTAGTGGGGGAAGGAGTGGGGGTAGGAGTGGGGGAAGGGGGGGGGGAATCGACTCCATTTTTTCGGGGGGGGAGGGGGGGGGAGGGGGGGGGAATCGACTCCATTTTTTCGGGGGGGGGAAGGGGGGGGGGTCATTGACCCTTCCGAAAGTGGGTCAAGGTCATTCAAGATTTATAATGATCCAAGGTGATGGGAACAGTAATACTGTTCCCACCACCCTGTTTGCCTAGCGGTTCCCACTCCCAACCCACTAGTTACGTTCTGCAAGGGAGGTCCCTGGGCCGTCCGCATCAAAGCGTAACGTCCCGTCCGCATCAAAGCGTAACCATTAATTTCAGGGAAACTGGAACAGCAGGGAGGCCCTGGTCCGTCCGCATCAAAGCGTAACGTCCCGTCCGCATCAAAGCGTAACCATTAATTTCAGGGAAACTGGAACAGCTAATGCAGAAACGCAACTCTAACACCCACCCAAACTAATCCCACCCATCATATTCCTAAACAAAATGCAAAAAACCTAGTCCGCAATTTGCGGATGTCCCACCCCTTCTAAGTGAAGTTCAACTGAACTTCTGAATTTACAGTTAATCTACCCCCTAACATCTAGCTGAAAGGCAAAACAACAACATAAATTATTAATATCAACACTTAAAACTAACAACACATCATTATTAAAAACCAAATAATTCAACACAACCAAATACCATCATTATTCTTAAAATTAATACACCTTAATGCTAAACACCTCTTAAAATTAATACACCTTAATGCTAAACCCAACTTATAACTAACATCGCAATGCGCAAATTATCTCTTAAATTAAATACAACTTAAAACTAAACACACACACACACACACACACACACACATACTACATTGCATTAAAAAACGCAACGTAGTAGAAGAAGTTCAAATATATATAGGCCTACTATATATTTGAAACCTCTTGCTGAGTCGCCAACAACCTTTCGCTATGAAAGTTTGTTGACGACTGACGCTAAGATCAGGCTCGTATTGCTCCTCGGATTCTCGAGTAGTGGGGGAAGTTGTTTCACTCCAGTACAGTGTTCAATCCAGTCCAGTTCGCAGCAGTGTAAAAGGAAGGCAAAGGAGTGGGGAGCGGCGCATGCGCAACAACACAAAACCAAGGTTTGAGGTTAGAATTATCCATGTGCAGTAGCGCTAAAGTGAGTAATACAGGACTAGGCGCATGCGCATAGCATGGACTGATTCCGGTCCGGAGAACTCGTTGTATGCGCAGCAGGTTTGAGGTTAGAATTATCCATGGCAGCTGCCATGTTTGGTCTGGTTTCACCACATAGAGTCAGCAACCGGTGGTGACCGGTCATTGGCCTAGAAGGAGTAGGGAAAGGTGGTGACCGGCCATTGACCCAGAGGAGTAGGGGAAGGAGTGGGGGAAGGGGGAAGGGGGGGGGCTCCATTTTTCGGGGGGGGGAGGGGGGGAGGGGGGGGAGGGGGGGGGGAGGGGGGGGGAGGGTCATTGACCTTTCCGGTCGGTCATTGACCCCAAGGAGTAGGGATAGACACAGACCTCTACTTCTCTTACTACTCAGGTGAAAGTCGGTCAACCAGTCATTTGCTTGCCATCTGCCGCCATCTGGCTGGAGTTATTGCCTCTATAAAGGTGGGTAGTTTATCGCGCTACAAACATTCATTGCCTCGCATCCGCTCGGTCATCATCTCTCGTTAGTTTTATGTTATGACTACTTCACTTACTAGGTTTGAGGTTAGAATTATCCATGGAATAGCCTTCGTAAATTCTAACCTATAAAATTACTACTCTGGCGTTCTGTTTCAATTTCTTTTACACTTCATTTTATATCTCAGTCTTCTTTTAACTTCTGAACTTAACACATCGGTTATAATGACTGCACAATGTTTAAAATTAAAGCTTTTGCGAACACAACACATATTACAAAGTACTTCTAAACCTTCAATTTCAAAGTGTAGAACTAATTTAAATAGAGTTAGGAAGAAGTACAGTTTTAACCCATTATACTCTTCAAAGACTTCGCAGGTTAATGTTGATGATAGTGTTATTTACAACATTTTGCATTCTATGTTACAATTCAACAACTTTAAACTTGTTACACCTATCGACTGTGTTCAACAAGTTTTTTTATTTTACCCCTACTATTCCTCATATAAGCGCTGTCACCACAATTCCTACTTCATGCTCCTCTATTCTCTTCAGCTGAGCTAAGATTTGAGGTTAGAATTATCCATGGCGGCCGCCATGTCTAGTTCAATTTTACCACATAGTGTCGGCAACCGGTTATTGGTCTAAAGGAGTGGGGGAAGGGGTGGTGGGGGGAGGTTGCCGTTTTATAAGCCCTCTCCCTAGGCGGCATTTCTCATTCGATCGCCAACTTTCATACGATAAACACCTCTCCCATGGCACGAATCAATTATCCCGCTATCACCAACTACTTCAACTTAAAACTATTTCTAGTAATAGTTGGATAGAATTTTTTAAAACTTACTCTGGATGACCTTGACATATTTTCCAGATTCCAATTATAAGTTTGAATTTCAATTTTGAACTAACTCTTAATTTTTGTTCAACTGTTAGAGTTTCGTTAACACCAACGAATTTCAATTTTCAACTAACTTTTAATTTTATGCGCAAATTCACTTCACCCTAACGCCAACACTATCGCCATCTCCACCCCGACCTATATGGCATAAAATATAACTACAGCATCTCATATATACACTCTAACCCCCACCGGAAGCTATGTGACATAGCAGCTGGCGCCAGCTGCTCGAGCAGCTGCTCGGGCAGATGGCACGACTTCCGGCGCAGAAGTAACCAAAACACACTACTCAAAATAAATTAAAACATGGACTGAGAAGACTAACCTGGAAAAAGTTAGGTTTTGTGACCTACTGGAAAGTCGGTAAACAAATACATTCACTTTTAGAGGCGTTTAATTCAATCCAAAAGAGTTCTTTTTAATTAATTGTTATCTTGGAACAAATATAATATGATGTGAAATTTATTTGGAAAATATATATAAAAACGTTTCCTGTAACAAATAAAAACAAGGGCCTGTTAAGTGATTTTACGTTAAAAACGTACGGTTAGAGGGAAGATATTTTTTGACAAGTACCCTTGGCCGGTTAAAGTGGAGGCCAGTTAAAAGGTAGACGTCTAAAAGGGAGTCTACTACCAAAGTTGATCTTGATTGGATCTTAAATACAAATTTAAAACAGGTAGTATTTGAAGATTGTGTGTTCAATGTGCCTTAATTACTTTTACAAAATATTCTAAAGTGAGAAAAGCGATAGGAAGTAAACATAATAATATTTTATTGTGAATTGGAGCCTTTAACAATGATTTTTATGTAATACATCCAGTACTCCTATTTAAAGCTATGTGTAAAAAATAGTAATCAATGTTAAATGCATAGTAAAACTTATGTTATTAAATTTGTTTCTCAAGAGCTTCGATATATAATTTAATGGTACATTGGATAAACAAGTATTTGTATTTTTATTTGCAAAGTTAACCATTACTGTTGTTGAGCTTGAACACTCTACATAATGAGCTCTCTCGTGGAATCAATGCCTGCATAAACAATCGTGTTCGGATAATTAACTCTGTTAAACTTTAACTCGTGATCAACGGTTTCTTTCTACCATATTAGTTAACACATTGAGCTATTTTTATAAAAAAAATTGTATTGATTCGAAGTTTCATTTTAAAATATTAATAAAATAATATAGGCCTATAAAAATCTATTGACTAGTGGGATAAGAAGTTTGAAGTTGATTGTACAAAAATAACAATAAATTTAATTAATATAAATAAATAAAAAATAGACGAAAATGAGGAACGTTAAATTTTACAACACTGACAAATTTCCTCAGAAAAATCTTTATAAAAATATACATAATAGGAAACAATGAAACACGTTGATACCCATTAAATAATAAGAAAACAAATTTGAAATTAAGAATGCATTTGCAGATTATAAACTAACATATATCCAGATAGCTGAACTTGACTATTTTAATATGTTTGTTATTTGATCGCCAAAAATTTAAATGATTTCTCTTGAGTTTAAAGCTATTTTTGGTGGTGTAAGATAATGTTTTAATAAAAATTAATAAAAATTACGTTGTTAACAAAATAAACACTATATTAATGCATGTTAGTGGCCTATACATATTCTAAACTCTTTTTACTGTATATATTTAATTCAAGGATTATTCATAAAATACACTTCATGATAAAGGTATGATTTAAATAGAGTGGGTTATACGATTCTTTAGAGGGCGTTGGAGTGCCGCCATGTTGGATTTATTTCCTATAAGAGCAATGCTAAACTTGTCCCCGGCATTTGTCATATAATTTCTTTATTTTTTGTCCGATTGGTTCAGAATAAATAGTGTTTGAATCACAATTAAATTCCCCGTTCCTTTTGCGAGGTCGATTTTTTGTAAATAATTTATAAAATTCTGTGGAAAATGTTTTAAAAGTAGTAAAAAACTTGCTTTGTTATTTCAAGATTGTAAAAAAACGCCAATTTTTATAAAAATTTCCCCTCGCAAACAAAATCCGCCTTGATGAACCCTTTATTTAGAGCTATAAACCATTATTTTCTGATTATAAATAAAAGAGTTATTTGACATCCCTTTTAACATTGCTCTTATGGAAGAAAGGCGGAATTTGGATTGACTCCAACGCCCTCTTAAGTACTAAATTACTGGATTAAATCGAATCAAAATCAAATCAAAACATAAATTATTTCTTCAGACAGTATATATAATTCATTGTAAACAACATTACATTATTTGTATATGAATATAATCCTCACATAGGCCAAGCCTGTGTGTGAGGATGAGTCATTCTGCTGCGTACCAATGGAAGCTCACTGACTTTTTATCTACTTTTTTACCCAAAACCACCTGCCCAGTCAACATCCCCCCCCCCCTCCATAACCATCTCATTTTCACACAAACACACACTCAAACAATCTCACATTCGCTCCTGTTGCATTCTGCACTTGTCCGCTTGAAATAGTTATTTATTTAGGAGGACTATTATTTGATACAATTTTTCAAGAATTAATTATTTAAAATAAATTATATATATTTTTACTGGTATTGAATAAAGAAAGCTAAATTAAGTTAAAGTTTGTTGCGCATCACCCATGGACGCACAATCTAAAAATTTTTCTCGCAGGAAGATAAAAGTTAGCACACAACTACGAGAAAATGAGTATAAAGCCGTACCGGAGTCACGTCCTATATGTAGAACGTGGATTGCCGAGGATGACGCTACATTTCATGTAGATAATGTCAATTGTGGACCCAACTTTTTAAATCGGTCACGTGCTTGATATATTGCAACAATAAAAACTATGAGATGAATTTCAACGTTAGTTTAGTATAAATCAAAAGTTTTTAATATTATATGCAGCCATGCTGTCAATCTTAAACATGTTTTAATCTAATTAATTAGCTATTTAACATTTCAACAAGTTTAACATAAATTTGAAAATTATCAACTTAAATTAAAATTAATAAAAGTTTAGATAAACCCAAACGGACCAGAATACTCGAAGAAAACTATTTAGGCCTACGTCAAAGATTTTAGAATAGATCATGAATAAAGTCAAAGCTTTTAAAGGTTCCAAACTGGACCTTGGTGCCTTTTATTCATTGTGAATTAATTAATTAATGAAACTAACAAATTAATCAGTGCAACAACTCATTTGTTTATATTTTAAAAATTTCAAATAAGTAATATATATTAGCCATAGATATAGCCTAAACTCAAAAATAATTTATACACACCATTCATCATGAAATAGATAGACCTAATATATGCCATTTTAATTTTAAGAAATCAACATAGCCTAAATGAATAATTAATATAGCCTACCGTAATGTAATAAAATTGCTTCATATTTAATAAAATCCATCATTATTTAATCATTCTAAATTAATCTCTATGACAATAATTTAATATAGTATAATAGTGAAGTGACACCAAGATTAACAGTGATACAGTGTGCATTAACATATGTGATACAATCAAGCAACAATGAACAATCCTTCTTCTCAATTTGAATGGCCTAGTGATTAGATGCATTTTTAAGGGTCTCATCCCAAGCTAATATAATAACCCCATAAAATAGTTATTGAACACCAAAAGTTCAATTTTTTTATATAGAAGAAGAGCTACAGGTAATAGACACCCATTTTGAAGGCCGAGAAGATATTAAAACCTGTAGTGAAGAAATTTAAAATTGGTAATATCCCTCCATTTTATTCATCACCTACTGGATTATATAGAACTACAAATCAAAGGACTAAATAGTTTTTATAGCCAAGAAATTTCTTAATAGTTACTGAATCTTAAAGAAATCAACCTAAACTAACTTTAGAAGAGTATTTTGAACTTATTTAAACATTATAATTATATTCATTCAAGAAGAAACTTTGAGCCTAGATTGACCTTACAGCAAGCATTGTTGAGTGAACCTACTACTGATTCAATAATAGTTAATGTCATAGAGAATTTATCCAATTCCATCCAGAAATTATCTCTATATTGAATTCAAATTTTATGATTTTATTTTCCAATATAATAATATTAATTCAACAAGAATTTATTCGACCCCGCACGACTACCCCAACCCTGAGAAAAGTTCCATGTTTGAGCAATAGCCCATATTAGACAGAGACATTTATTTAAGAAGACAGTAATTAATTAAATAAAATCCCCATAATTTGTAATATCCATTGTTAGCCCTTTTCATATACCAAATAACTTATTGTTTAATTTAAAATAAACTCAATTTTGTTAATTGTACTCAAGTGTTTTAATATATCCAAAGACGCCATTAAGCCTAGATTAGTCCATCTTCCTTCATAGAGGTATCAGCTGTTAGGATAAGGAAGTAAAGTAAAAGGCCACAAGTGTAAGTGTACACATATACATAAGTGTAAAAAGAGAGGTGTGTAGCAAATTTGGCGACCAACGAATGGGGCTTCGAATAAATTCTTGTTAGCCTATGAAGCAATTTTGAACCTTATAACCTAAGCAATTGTTAAGCTAAGTTAAGGATATATTAACTCATCACATAGATTAAGGATTTTAATTGTATCACACCTAGCTATAAGTTTATCCCAATTTTCCACCATCATGTCCGATTCCAATAAATCCCCACTTAGACCGCTTAGTAATCAAACATCACAAGATGAAAATCTAGACACAGCTGACAATGCGATGAATGCTACAGACGACAACACAGACTCAGTGCACACCTCACCACGACACTACACACGTGAAAGTACTACGTCCATTGACAACATCATTACAAAAGAAGAAATTGAGAAATTAAATAATTTATCCGGGTACAGTAATCTCGATCTATTTCACGGGTTTGCGACACAAAGAACGCTGAGCGAGAATGATGTAAACAAACACGACGCCATCTTGCCATCGCCGACCATGGACGACGGAGACGAACGAGTCAAAGCCGAAGCTAGCCGAACGTGGCCGACAACATCCGAACCATTACGTTCTTGCAGTAAACAACTACTCTCAGCTGATTATGACTCAAATACCGTACAACCGTTCCCGAATATACAGCCCGACCCAAACTCGCAACTGATGATGATGTTGAATTCCATAAATTCGAACATCAGTGGAATAAATTCAAAAATCAATGAAGTTAATTCCAGTCTCAATTCCAAAATCAATGAAGTTAATTCCAACATTGATTCCAAAATCACTGAAATTAAAAACGAATTAAAATCTGACATAAATGAGATACGCGCCATACAACAAGCACATAGCTTAGAGCTTCAACAAATTGAGAATAATATCATTAAAAAGGTATACAAACAAAACAATGAAATACGAAATGACCTAGCTAACGACTTACGTATACAACGTGAGGAAATCAACAAAACAATTGTAACTGAGACACAGAAAGTTGAGAACAAGTTGACTACTCAAATGATGGAAATCTGTAGGGACAATACTGAAAATTTGCGTAAAACCCACTATGAACATAAATTACAGGTAGAGACCCAGATTAAAACCCACATTACCCAGGTCAAAGATGAACTAATACCAGCGATAACACAAAACCAAGTGGTAATCAAAAGCCAAAACGAACAATTAAATCTAATAAACGAAAAAATTCTAGAACATGAAACTAAACTAAACGATCTCAAAGACTATGAGCAGAAACCAATCACCTTGAACCCACAGATACATGTCACATGTAACGGCAATAATTTAATGACAGACATGACTTTACCAAAATTTAATGGCAGAACACAAAATCCACCAGAGTATTTAACTAAGTTAAAACGCTACTATCAAAAATTGTTACAAAAACAACTCAGTGACCCCATAGAAGTATTAACTGATACAATCGAAGCGAGTTTTGAAGGACAAGCATCAAAATGGTTCTCGTTAATCAAAACTGACATAAAGTCATGGGAAAATTTTGAAAACCAGTTCTTAAATAAGTATTGGAGCCGAGACGTGCAACGTGCTGTTAGACAAAAAATAGAGACAGAACGCTACCGCCCAAATGGAAACCTCACTAGATCTGAATATTTCGTAGAACGAGTCATAACACTTCGATCACTAACTCCTACCTTATCTGAAGATGAAATAGTATCTATATTGGCTGAACATTTTTGTACCCTAGTACAAGATGCACGACGAGTACAAAATGCAAACAGTGTGTATGAGTTTGAAGCGCTACTACAACGACAAGATCTGCACGATGCTCAAAAACGTACTAAGCAGCAAAACCCACCAGCACAAAACCCAACAATGACCAACGAACGCCAACCAAACTATTACCAGAACTACCAACACAATAATAAAACAAACTATCAACAACAGCAACAATATTACCAAAATACCAACCCTCATGCTTACAACCCCAGAAACAACAAACCACAGCAAAATTATTACAATCGACCATCACACAACTCAAATGGGAACCAAAAATATTATCAACAGCCACAAGGAAATATTAATTATATGTCAGCCAACATGTCACCACAAGAGTATAATACCAGATTTCAAGGACAACAAAGTCAATACGACCGAAGACCACTCACACCCGAACAAGAATCCGCCGTACGGAATATTGCGTCACCAACGCCTACACAAACTAAATCTACCACAAGTCATACACCCCAGCACAGCGGACCGCATCCTTTAAACGGTTAAGCGCTGAGGATGCAAAACACGGTCTGTACACTTCTTCCCGATCACACAACACTATAGCTTCTTCAGCGCAATCAAATATTATATCAACGAACAGACCAAATAATAATTATGAAAACTATAAATACGATCATCACAACCTAAACCAAGAAGGATTTCATACAAATACTATTTGCTGTGACCCAGAATTTCTATTAAGTGAAGACATACCTCAAGAATTGTACAACAAAAATAGTTTTAAGAATAATTGCCCTGAAATATACATTAAAATAGGCAACATTCCTGTTAATGCATTAATTGATACTGGATCTAACATCACATGTATAAACGAAAACTGGTTCCTTGAAAACAAAAAGAACATTCCAAGATTTGAAGAACTGCCTGTAAACAACACCTTTATCAAAACAGCAACCGGTGGAAAATCAAAACGAATATCCAAAATATTATTGATACCAATTAAACTGAACAACCAACTTACATACATACAGACCTTACTTGTACCCCACTTAGTTAGACCTTAAATCATAGGCACAGATATTTTGAATACATGGGAAGCCAAAATAGACTTCGAACACAATGTGATAAACCTAAACCTAAATAACGACCAACTAATTTTAAAATTCGGAGATATTACAGTAGAGGGAATCTCATGCTACATTGGACACAACAATATCTATAATGACGAAATTCAAAATATCCCAGCAACTAGGACATTCTACATACCATGTCACAGATTTAAAAGAAGAAAATGAATATGGCCCATACCATGTAACAGCACTCAAGAAATATATAATACCAAGGACACAGCAAAGTGTGTAGCATTCAAATATTCATAATACGTCAACAATAAAGGAAAGGAACTTTAAAATGTAAATATTTAGTGTTAAGCCACATTAGTTTCTTTATGTTAGATTTTAATGTAGTCATTTTTCTCGCAACCATGTTATAATATTTAGTTAGCATTGTAATCAAATTCGTTGTTATATCGAAATCTCGATCATAATGTCATTAGATCTCGATTTCTGCGGGGATTTTGCAACAACTCATTTGTTTATATTTTAAAAATTTCAAATAAGTAATATATATTAGCCATAGATATAGCCTAAACTCAAAAATAATTTATACACACCATTCATCATGAAATAGATAGACCTAATATATGCCATTTTAATTTTAAGAAATCAACATAGCCTAAATGAATAATTAATATAGCCTACCGTAATGTAATAAAATTGCTTCATATTTAATAAAATCCATCATTATTTAATCATTCTAAATTAATCTCTATGACAATAATTTAATATAGTATAATAGTGAAGTGACACCAAGATTAACAGTGATACAGTGTGCATTAACATATGTGATACAATCAAGCAACAATGAACAATCCTTCTTCTCAATTTGAATGGCCTAGTGATTAGATGCATTTTTAAGGGTCTCATCCCAAGCTAATATAATAACCCCATAAAATAGTTATTGAACACCAAAAGTTCAATTTTTTTATATAGAAGAAGAGCTACAGGTAATAGACACCCATTTTGAAGGCCGAGAAGATATTAAAACCTGTAGTGAAGAAATTTAAAATTGGTAATATCCCTCCATTTTATTCATCACCTACTGGATTATATAGAACTACAAATCAAAGGACTAAATAGTTTTTATAGCCAAGAAATTTCTTAATAGTTACTGAATCTTAAAGAAATCAACCTAAACTAACTTTAGAAGAGTATTTTGAACTTATTTAAACATTATAATTATATTCATTCAAGAAGAAACTTTGAGCCTAGATTGACCTTACAGCAAGCATTGTTGAGTGAACCTACTACTGATTCAATAATAGTTAATTTCATAGAGAATTTATCCAATTCCATCCAGAAATTATCTCTATATTGAATTCAAATTTTATGATTTTATTTTCCAATATAATAATATTAATTCAACAAGAATTTATTCGACCCCGCACGACTACCCCAACCCTGAGAAAAGTTCCATGTTTGAGCAATAGCCCATATTAGACAGAGACATTTATTTAAGAAGACAGTAATTAATTAAATAAAATCCCCATAATTTGTAATATCCATTGTTAGCCCTTTTCATATACCAAATAACTTATTGTTTAATTTAAAATAAACTCAATTTTGTTAATTGTACTCAAGTGTTTTAATATATCCAAAGACGCCATTAAGCCTAGATTAGTCCATCTTCCTTCATAGAGGTATCAGCTGTTAGGATAAGGAAGTAAAGTAAAAGGCCACAAGTGTAAGTGTACACATATACATAAGTGTAAAAAGAGAGGTGTGTAGCATCAGCTGGCCTTTCTTAGCTACAAAGCTACACCTCACTCTCATCACATTTAGCCTTGTCATATCTAGTATTTACCTTACATACACTCCAGATGCGTCGGTTTTCTGAAGTATCAGTTATCGAGTACTCAATGTTTACAAATATATTCTAATACTTTTAATACTTATAGCCATCAAAGTGATTCAATCATATAAGGATGTAATAGTTTGAACTTATATGCCGAATAAGAAATACTAGAGATCGCCTCCTGATCGAAATTCGATCAAAATTTCAATTGATCTGGACCCAAGAAGCTTAAAAACAAGAACTAAAACATCTGTTCTTATTTTCTAGCAGTTTCTTTTTACAACAGCTGTCTTTTGATTCATTCAATTCTCCTTTCTCCATAAGATTAACATTGAAACTTTGAAAGCCTGTGGGGCGTAGCCCTGGAGTCCGATACGAATTAGAATGTGATTCTGCTCATCTACAGGACCATACCTTTCTAACATTATGCGCGAATTTCTCCTACGATGCACACGAGCTGAGAAAAAAGGAGGAAATGAAACATGCTTGCGTATTAATATATAGATAATCAAATGTAACATACAATTTAAAATGATTAGCAGACCATTTAAAGTGATCATCATTTTGTCGGTGAAAAAATAATAATATTAAAGTTATTTTACGATTCTTATCAAAAATCGTAGACAGTTAATCAAATAAATTCGTGATAAAGTTACAAAACAAAAATCATTAAATAAGTACATTTTTTACAAATAAATAAATTTAATTTATGTTTTTTTTTATCTTGTAAACTTTGAAACAATATGTAAATAGGAGACCTCTTTCATAAAACGGAGTCAATCCAAATTAAAAATACAAAAAAAAAGGTTATAAATCCAAGTTGCATAGATATTTTGGATTCAATACTGTAGTGCAATACTGTAGACACAAAGTCTAGTGCATTAGGAAAATTTTCCCACAATTCTTAGCAAGAGGTTTGCCAGACGTTTAATTCATAGCGCACCTCATTTTATGACGTCTTGTAGATGTCAACTGGACGTTGTATTTATGACGGCGTAGGAGTTTACCGCGTCAGGGGACACTTCATATGACCCTTACCACGAGATTTACAGCACAAGCTGGTCCACACCTTTCACTGCGCTGGGCATTAGAATTTGGTAAGGTTACAGTATAAAGTAACAGTATTTGAATTTTGCTTCGGTGGAAATATTTATTTTACATGTAGCAATATTATTTTAAAGTGTTAGACACAAAAATATTGTAGCCTATTATTTAAATTATCTAATTTTTTTATGAAATATATATTTACTATAAGATTAGGATTTGTAATTAACTTAATTTCCATCACAATCATATTCAAGAAAATTATACGATCCTTATACTTGTCCTTTATTGAAAAAGCCTAAAGGTAACCAATTAAAAATGTTTGGGTATTCTATTAAACGAAACTAATTTATTGTAAGGGCCAAGAAGAGGTAATGGACAAAAATTAGCCACAAAATTTAAACATCTGGGTGACATTCATTCACAAACTTAAAATAACTTCAAGGTAAGTCAACGTTGCAACTGCCAAAGTAGATAAAACAAATATAGGTTTTACATGAGGTTCAACATTCACATATCTAAGACTATGGGATTAAGATGCGAAAGCAACGGAGAATATAAGAAAGTGAACTTTATTTTCTTACTAAAAAGTATAAGGAAAAAGGGTTATACTTGTCATACTCTAAAACAATCGATGTTTGCACGAGCAAAATAACCGTCAAATAAGAATTTTTGATTTTTTTGTTGAATATGAAGGTTTTGGCCACATGGAATCGATTGGAACTGGTTCCATGGCTGGGAAATGTCCGATTTTCGTGCTGCAGCCCTTCAAAGTTCTCATTTTATCCTTATGGACATTTTTGTAGTTACTAAATTGAATGAAAATCAAGTGATAGTTGTAGATAAAAACCGAGGGAGCGAAACGAACGAGCTTTGCGTAAAAATTAAGACAGTAATTTTGCCTGGTACCATTTATACACTCACTAAGGAATTTTACTTAAGGAAAAGGTAGTTGCCTTTAACGTAACTATTTTTAAATAGATAAATTTTTCCAAGTAAACCTTGTAATTTTATTATCTTAACTCAATGTTTTGTACTTGAATAATAAATAATATTATATTAAAAATATATAAATAAAATATCTCATGAATATTCATCGGTTAGCGCGTCACGCGATAGAATGGCTGTCAATCACATCACTGGCCTGATTTCCGCACAATGCGGAGTTTAGAGTGTCACTCGAGAGGCAGCGGTGGAGTGTGAAAATTAGAGCGGCGCCCAAGTGTTTGAAGGGGTGAGTTTTGTGAGGGATATTGTGTAACGTGCAACATGTGCGCGGGGCGCGTCTTTTGGCGGGAAAATAGTTTTGTTTGTAACTTTAATGAATGAGTTTTGTAAATGTTTTGGAACTAGCGACCACTGGTTGTAACGGAATTAATGTATTGTTAGTTGTAATACATGATGAACAGACCATATGTGTTCTGTGAACCAAAATACACTATTAATTGTCGTTTACAAATACCTTATAAATACCTTCCCATCTTAAATTATTGGTTATGTCATCAATAATGTTATTTTTCCACATTGTTTACAATATGGCGGAGATTGTTGAAACTTTATTTAAAAGTTAAATGAATTAATTTATAATCGGTATTTTATGATTTAACATTATTTGAAATGAGGTTCTAACTCATTTTTATGCTTGGTTACTTCCGTTTAACGTAAAAGTTTCAGACATAACTGATAAAAAAAATTTTCTACGTTATTTTTATGGGAAATAACTCAAATTTAAACATAATTATCTCTTAAACCTCTACGATTAGGAGTATAAATTAAATTGTAAAGTTGATGTTAACTTACGTGAAAAATCCAAAAATGCTATAAAAGTGGGAGTTCATATCAGCTTCCGGTCTAGAAACGTTTCTTCCGATATACCCAGTACATTGAAATTAGTTTCAATGTAGAGAGCGTAAACAGTTTACATTCAATGGCAAAGAGCTTTTTTTTAGTTATTAAAGCACTGATTGACACACAAAGCTTTTAAAATAAAACTTACGATACAATCAAGGATATCTTTGTATATTTTTCTATGCATAGATACTGAATTATAAAACTTAAAAAAAAAACTCGAAAAGGGCAATAAATATAATTAAACTGTTTTACATAAAGTTAACTCATCTTCATCTCTCGTAATGCAATCTTAAGTTTAATATGCTTTACAAAGTCTTAATATTCATAAAGATTAAGACTTTTCTATTTAGATTTACAAACTGCTGTAAAATATTTGGAGGATTCTTTAAATTTAGAGACGCGTTGTTTTCACATTATATTGTTTTAAATTCCGCCTGAGGAATGCAAAATATTCGAGCTTTAGCGACAAGTGGGCGATAATTCAAGAGCCACAACCCCTGTAATGAAGGGCTTAACTCCCTTAATTAAACCAAACACACGTCATCTTATTAGGATATTACAAGGTAAACGTGTTTGTTTAAAGAGACGTTTTCTGTCTTTCAGTAAACATGCAATTCTCTTTTTTTATTAGTATTTTTAGTTATAAAAATAATTATGTTAATGGACTGTATTGGTTGTATATTATATATATTATCTATTGTACAACTAAAGAGGCAATATGCATATAAAACTATAAATGTAATAAAAAAGCGGTTTCTTTCCAAAGACCCTAAAAACGTTATCATGTCATGGGCTATAAATGGTGTTCATTAGAGCTGTAATATTAAAGACTTTATTCACCAACCAAACCTTAAAACATTTATAAATGTCTATAGAGGAAATATAATGTTTCAGTGTAATGTCTGTTAAAAGTACTTTTTTACTATCAGCTGCACATAACATTTATGTCTTATAATGTAGAATTGCATCACAAAATGTTTCAATAAATAGTTTATGTTGGGTTGAAGTAATGTTGGGGAATTGAAGTGTAATAATGTACTCCAACCAAATCATAAATCAATTTCATTGTCAGAACACCTCATGAAGGTATTCGATTTGAATACATAAACCCTGCAGTGCCAAGGTCTTCTTGACTTCTTTATTTATGGCATTTTCCGATTCCCCAACACAAAATAAATCATCGACGTCTAGTGCAGTTTCTTTTTTCTTTACAAACGATCAACGATTTCAGTCAATTTAAAAAATATTCATACTATACATCTTTTGTCTCAAAAGAAGACTCGTTAAAATGCTTTTTGTTTTTTTAAGAAGGTTGAAATGGATATTTTCTTAGTGCTATCAGTAATTAGTTATATCTTTAAAAGTTTTCAGTATTTAAAATTGCAAAAAACTGTTTATTATAAGTTTACATATTTCAGTTTAGTAATTATAATTACTTAAATGTTTCGAATCTGCGGTTTAGTTAAGTTCTGCATCCAAACTTGGCTTATAAGTTGTATTTTTTCTGGACGATGTTGTAAAACACACATTCAAAGATTTTTATCACACTCTAATGTCTGTAACATATTCAACACATAATTTTATCACAGTAATAGAAAGATCCTTTGACAAATTCTATTACAAAATATGAATTATTATCTGTAAAATATTAAGGGAGCGGTTGCTCCGGCCTCCCAAGTCCGGTCGCCGGTTCGATCCCGAACGATTCACAAGGTCACCGCTGGCTATAGAGTGACTTAATCCTGCGACGGTTATTTCGCTGTTTTTAAACCAACTAACAGGCTTACTGGCCCATGATGACGGGCAGAAAAGGTTTAAAAAAAATAATATAAAAAATGTGAAGTCCAGCAGTGATTTTATAAAACTAATGATAAAAAATAGCATAAAATAAAACAATGAACAGTCATAATCAAACAGCAATTATTGACCAGTCCTGGCCATACGAGGAATGGCTTCATTGTGTAAATTGGATGGATCAAATTGTCACAAGCGAAGTCTCCGTTGGCGAGGCGATAAGCCGTCACATTGTCGACGTGCTATAGCGCTCAAATTGGTGATAATACTATACTGTCAAATCGTATATACTACAACGGCATATCTGGGGTTTATATTTGATATCATTGATAATCCTTATCTGGTTAAATATTTTATGGGAATTAAGTCTCGCTGTATCAAATATCATAGGAAATTCTTAGTAAGCGTAGGAAAATGGTTCTTGGGGCAGCGGGGGTATAGTTCACTTTTTATTTTTCGTTTGAAAAACTATTTTTATTTTTCGTTTCTTCAATAGACTAAAAAAGGTTCAAAACATTGTTTAGAAAGCTTGAAATCATTTTAATGGTATTCCTAAATTACAATAATTAAAAAAGTTTATTGTAAGTAATCACTATTAAAACCTTATCCAACAAAAGATATGGAACACATATGCCAAATAGACAAATTTTCCTGAACCAACGACTGTTGATTGTTGAATATCCATCCTTCACGTTTCAAAGTAAAAAAAGATCTCTAAATAACATTACTTACCAAAAGATGCCGCTTTACTTTTTTCATAGAACCAAAACATGTCCCGTTTTGCTTTGTTCGGACGATTCTGATAATAACATAAAATGTTTCGAGAATTCCTAGGATAGAGAATTTTTCTAAAAGCATAAAAAATTGCATACAAAATTTCCTGTAAGGTAACAGTAGAAAATTATTGAATCGCCAGATTGAAATGTTTTCTCCATACTAACATTAATTTAAAAACACTAATTGCCAATAAGAAAATTCTAAATATATTTTTATACAATATGGAAAATTAGGAGTCAGTTGACTGAGGACGGAGGGCACTGTGCAAGGAAGTATAAAATTAGAGTGGCAGCAAAGAGTTCATTGGGCGAGGTTTGTGTAAATATTTATCGGTTATCTGTTCATTAATTATTGGAGTGAATCCAAGTTCCTATAGTCTAGAAAACTAATTTACCTTACAATATATTACATTTTATTGTGATTACATTATGAGAGATGAAGATAAATTAATTTGTAAAGATCTTATTTCTCTTTAAGAGTTCCTCTTTTTGGGGAATTAGCAACTGCATAAAATGTTTTACTTTTAATTCGTCTTTTGTGTATTTATTCGGTTAATCTATGTTTCGTTTATAAGATTGAGTCAAAATGAGTAGTGAGTTTTCATAAGAAATTAAAAACATTATTCACTTCAAATTAGTTTTTTTGCAAAAAAGTTAAGTCGCAAAAGACGATAAGTTAAACTAATGATCAAAAAAAGTTTAGGTTCTTTTCTTGATTACGCTCAAAGATTATTGAACCTCATTTGCTAAATTTTTTATCATTTGCCAATATTCCAACGCACAATCGTAAAAGCCCTAGGTTTTGATCCTTTTAAATTAGGCCTAATGATGATCATTTAACCTGTTAAAATTGATGATTGTCCCTACTTTTTATTTTTGCTTAGTAAGCACCATTAGTAAATTTATTATTACGACTTTCTGTGTCCAGAATTACATTTTGTAAATATTTCTTACTATGGTAGAATACAACCTAATATGAACCGTAAAATATTTTACCTAGTCTAACTAAGAGCTATTGATCAATGACTAATTTAATATCTACTGTGGAGCATGGGAAAAGAGCTAGGTTTGTCGCTCCATTCCCATGGGGTTTGCTGGCGATGGAGAGTTAGAAGACAAATGAAATTTGGTTCCAATCAGTAATTCCAATCTATTGAACTCTGTCGTCAAATATCCATGAGCTTCATTCTACGACAAAGGACGAAGCACTAGGGCGAAGTTGTAGATTGGGTTGTCAAAAACAATAAAATAATTATTGGAGTTGAATTTAAATGTAGAATAAATAGTATAAATTGATTCACACTGAATAGTCAATCTTATTCTCAATATTAATAAAAATCAGCACAATAAAAAACAGTAATATAAATAACTATATAAAAATAGTTCATTTTTACGCTCCTTAAAGATTTGTTTACATCTACTGTATTATGAATTTTTTAATGCAAAAAGTAAACATAAAAAAGTTAAGTAATAAAATTTTGTTTAACCTACAAGATATTTTCATTACTAAAAGACCATTCATTAATACATACATTAATGAATGGTATTATTAAGACCTACATTTTTACATAGAAAACGAATGTTTTAATCTGCTTAATATAAAAAACGGGTATAAGAAAAATCTAAAGAAAAACTTAGCTATATATTTGCGAGGGTAGAAAAAATTTTACGAAATGAATTAAAAATATACGTAGAACAAATATCAAAATGGTATTATTAAGACCTACATTTTTACATAGAAAACGAATGTTTTAATCTGCTTAGGCCTAATATAAAAAACGGGTATAAGAAAAATCTAAAGAAAAACTTAGCTATATATTTGCGAGGGTAGAAAAAATTTTACGAAATGAATTAAAAATATACGTAGAACAAATATCAAAATAAAACCTTAAACATAAAAAAAACGTAAAAAAATGGAAGTAGAATATTTAAAGATTATTTTTAAAACAACGAGCAAAAACCAACTTAACCTGGACACTTATATCAATCACCCTGTATTAATTAATTTAAGAGTATGGTGACGTGCCAGATATACTAAATTTGTGATGGTACTTATAAAGTGTTAATTTCATACTTATTTCGAGCTTTCTTGACATTTACTATTCTAATTTCTAATTTAACACTAAAATAAAAATGTTTATTTCCTTTACTATTAAATAGATAAATAATTCATTTTAATCGCCATGCTATTACATACTTATGTTTAACAGTGTACCAGTACGAATGTTAGAAATGCACAACATTCTAGTTGGAGCAACAAACAAGTGATATTTCAAGAGCCACAACCCTTTGCCCATAATGAGGGGCTTAGCACCATAATTCGTCCTAAACATACATTATCTCATTAGGTTACTGGAAGATAAACATGTGTTAGTGACAAAGATATTTTATTTTTAGTGAGGCGACTCAGAAGTTAACATTTTTCTTTCAAGACTTGTCCACGTATTTTAGTAAACTATGAAGGATTAATTTTAAAAGAAACATACGTGCAAGAGTAGGTTTCCAAATTTACAAGATCAGTATTAAAATTATGACGACATATATAACGAGATTGAAAAAGCACTTAGAATTTTATTTTTAGCGAATTTCACTAAAGGGATTACACTATTACGGTAGTATATATTAACGGAGGCTTATGGGGGTTCAAAATGGTAAAAAATGGGGGTTTGTTTTTCTTGACCATGGTTTATGAAATTCAACAAATTTTACTTAAACTATTTAAAATAGCTCAAAAAACAAGCAAATTTATTTTTCATTTAGCTTATATGGTTAAGGAGAAAATTGGAAAATATGTTATTCTTATAGGAAATCAACAAAATCCTTTATCTTGCCTATTTATTGACATAGCTTGGTAAATTTTGTATGTGCATTAATTAGGAAATTTTTAACTTATATTTCCTTAAAAACCCATATGGCACACAACCCACGTGCTCAGCCCCATGGGGGTTTAGAGGTAAATAAAAAATATCAAAATTAGTTAGGAAATTCTCTGAGTATGCAGGTCTGCTGTGAAAGGAGTATTTTATTCTATGGAAACTGTTCGGGGTATTTTAATATCATTAATTAAGGATTATTCTGTTAAAAATTGGATAAACTTCAAGGTGAAGTTCGGAAGGTTGATATGAAATTACTGCAAAATTATACATTTTATGTATGGAAAAAATTCATTAGTATATGATGTTTAGAAATCAATTTTGCAATTTCAACTTTGATGGAAAGCATAAAGCAAATCATTACTACCATCATTATTAAAATTGCAAAACTGGCTTCTAAACATCGTATACTGTTGTGTATATCGTATACCAAGTTCCCATGCTAATGAAACCGATATAGTGTCTTTTCAATCGCCCAAATTTACTAATTCAACATAATTTTTTCATATAATTCATATTTTTTTCATCACGAAGTTTTACTACATTTTGAACACTGTCCCTACATACTGTGTTACTCATGCGGATTTCTTGATTTGCAATGGGACGTACAAGGCCAGTGGCGCACCCACGGGGGGGGGGGCTAAGGGGGCTGTAGCCCCCCCCTCAAGAAAAAAAATATTTAGAAAAATAAGAAAAAATTTAGAAAAAAAATAATTTTTTTCATCCACCTACTGGCATTTTGGTAAGTCTTGAGTTTAGCTACGACCATCGGAATTTTTTTTCCAAAATGTTGGAATTGATGGAAAATTCCGAAAATGATAGTTTTCCTGCGGAAAAGCTTGGAAAATCCCAAAAAAATCGGAAAAACCGGAAATGACATTATTATTCCGAAATACGTCGAATGGGTATTCAAATTAACCGGGATGTTACGCTGATCACGAATATTTAAAATGTATTTCGATCCGATTTTAAATAAGCCGGAAAATCCAGATACTATTTTAAAAGTATGTCAAGTGGGTACTCAAAAGACGTGGAATTGTATGTAGAATACAAATTTGTATATATTAAATGAATACAACAAACTAGTAGTGGATAAATAGACAAATATATATAAATAGCTTACTGTTACATAAATAAATGAACCACTAACAATGCTTCATATAGTTTTTATTGATGTACTACTTTAAACTATTAGGTAATATGCAGTACTATATACATAAGTACTAACTTACATCACATATAATCTAAAATAACACTAATTAACATAACCTAACTAACCTAACCTAACCTAACCTAACTAACTACTAACAACTAAGCACTAACCAACCATCATGTGAATACTAACTTGGTGTATTTCATATAATAAATATGTATATATTCGTATTCTACACATAACACTTTGCTTGTTATGACCCACGTGATGGTTAGGTTAGGTTAGGTTAGTTAGCTTATGTTAGTTAAGTTAGAATTATTTTGATTATTTGATGTAAGCTAGTACTTATGTTTATAGTACTGTACTGCCTATTACCTAATAGTTTAAGGTAGTACATAAGTAACAACCATTTGAAACATTTTTAGCCTCGTGGTTTATTTATGCAAGTTTCAGGGTGTTTTGATTTTATTTATAAGGGGTTTTTTCTCTTTGTTCACGACTATTTTGTTCTATTCAATTAATATATTCATATTTGTATTCTACACAAAATTCCACGTCTTTCGAGTACCCACATTACATACTTAAAAATAGTTCATCTGACGGCTTTTCCAACATTTTTCACATTTTCTGGCTTATTTAGAATCAGATCAAAATAAATTTTACATATTCGTAATCAGCTCAACATGCCGGTTATTTAAAATACCCACATGTCGCATTTCGGAGCAAAAAGTTCATTTCCGGGTTTTCCGATTTTTCGGGGTTTCCTGAGATTTCCGCGGGAAAAACTATCATTTTCGGAATCAGCGCAAAATTTCCAACATTTTGGAAAAAAATTTCCATTTTCCGATGGTCGTAGCTAAACTCAAGAATTAGCCATTATTAACACATTGAGTACTGAATACTGGTTTGCAGGAGTTGCATTTCACGACAGCTACGAAATAATAGCTGCATTCATGTTCCTAAGAAATGCACTAAAAATAAGTAAATAAATAAAACGCATCTCATAATATTACAAATCCCGCAAAGGAACGATTCTCGCTCACTCTTCATTTGTTTGTTTCTGGTGGTGGGTGCTGGGAGAAACCACAGGTGGGACAAAAGGGGTTTTTCCTTCCACAACCCAACTGCGAAAGGTCAGCAGTAAACCTCACCCACTCGTTTTCTAAGGTCTGTGTCAGTTTTTGGCTCATATTGTTTAATTGATATAAGAAGATTTTGTCAAAATAAAACCTAACATCTTTATCTGCTGGGTTTTATCATTCATTCCTATAATTCCTACACAAAACTTGCATTCAAAGAGCTAAAATAAACCTAAAGTAATTAATGCCTTATAAAACCGGGTTTTTTAAAGTTTGCCGTCGGTTGGCTCAGGGACCAAATAGCCCCCCCCCCCCCCATAATTATTTTCTGAGTGCGCCACTGTACAAGGCAGTAGTCCAGCATCCAGTTTGTTCGGCCTCTAATATAGTCATGGTGGCGGTCGCAGTTCCATCTGGACTCGGACTTCAATGGCGCCGCCGCGACCACGGTGCCTGACAGTGACACATGGTTCCAGCTGACTGAAGAGCCGCTTACCTCGATTAATATTTTCAAAATGTTACAAAATTTTTGTACTTAAAAACCGCCATTATTAGAAATTAATCAGGAACAAATGTACCAACTTTAATCAGGAAAATATATAACTAAAATATACGAATTTACCTAATCGAGAACTTCTGATAATTATGGTGTTAAGTCAGTTAAGCTATTAATAAATATCGCTGACTTTAAAAAATCAGAACTATTGTTCTGTTGGAAAAATCGAGATAAATTTACTGATTATGGGGAAGATTTTTTTTATTTAGCAGTTACAGGTGGTACCAAAAATTTTATGTAAACGAACTAAATAATTGAATTCATTGATGCATGTGCATTTATTAAATTGTTTCCCTTAAAATCTTGGTATTTCCATAATAGAATGGTGTGGACCTGTAGAAGCTTTGAATTTTCTTTTTTCTAAGAAATATATAGGGCTACATATAGCCTAAAATCACGTATAGCCTACATACTCCCATCCATTTTAGACCCGTTTGTGAAAATAAACATAATTGCTATTGCAAGTAAGACATAATTTTTTACTGTTTATGATATGTCGTATATTATACTGTCCCTAAGTAGTTGGGAATAAAATTTCAAGCTGGTTCCTGCAAGGGTTGACGTATAACAAGGTTGTCATATTTTTACAAATACGCCAGGCATTAAATAATATTTGGTTGTTCATAGGAATAAGCATATTTCATTTCAAAATCTCGAGTAAAATGAAGTCTTTTGTGTAAACCACATTAAATGGCTTATTTATAAATAAAAGTTTCACTACTTAGACTAAATTAGTTCAAAAATAAATTTACTTTTAAATTTGGTAAAAGAATTGACTTAGACTATATTGAGTTCACATCGTTAGGTGATTCTTCTCAGAGAAAAGAAAGACGCTTATCTTTATAGCGGTGATTCGCCCTACACAGTCTTGCCCATTATCATGATCATCACAGGTGGTGTAACAATGGACGGCGTTCAGTGACGACTACTTAAATGCAATGGTGAAAATCTACTTTGCCAACAGTAAATTTCCAGTAAGAAATGCATGTAAATCGTAAACATCCCAAACGCGTTTCGATGTAAATAGGACGTCCCTTTTTATGGTCAAATCAACCACTCTAGTGTAAATATCAACCATTTGTGGAAAAACAGGTTTATTAAATAAAATTGTATTCTTCTGAAGGTGACTACTTTCAAACTGAAACAATTATGGTGTTATAGGATGAAAATTGTTCTTTGAAGAATGACACAAGCTACTTCTATCTATACTATACAATAGACAGTGTATTTCAACGTTTAAACTACTTATAAAATCAACGTATACGTTTTCATTTAGAATAAAAAGTTTAGTTAGATTAAATAATCACTAATAAGATGACCCGATGAGCTGTTTAGCTCATTTTTTCATATAGAGCTCGTCTTTGAATCCAAAAGTTGCCTGACCGATTTTTGAAAAGTTTGTAGTTTTTAGAATATTCGAAACTGGAACCAGTTGTATTTTTCATTGGAATACTGATTGTGGATTTGTAACCACCTAGTCTTTGTCATAAACAAAGCTACACCGAATTTTGGTCCACCTCACTCACCTTTCAGCCATGTTCAACTTACTAGATTCTGACGTTGAATCAAATAAAGTATTGAAGTAGTAAAGAACAAAATTAATGGCTCAATCCCACTCACAGAAGTTACCTATGTTGATTTAATTACAAATTGGTTTATTGTTTAAATAAAGATGTTTTTAATTTGAATATTACAAAAAAGGTAAAACATACTGATCGTATAGCTTATGGGTGAGTCGGTGGCGTAGTGGTTAGCGCGCCGGACTTCGGAACCATGGCAGCGATGTCGTGGGTTCGAATCCGCGTTCAGCCAGTGACTTTTATCAGTACCTTTCACCTTGTACTGTAGCGGCTCACCCCCTTACTTTGTCTAATACGATCCACGCACAGATCAATAGTCTATGTGGACGGGGCAAAGTAAGGCAAAAAGAGGTCCGCCAACCTCTTTTTATTAAAAAAAAAAAAAAAAAATAGCGTTAACGAACAGATTAATGAAACAACCCAGAGACAGTCAACACAACGGGATCCAGGTTTGGGCAGGCCCGGGCCTGGATTTATCTTTATACTGTGGCGCTCCCGCCGGTCGCTCGTAAAGTAACGCCACAGTTAACGGATATGGCGCGGCGCGTAACTGTCAACGGCGTGACTTACTGTGGCGGCAGCACCATAGTCGTGTGGCGCAACATGAACCTCAACTGTGGGCACTATTTTGGGGTCCGCCCACTATATTTTGTGATAAAAGGGGGTCGTGTTCACTCCTGATAATTGTGATATTGATTTGGTGAGGGGCTAGGCTCGTTGGTGTTCATTTGCTTGGTTTACGAAGAGTTTCAGGATAGAGTACAGAACTTGTCGGAATGTGAACGAAATATTAGTGATAATTACCCTATGGATTGTCTATGGGGTTTGGTGGAAGTCTTAAGTATATATTGGAACTAATAGTAACTTAGGCTACATGAAAACTGATCCTGTGGATGACAGCTGAAACTTGGGGATCGCTAGATTAGGCCCTTCTGTTCATATAGGCCTACCCAGAACCAGGATCGGTCTACCGAATGAGCTCCTACCCTAAGCCAGCTTTGATGTGGCGATAAAACATAATAAAGGACTAAATGTGATGCTAAGCTAATATTGAATTACAGGTATTGTATGCAACATGAAATACCAAACTAAATGCTCCTGTACCAACCTGCCATGCTAGGGCATGACTATTTTAATCATTATTTGTATCTACATTTGGGATCTACATAATATATTTTGAGAATCCCCCCTATTCCTAACCCTACTTTAGCCTAGCCCCTTATAATTTATTCTAGCTATCATAGCTGTACAAGCAATCATAGTTGGTACTTATCCAGGCCACCAACAAATTAAAAAGTCCCTGGAGATGTTAACTACTTGGCTTGGGGAGTTAGAGAGCAAGAAAATTGCAGTTGTCTTTGAAAGTTCGGATTCCCACGTCACGTGACCGGTGGCTTTGGCTGTTTGACTGGCCAGTACTTCAGATGTGAGATATGTATGAGTGAGCTGTGGTGCGGCACGGCACAACTTGTAGCCATAGCTCTTCTTGAGGACATTTATTTTTATTTATTTTTTTCAGTTTTGTAATTGAATCTTATATGAGCTGATATGTTTCTCTCCTGATTAGGCTTCTTTGAAAACTGTTTCCTAAATACATAAAACCATGAAAATCCAACGTACTTTCATCTACCTAGGACTACGTAGGATGTGTGTTTATATTTTAATAAATTAGCGGATTCCATGCTTTATAGGTCTACGGTATTGAAGACAAAAGTAACAGGTCACATGACTCGAAAAATGCTTTTATGTTATTTTTTTCATTTTAATGTGGTTGGTTCGAACTTGCTTTTCAGACTTTTTTTCCATTTAATTAATATTAATGTATCAAGCTAATTGGATATATATATATATCGTTTATTGTATTTTATTGTTTCATTCAACTGCAGGCCACATTGTAAAGCAAATAATGCAGCATTTAAAAATATGTTTAAACTTTTTAATGAATCAATTATTTGAATAGCAACTTGGCACATCTTTTCTTTTCTGTTAAAAAAGATAAACTAATGAGGGGACCCCCTAACGGGCTTGGCCTTGGGGGCAACCCAATTATTCATCAATATTCATAATGTCACTATTTTGTTTATATTTTGTATATCATGATTATAAAGACATGTTTTACTCTTATGTATGCACTTTGCCGGTGTAATGTGATTTTATATGTGCTTATGTAATTTTGTAACATGTACTTTGATGAATAAAGAATTATTATTATTATTAATATTATTATTATTAAAATATAATTATACAAATATAACACGTACAAATAGAACTCCTTGCTAAAGGAACATAACAAAGGCAACTCCCCAACTTTTATTTTTTGATTATTGAGAATCAGAAATAAAAAATATGTAATTACATTGCAGTTAAAACATATTTTTAATAGAGGTAGATTTAACAACAAGCATGTAGATAAACAGTATGTATTCTAAGTTCGTATGTAACATGGATGCAGATACATTCGTTTTAATTTGCTCTTCCATCCAGCAAAAAAAAAAACGTAACTTTTTAGTGGAATTTTTTCCTCATTCGCCTAATGGTTAATGTGATAACACATTGTTTAGTTGCATTATTCTCAGTCAATCCTTTATTTTTGTGATATTTATTTTGTTCATGAGTCTATTTTAGGTTTATGGGGGTCGCTTTCACTACAAGTCAGTTTAGAGAAGTTTAAACCTAAATATTAAATTTAATTAAACTGCGGTTTGGGGAAGCGTTTCTAAGGATATGAGCTCAGGGAGTTTTGATTACCATTATTTTCAATTATTAAAAAAGATCATCATTTTCATCAAGTTAAAAAGAATACACAAAAGTCCAAAAGTTACGAACGTAATTTAGAAATTTTCAAACACTCGTTCAACAATAATAACAATTTTGATTTTTCAATAATATTCAAGAGAATTTTAAAGTATACTGAAATTAGTCAAGAAAAACTATTAGAATAACAGAGGATGTGGCAAATTAATTTTGTATTGTTATTAAAATAAAATCTGATTGTTATTAAAATAAAACTTACGCCTAGAGAAACCCCTTAGAAATGAAAAATTGTATTTTCAATTTCTCTTGATTATATAAAAAAGTTTTGAACCATATATTTAAATAAAAATTATGTTTTAGATGTTTGTGTTTCGAGTTGAATGCACAAAACTGTAAAACGTCAACGTCACACAAAAGGCTAAATTTAGCGCTAAACATTCGGACTGAACCAACACTCAGTCGTTGGTCGTATTGACTTTGGTGATCATTTTTATTGTAGGTGGGTTTTGATGCCTACCCTCACTCTACAGTGTAAAGTGTGTCTAAAAATACCAAACCGACAAAGACAAACCCTCACACATTCAACAATGTAATAAAAACAAGTTTTTCGACTCGTTACTGTTAACGTTAATCGTATCGATAACTGTTTTTAAAAGTTTACCATCAGAATATATACCACAGTTGTTTAACCGACTCAATTAATCGAGAAAGAAAAACTTTGCGATAACAAATTAATGCATCAATAAAATAGAAATTCAATGCGATTTGTTTAAACTGACAAGTTAACTGGTTGAAAAAAACACTAAACTTGTAAAATTGCAGTAACGAACATCACTATGGTTAGGTAGATGTCAAAACTGTATTGGACAAAAGGTAGATTGTCAAAACGACATACAAACAAAGTAGTTTCATTTTATGACAGCTCTTGAGACAAGCAAGACATCACTTCAAACGGTTATAAAATGTAAGCTACTAATTTTATTACCAGATAGATATTAGAAGTTAATGAAATAAAATCATTCGGATTGAAATTATGAGCTTTTAACCATCATTAATACGTTGGAAAAATACTCGGCTTTACGCAATAAATCCCCACAATTTCAAGATCCTAACCGGTGGGCGTTTTCCATCACGGCGTCTCCTATAGACGAGCCACGAATGGGCTTTAGTGTGGGACATAATGCGCTTAGGCGCCGTCCTCTTGGGACAGAAGAATCCTAATTCAAGGCGCTTCCACAATAAGGCGCTCCTTAGTGATTACGGCCCACGCTGTATGTTGTCGCTAACTCCTATGATTTCGTCACTATTGGCGACAGTGATAATCAAGATGACTGTAGTGCCAGGTGAGCTTAATCCCATAAGAGCAATGGTGTCAGTTTCTGCGACATCCGTGGATGTCACCATAGAGTTTTTCTTGGTTAAAAAGTGTTAAAAATCCAACATTTTACTCTTTGTTACCTGCAAGAGTTGCCAACACCGCAGGAAACAACAATGGTTCTCGTTTGCGTTGGAGATTTTTTGTCTCAACTATTTCTGAAATAAGGAATTTTAAAGCAAACTAGGGTAGAATTTATGGTTTTAGATTGACTTTGATTGATAATTAATTGTTAATTTGGTCATTACCTAATGGTTTGTTATTAACTAATAATTAGAATGTAAAATAGAGTAATATGGTGTCGTTACGATAAATATCGTATCCGTGGCAAGACGGCTTCATTCTCTTTTTCAATCAGGTGTGTAATGGTAAATTTGACTTCCGTTTTAGTTTTGACGCTTCATATCCGGAACACAAAAATTAGCTATTCAGCTGACCTTAGGAAGAAGTGATGATTTTCCTCTACAGACTTTGAGTGATAATGGTTCACTCACGTGCATCACGGGGTTGCACCGATGATGAACCATTCTGGGAGTCAGAATCGATCGAAATAAGCAGATTAGTTTTGAAAGGTCCTCGACGCTCTCTTTCAGCGAGAGCTGTGGTCAATCACTAGGCGAGTTTTAGGCTGTTAAAAATAAATAAATAATGATAAAGTATATTGGACGTAAATTAATACCCATATCTAATTCAACTTCATCTACGAAAGTAACGCAATTAGTTTTAATATGTAGGTGACGAAAGAAATTTCAAAATCTATTATTTCTTTACTAAGTATACATTGAAGATCGGTATTTCCCGTCTATGCCTCATTTCTTTAATTACGTTAATTTCAAATTAATGAAACACTTTAACTAGTTTTTATGTTAGTCAATAAAGTCAGTAAAGAGAATGTTACACTTTGCATGGCAGTACAATGTTGGTTTCTTACAAAGCTTAAATTACAAATTTATTCACATCGTATAAACCGTTGGTATTTACCAACCACGACAATAAAGACAAGTTAATTAAAACTTACGTTCTTGGAACGCTGTCTGAAGTTTTGTGGGGAGCTGGAAATGAGGTTATTAAGTTCTTTGGGAAAGAAATAAAAAAAAGTCCTGCTAAACTGTTGCAATTATTTGTATAACCCCGTAAGTAAGCTAAGAATCTATTTTTTAGTATAAGTAAGCAGAGAAATGGTCAGGTTTTACTATCTAAAGTTAGATATTTTGCATTTTTACACAAAACATTTTATTTTGAAAATGAATTCATTTTTCATAAGTTTATGAAAGATTTATTAAACTTACCTGCTGTAATCTGGAAGAAAACTGTAGATGCAATTTTAAATCCTGAAAAAATAAACAACATTGAAATTGAGAAATGTCAATAAAAGTAAAACCTATAAGCCTAATAATGGTTCTTATTACAAGTAAGAACCTTTAATAAGAAAAACCTTACAAAAGTAGGCCTAAAACCTGTTCTTTAAGCAGCTGCTTGTGTACCCGTTGCTCGAAATCAAACAATTTATCTTGGATACTGACAAAAAATTTCATTTACTACAACAAATAAATGTGTGTTAACTATAAAAATCTTGGGAATTAAAAAAAAAATAGTATTTGTTGCTTTACCATGATGACCTTGGTCTTTCGTATTATATGGGTTTAATACCCTGTATAGCGTTTTAGAGCAGAGAAATAAGAAGTGGTAGTTTTACATCTAATTAGCTGCCATTGAAATAATATAGGCTAAATAAATATAAAACGTAATAAATATAAATATTACCTGCATTTAAATAGTAACAAATAGACTATAGCCCATGTTTCGCAATTGAATAATAAGTGATAAATTGTTATTTAATGAAAACATTTTAGTAAAATCATTTGCCTCAACCACTTGTCTTCGGATATAATATATTATATTTGCGATATAATCTATTTGTAATCACAAGTTTTAAAAAGTAAAAAATATATTTCTTAATATATATATATATATATATATATATATATATATATATATATATATATATCTTTAGGTATAACAAAGATTAAACAATTTACTTTAGCGTTGAATTCTATCCAATGAAACCGTAGTTATTCAAATCGGTTAAAAACTGTAAGAGAAATTCCTTGAAAAAAAAACATGATTCTTATTAAAAATGTATAGATTTTATGAGAATTTGATCATATCTAAAACTATAGCTACTTAAAACACTAAAATATTCCATTTCTATGATTACAGAATGTACAATTTGTAAAAATGGCACAAATAATTTGTACCTGTGAAAAAAGTATTGGTTTATAATATCCTAACACATTTCACTGACAATATCTGATTGTTTTCTTAGTAAAACAATAAAACTTACAAACAGTAGAAACTAATTATGGAACGTGGGGCAAGATAAAAAATGAGTCTCCTGTTTTCGAGATTGAGCTACTTCCTGAAGTTTTAAGATGTTGCAAAAAAAGCTTTAAACTTATTGAAATTTAATATTAAAACTTTTATGTAGGGTAAAAGAGTAATAATATTATTAATTAGAAGGTAAGTGATTGTTTTCCCGAATTATTTATATCACCAACATAATACCCTGCTCAATATTATAAATGACTAAGACAACAGTATTGCTTATACTATTGCTTTAAAAGACTTTTCAAATAGGAATACTAAATTATGTCTTCCTACACGTCAAATTACACTTAATATTTGATTAATCTATACATCTCCTATCGTGTACCAATATTTTTGCATAATAAAAACGTTGATGTTGTGTTGACGTGCATGTCTTAAATATACCACTATCTCACTGCTTAATTATGACCTATCCTCGGAAAGAAGCCAGTTATGTTAGGATTATCTGGGAAAGGTACATATTTAAATTGCAAAACAGGTTTAATTTACATGGATCTCCTATTTACATTTGCTGGGGTGAAGTAAATGTGACGAATTCAAACAGTACCGTGAGTCGAGCGAATATATTACTTATCTTTACGTTAGTAACAACATTCACCATCGCCGTGTATTTTGTCATTCGGTTTTTACAATTACAATTATGTAGATAAAAAATATTCTGAAAATAGATTGAAAAGGTTTTTTTAATATACTTAAGACAATAGGCTATACAGAATGTTTCACAACTCCGTTAAAACCTTTTGTATTTGTTTCTTTCACGGAGAGAAATATATTTTGCGATATAACCATGGGTGTCCGGGGTTTATAGTTTTCTGTTTGTCTGTCCGTATATGATTTTGGCTTAACTAATGAGATCCTTAAAACCATTTGAGGTATGGAGTTGAAACTCGGCTTGACTTTTACATCCATCAAGACTGTTTTATTTATAAATTTTTATATTACTACCTTTTTCTGTTTCTAAATGGCGTCCAATTTAAATTACCAAAGTTAAATATTTAAAAAATGTGAAGTATTTTTTAAATTGTGTTAACCATTAGAAATGTGTGAAATTTAATTGCCTATTGAAAAATAACAAGTTTAAAAACATTTGACCAGAAATAACAGAAACATTGAGATTTATCTAAACAAAACACGATTTTTATTCTTTAGATTTTCATTTTTTAATTTAAAATTACCACCATTTTAAACAGAAAGAGTAGATATGCCAAGATTTGTAAGAACGTAATGTCACGCCAAGTTTAAACTCAATACCTGAAGTGGTTTTAAAGATCTCACGAGTTAAGCCAAATTACAGACGGACAAACCAAAACTAGGCACCGTAGACCCTTCGTTATATTGTAAAATATATCTGTCTCCATGTAAAAAAATAATAATAATAATTCAAAAGGGTTCAAAAGAGTTCCGGGAATTTACCTGTATAAGTTAATTAGCAAAAATGTACATAATGAAATACAACAAATTGTACAACCAAATACAACGCATCAGTGAATACCTAAAAGCATACGAGTAATGCTAAATTGAATACTGTATGCATTAGTAAAATTATTTTGGATGTCTAAATTAAACATTCTTTTCATTATGAATAACAGGAGCTCGTAATTTATGAATACAATGATTAGCCACAAAGTACATTGGTTTTAAACATGTTATTAAAATTAAAAAACAAATATATTTTGAGCATTACGTTTAAGATTAGTTAGATTTTAAAATGATTTTTAAAGTCATAAATTTTATATCTTAATTCAATAGAAACAAGATTAGGGTTACAAATCCTTCTAAGTAATAAACACACCTTGGACAGTATCCAAAACTAATATAGAATCATTAGAAAGAAAAAACACACAGTCCTATTTTTGACCATAATAACAAATGAGTTTGGCGAACACACACTTGACACAATGTCCAGAGAATACAATAAGAATGATTTGTAATCTTTCTCGTTTCATCTGTAACGTATTTTTCAATAATGCATGACTTGTATGAAATACGTCTAAGTATTTATAATAATAGTCTACAAATGTTGGTACAAATTCATAGTTACATGGTTTTCATAAATAATACAGTAATTTGTCAGCACTGAGCAGCTTAAATAAATAAATGACGTGACGAAAAATTGATATTTCATATTTGGTATGCAATAACCTAAAATATGTTGTGTTTGTTCAAGGCACGATTCTGAAATGTCTGGAATAATGTATTTTCAAAATGAGCATGGTTGTTTTTTAATATTGACTTTTAGTACATAAATGGAAATTAATGATTTAGCATGAAAACAATACTTTTTTTTAATATGGTGTCATTAATTTAGCATTTGTGTTTTTGATGATTTGCATGGCAATAAATGGAGTGCCGTCCACTTCGCCGTCCTCTCA
Source organism: Neoaliturus tenellus (assembly GCA_030545055.2). Lineage (NCBI taxonomy): Eukaryota > Metazoa > Arthropoda > Insecta > Hemiptera > Cicadellidae > Neoaliturus > Neoaliturus tenellus. The sequence continues at coordinate 22,221,503 of CM061533.1, read as the reverse complement.
CCAGATTTGACAGCTCCTGATTTCTCTTTTGGGCTGTATTAATTACAGAGTCTTACAGGATGATACACCAGGAACAAAAGAAAGTCTGAAAAAGCTAATTTAAGAAGATTTCAAAAAGCGAAGACCTAAATGTGTCAGTATGGTTGCGTCTTTGGTTTTGCATATATTTTCGGCGTGTATAGGCCATTACTTTCATTGCAATTTCCTATGAAATTATGTTTATTCACAAATTAATTTGTTAATTTAGATCTTCTTTCATTATGAATAACACTTTCCTAGAAGAGTTATCTGTAAATAAGAAGTCAGGAGGTGTCAAATCTAGTGCATGGGTTGTACCTCCAATTACTGTTAACAAAAACACAGAAAACAAAGATTCAATTCAACCATATTTTTTAAAATGACATTTTTCTTTGCAAAACATTAATTTTCATTAATTTACTTAAGATAAGTATAAAAATTACCATCCATTTTTGGTAAATCCATGATTGGTGATTTTTCATAATCGTGCCATTTCATTGCCTCACAATGTATATATCACTCATGTTTTACCCCATTGCACATATTGTTTCATATGGTTACTCTATATTCAGACTTACAGTGGAAACATCGGCATAGCAACATTTAAATTAAACCTGTACTGGTTATATCCTGGGGGAAATTTGTTTCCGCTAGACTGCGCTGAACGCCGACTCAAAGATATGAATATAAATCTCACATCTTTTGTAAAACAAACTTTCAATGATAAAACCAACAAAGCTATCTCTAATATTTTAGTTTTATTTGCTATAATTGATCTCTTCATTGTCAATGCTAGCAATTCTAATACGCTAGAGGAGAAAATGTTATATAATCTTTTAATACTTCAATACTTCTGTACTCTAAAAACTACTGAAATGGATATACAAATATTAAATTGGTAATGTAATTGGAAATGAATTAGCCTAATTGGTAGGATCTGTAGCCTCAATGATATAAGCATCACTAAACCGATGACAATACGAGAGCTATTGTCATGATATTGTAGTTTGTTGAATCTCGTAGTCATATTCCCATACAGGAAAACATACCTTTACATTAAGTTTTAACTTTAACTTCGATTCTACAGTTTAAAAAATTAAGTAATTTTAAACAGTTTATTGATCTATTACAAAAAATATTTATTGACCTTGATTTAATTTCAATTGTCATAATGATTATTTTAAAATAATTTATATTTTTTGTTCAAAATCACGAAATTAGTAATTTTTAGTAAATTAAGGGGCTTAGAAGTGGTTTAGTAAAGTTTTTAGTATAATATCATGTAATAATAGCAGTGGTGAATTTTATTGTTACTTGATTATTGCTATCATAAAATGGTCATCAAACGCAAAAAGCCTGCCAAATTGTGTGCGTTTACAATTTGAAAAAAATATGTTTTAATAATTTACATAAAATTTTAAATAATCTCAGTATATGTTCTATACCTTAATTTATTCGGTAAAGTAGTTACTGAAGTAGAAATAAACTGTTTTAATAAATAAAAAAGACATTTTTTGCAACAAAATCCGTTTTAATAGGAAAGATCAAGATGAAAGCCGCAATAATTTTGGTTTCATTTAGCCCATCAAGAGATGATTATTTTAAGCGGTTTGACAGTTCAGGATTGCCAGACCAGGGCCTGATGAGCTTTTCGTAGACAGTAACAGTTAAAGCGGGCGCCCGTACTCATCCCTTGTCTTCGCTAGGCCCCATACTGAACCTTCCCTCTAATGTTTAGCTTAATTGAATCCACTCAAACCCCTGACAGAAATAATACTGAAGCTTTCGTAAAAGTTTGGAGAGACAAAATAAAGGTCCACTCGAGTTAAATTAGGGTTCAATGTATGTTTTTAATCCTCTAAAGATAAAACAATAATTGAATACATGTTAATGATATGTATCATAAATTGCCTACAATACAGTTATGAGTATAATATGAGTAAAATAATTAAGATGAGTAGTAAATCTCTCTTTAATCGATATTAAACATAAATGCTGAATTTAAAATTGATTTACTAGTTAATCAAAACAATCGTTTAGTAAATTTTATTGTTCAGTACAATAAGGCGTTACTAATCAAATAATTGGTGCATAATAATAATATACAGTAATTAATTATAGGGCCTAAATGATATAAGATCAAAACTTCAAAATTATAAATGAGTAAGCGCGTCCAATTTGTGTAGTACCTGTAATCAAAATGAAACATAAAGAATGACTAGGAAGAATAATATAATATGGCTTTTACGTCGGAAGCTTTAAGCCCAGGGAGAATACTAAGTTACAGGTCAAGATACCGTGTTAAACACATTATGGAACAAAGAGAGAGAGAAAAAAACAAGAGAACAGTCGGCTTCAGCTTTGTCTCTTTTCCTTTGAATACGCTCTTGAGTAGGAGGAAGTTAAATAAATATGTTTAACGTTTTATTTATCTTTGTTACTGTGAGGTTGTAAATATTTTAAATTTTATATAACGGAAATCGTTTATACTTTAATACCTAAAGTAGATTTTCTATATTTAAATATATATCAGGTGGAGTATATTTTTTGACATTAACAACAATCATGTAAAAAATCAATACTTTAGTAACCAGTCATGTTGTAAAAGTTTTATTATTGTCCTCGAAATGGTCAACTTTCACTGGCACTTCTTTTATTCTTTTCAAATTAGTTAATAGTGGTAGCTAAAATACCCTTGTCGCAACAAACCTGCAAACTCAGCAAATTTAAAAAATTATTTTTTTTAACAATAATAAAAGTGCATATTACACAAAAAAATCCATGCAAAAGGAATGTTTTGTTTAGACATCCCAAAACATAAACATTAAACATTTTACAAATGCTGAAGACAGCTGATCAGCTGATTAAGAATATACGCCTTATTATCCTCATCTCTCTCCTCTCCATTATAAACTACTTTTCCAAGAGAAAATCCTATTAATAGGTAGGTTTGCTGCCATGCGGGACATTGACAAATATTAGTTACTGCCAGCAACCTAGTGAAATTTCAAAAACAATTTTATTAAGATATATTTAAAAATAAGAGGTATGTAACTTGTTTAAAAATTTACGTATAAGAATAGGCCTAACTCAATTTCAATTTTTCTCCGTAACTATTTAAATATGTTGATGATTCAAAATATATAATTGTTGGTTTTTAAAACTTTTTTATTATTTCAAGCTAAAATTGCCTAATCTTTAAAATTAAAGCCCAAAAATAAACCCCATTTTTGACCCTTTTGGAACCCCATAAAACCCCGTTCACATGGTCCGACCATGCTGGTTTTCGAACTTAACCTAATGAATACTGCCATGCAGGTCTGTACCAAATTTAAACAAAATCTGAGGTTCCTGGCAAAATTGATCGTGTTCACGGACACATATGTCCATAGATATACATATGAATTTGAACGAACGGTGTTTTTGGCCTCTGGGACCTCAAAACAAAAATTAAACACTGTCCTGGACTTAGGTCTGCCGTGACTACTACCGTAATAGCGTATTCCCTATCGGGGAATTCAATAAAAAACACTAAATAATTACAGGTAAAGTATATATGTTTTGGTCTCTAGATTGGTGTGTCTGCTATATATTTCATGTCATTTACCCTTAGAAGGCAGCTTTGATTAGACCTTATATGGAGGTGACATTTAATTAGGTGGCCCGTCGAGTCAACCCAGCCCGGGAAATGTGGGGCGTCGTGGTCACGAGTATGTGGTGGATGGAAAAATACAATCGCCCGACGTTGCTGTGGAAATTGGTCAAATCTGGAGCAGTAACTTGGGACATTGGTAAATTTATGCATTTCTATTTTTATTTCATGTTATAAGCATAAATTAGGTGTTTGCAGTTAGAGTACACAGGAGAAATATTGTTTAACTTGAAACTTTATGAAACGTTTTAACAATTAATTACAAAACAAGAAAAGAGAAACTATTGTGTACTATAACGTCAACACGTTATGAAGACAGTTAAGTCTACATTTTTTTAGATCCCTCCAAAACTGCAATGTAAGACTCGATGATCGAGGAAAATAATATTGAGTTAAATTTAATTACATTGGCCAACCATCATTTTATTACTTTCCTCCTTTTTTGTTCGAATATTTAAGTTTATTATACGTTATTTTATTCACATTTTAAATGTTCGTTTCTTTCATTGCATGCTTGTACACAGATTATTACTAAACATTTTTTACTTCGCATCAGTAAGTAGTGGCTTTTTAGAGTTTTCAGCTCATGACGTGATCACTATGACGTCACTAACCGCCACGAGTGACGTCATTGATAAGTTGTATTACATCGCATAAATGACGTTGCTGATGACGTTACTGTCTTCCACGTCACCGTGATGACGTCATGAACTGAAACCGCTAAAAAGTCACTACTCCAGTGTAGTGATGGTTCATTCCATAAAATTAAACAATTTTGTTTGGATGAATCAATCAAAAATGCAGAACGGCTGTTACCATACATAAATGTACTGTCGTATTTGGTCAATAGAAATACGAATGCGATAAATTCTGAATGAAAAAGTATAGTTTGTGTTTGAAAATAATCCTGATAAAAAATGAAACAGTAGTTTAAATTAACTCTCAAGTTTCATTCGATACGGTAGAGTAGCGCATCGAGTACTTTTAATCAGCTAATTAACGGTAGAGCCGGTTTCTGATCCCTAGGTTATTAAACTGAACGCAGCATTGAAAAGAGAAATGCATTCGTTACAAACACCATGAGGGCTGTGATTTTATTTAATATCACATGCAATAAAAATCACTTACTTGTTTATACTCTAAGTACCAGGGGGACCGAGCTTAAGCCCGGTATAATTATTACTTTCGTTCTCACACAAAGTTCGTTCGCTCCGCTCACTCGCCCATTTCCTTTTTAAGACGAGCTCGTTCGCTTCGTTTACCCGCCAGGCCAAAGGGTACTGCACTTTGGTATAATTTTCCTAAACCACGTGTTAAAGATGTAACACATTGGTTTATATCTACAGTTATTAGCTGATTTTTGTTCAATTTAAAAATATCCATAAGGATAACATGGAAACTTTGAAAGGCTCTAGGATGAAAACCAGATTTTCCCAGCCATGGGACCAGCTGCGATCGATTCCTAATGGCCAAAACCCCCATATTCAAACAAAAAATAAAAAATCCTTGGAGATAAAAAAACTTTGCCCGTACAAACATTGCTTTTTTAGAGTATAAGATACAAGTAAGGTATATTTATATGTATGTATGTATGCATACGGATCACGGATCTCAAAAACGGATCGAACGATGTTCTTCAAACCTTGCAAATAACTTAGTTCTAGGATAAAAACAATATAAATACAGGTCTCTATGCAAGAAAAAATCCTATTACTGTGTTATCTTTAGTTTAAAAACATTAACATTAGGAGTTCAAAATCAAAACAAAGAAATAATGAAAACATCTGACTCTACTGTCAAAGTTCAGACCACGCGATGCCAGTATACACGGGAGGCGTTTCATTGCTGCCAGTAACTAAATTATTAAATAGTACCACAGTAAAAACAATTTATTGTTTTTAAAATCGTACTTTATACTGATAATTAGGTAAATAAACGTCATGTCGAAGAATAAAACAACTGATCAATTTGTAGAATTTCAATTGAATTTAAAAACAAAATAATTAGTAACAACCATTAAATCAGATGCTAGCCAAATAAATAATTTGAATCCACGTTTTACAGATTCAACATGTGGTTAAAAAATATATACCAGAGTGCATTCCGTACGCCTACATTTAAACAGTCTGAAAGGCAAGTGAATGAAGCGAACGAGCTCGTCATGAACAAGAAACAAGAAAAAAGTTATTTGCACTTAGCATTTTAGCGCACCGTCTGTAACTGAAAAGTTATTGCTATAAAGAATTGTTTAAGTTTACCAGCAAATGCTCGGCCTCAGGTACCAGAGCTTATTAAACAACACATTTCATGTATTTAACACAGCTTGCTTACTTTTTAACTCGTAGGTTTACTTTCATAGCTAACATTTTTAACCATTGCATTTTTCACATAAAAATTTGTACATTCGAAAATGAGCAAATGTTATTTGGAGAGATTAAAGATTTACACAATAAAGATTTATCTTAAAATTAAAACATATTTAGGCACTAGCTAATTTCTGTGGTGAATAAAATAGCAACTATTTATGTAAAACTAGAGATCAACCCCTGATCGAAATTCGACCGAATTTCAACCGATCTGAACCTAATTAGCTGAAAAATATTCTTTAACTGAAACATCACTTCTTCCTGTTTTGCTAGTATTTATAATTACAACGGCTGTTTGATCATATCATTCTTCCATTGAACATTGAAACTTTGAAAGTTTGTAGGCCATAGCCCTGGGGGCCGATGTGAATTGAATTATCCCCATTTGCAGGGCATTACCTCTCTAGTGGTATTCGTAGGTTTCTCCAACGATGCACACAGGCTGAGAAAAATGGAGGAAAAGAAAAATGTTTGCCTATTAATATGTAGATGCTACATACAGTAATCTTTCTAATCTCTTTATCGTAGATACTCCATCATATCAACATTGCATTACTTAAATATATTTCTCGTTCTTATTTATCACATCAAATATTGATATCAATTGACTTTTATAAGAGATTGAGAAATAATTCCACATCAGATAAATTTGGGAACATAGGCTACAGAGAGATAAAATGCCAAACTACGAGTTCTTACTCGTACTTTTTTAGGGAGAGGCGGGAAAAATGTATTACGCAAACAGGTGGCCAGCCTGTAGTGTGGGGCTCCCCTAAAAACGGGTTTACCCACTAAAAAACCTGCTCTACTCTTTCGGGTTCTAACATGGAATTGTTCATCACATTACGTCAGGCTAGGCCTAAATTTGGCTTACGCCTGTGGGGCTCGCTCCTTATTCATCCACTCGATAAAAGGATCTGGGCCACTTCGCGGTCCAGATCGGTTTTCTTTTCCAGAAGGATGCCCCGGACGAACTGTGTTAACAATCCCAGTTGACCTCTTCCTCCAAGATCTTTTGGCTGTCCGAGTCCACCGAAAATGCATCAAACATTTGTGCGGCCTCCAGGCGGGGCCCTTCACAACGGGGGTAGTGGAAGAAGGTGTGCTCCGCATCGTCAGCAACGTCCGGGAAATAAATTCAGTCCGGTGAACCAGTACTTACTCGTACTAAAGTGAACCAACTTTTAAAAATAAAGTACACCAAGCAATTAATTAGCCTAACAATAAAAAGTTATTTCCTTGGAATCGTATAACAAATACTGATAAAACTCTATGAATTAAAACACGGACAAATACTACTACGCTTATGGTGTAACCTAAACAAGTAATTAATTTATGACGGTCCATTTTGTACAATTTTTTAAGAAGAACAAAACAGGTATTTCACTCCTATTTCAGTATACATTACACTTCACTTTTCAGATCTCTGCTAGGATCTCTGATATTGTACAACCAGTGGGTTGTAAAACATGGAGTCACCTCACTTGAACAAAACCACGCAGAAGTGTAGACAGTCTCTGGCAATGAAGGGTCATCATCATCATTCTAGGCTGCCATACGATGAAGATTCGTATGAAATATGACAATACATACCCCACATTTCTTCAATTGGGCAGTCGTATTGTTTTACAAATTTTATTGGACTAAAAATGACGTAATCGTAACGGTTATTGAAGCTCAGATTAGTTATTAAATGTTAACACTAAAACAATAAATAAAAAAACTCAATATTAGTAGAACATAAATGTACGTGTGATCGGTAGGAATCATTGCACTGTAAAAAAGAAAGTCATGTTAGTTACTACGTTTATAACTCAAGAACAGCAGACCTGATTTAACTGAAAGTTGGTTGGGAGGTAGCTTAGAAACAGAAAGAACATAGCCTAGGCCTATAGGGTACTTTTTATCGTGATCCCTCCATATAGGGCTTGAGACCCACCCATCTTTAAAGTTACCATGTCATTCTCATGGAAGCAAAAATTTTTATTGGAACATATCATTACATTTAGGAAAATTAATTCTATTAACAGCTTTTTTCATTTAAAGTACTGAGGCAAGGTTGGTAATAAAACCAGAAGACATTATATACTTATACTATTCTAATAGAACGTGACGGCGAGTGAGCGCAGCAAACGAGCTCACCTCAAGAGAATAAAATTCCTCATGTTGACATTGCAAAGCATGCCGGGTTTTTTTTTTTTTTTTTTTTTTTTTGAGGGAGAGGCAGGGAAAATGCATTACGCACACAGGTGGCCAGCCTGTAGTGTGGGACTCCCCTAAAAAACGGGTTTACCCACTAAAAAACCTCCTCTACTCTTTAGGATTCTAACCTGGAATTGTTTATCACATTACGTCAGGCTAGGCCTAAATTTGGCTTACGCCCATGGGGCTCGCTCCTTATCCAGCTGTTCGGTCAAGGGATCTGGGCCACTTCGTGGTCCAAATCGGTTTTCTTTTCCAGGAGGATACCCCGGACGAACTGTGACAAACAATCCCAGTTGCCCTCATCCTCCATAATCTTTTGGCAGACCGTGTCCACCGAAAAAACACCGAGTTTTCTTGTGGCCTCCAGGCGGGGCCTTTCCCAACGCGAACAGCGGAAGAAGGTGTGTTCCGCGTCATCGGGAACGCCCGGGCAGTAGATGCAATCCGGTGAACCGGTCTTGCCCATCCGGTTCAGGTACGACTTGAAGTAGCCGTGACCTGTCAGGAACTGCGTGAGGTAGTAGTCCACCTCGCCATGCCGCCTTTCCACCCATGGTTGGACCTGCTCGATGAGTCGCGCAGTCCATCGTCCTCGGGTGTCGTGCTCCCAGCTGTGTTGCCACTGCTGGAAGGTTCGGGAGCGCTCTTCGGTTCTTGCCGTGTCCTTGCCGATCTCGCCTTGTCTCTGGTAAATCGCTTTCCTCTCCCCTGCCAAGAGCTTGACCGGGATGACTCCGGCGACCACCAGGACGGCAGGCTCGGACACTGTCCGGTAGGCGGAACACACCCGGAGCGCAGCTTGACGCTGAACCCGGGCGAGTCGCAACCTGTAGCACTCCTTATCTAGAGCGCCTGCCCACACCTCTGCCCCGTAAAGGAGCACGGACTGGACCGCGGACATCAACAGACGTCTTCTGCTGGATCGGGGACCCCCGACATTGGCCATCAGCCTACTAAGGTAAGTGACTACCTTAGCGGCCTTGTCCGCCGTACGAAAGATCTGATCCCTCCAGCTTAACTTGGTGTCCACCATAACCCCGAGGTATTTGGCGGCACGAGTTGATGTGACCACCTCCCTTCCCACTCGGAGTGGGACGACGGTGTCGATCCTCTTCTTCGTGAGGATCACAATCTCCGTCTTACTGAGAGCAAGCGAGAGACCGTGATCGGACATCCAGTTGTTGACCACCCGCATAACTCGGTTCAACTTCAGTTGGGCCAGCTCAACGTTGCGTGCAGCAATGAGAGCTGCAACGTCATCGGCGTACCCAACCAAAGTGGTTTCCTCAGGCATCTCGGACCTCAGGAGGCTGTCATAGGCAACGTTCCAGAGATCCGGGCCGAGTATTGAACCATTGGCACCAGAAGTGACTTCCATCGTCCGCGTTCCGTCCCTCGTGTCATAAATCAGGCTTCGAGAGCGTAGATAATCCTCGATGAGCCGCAACAGATATGCAGGAATACGAAAGGTGTTGCGAAGCGCATCCAACATATCGACCCACCTTGCCGAGTTGAAGGCATTCTTGACATCAAGCGTAACAAGAAGCACTACTCGGCGGGAGAAATGGTTGTGGCTCTCGGCTCTCTCCACAGCTCTCTGAACTTCGGTGACAGCGTCGATCGTTGACCGTCCCTTTCTGAAGCCGTACTGACGGGGGCATAAGTCCCCGGCAGCTTCCACGGCAGAAGTCAGGCGGGAACGGATCAGCTTCTCGAACAGCTTCCCAGCCGTGTCCAACATGCAGAGAGGCCTGTGGGACGACGGCAGCTCGGGATCACCTTTGCCCTTGCTGATCAGTACAAGCCTGGCTGTTTTCCAGGGAGCGGGAAACACCCCTTCTACCAAACAGGCATTGTACATTCTCAACAACAAGTCAGCGTTGATTGAAAATACTTTCTTTAAAGCCTCACTGGGAATCCCGTCCGGGCCAGGAGCCTTGTTGCTCTTCAGGGAGAGAACGGAGGTTTCCAGCTCCTCGAAAGTGAAGAGTGGAACGTCCTCTACCCGTCTGAAGTCAACCGGCGGTCGCTGAGGATGTTCAGGAAACAACGCAGCGACGATCCTCCCCATGGTGGCGCCCTCCATGATGGAAGGTGGAGAGCGGGCGCCGAGTTTCTGCGTTACAAGTTTGTAACCCAGGCCCCACGGGTCGGAGTCAACGTCGTCACGAAGTCTCCTCCAGCTATTCGCCTTGCTCCTGTTGATCGCCTGGCGGAGAGATTTTCTCGCAGCTTTATAGGCCTCCGACTTACGAACTCTGTCTGCGGGAATTCTCGCTCTAGTGGCGGCTCGTCTAGTTCTTAAACATGTTCTTCTGAGTTCCGCAATCTCTTCAGTCCACCAGTAAACGGGTTGTTTGTCGCGTCGGGGTTTCCTTCGCGGCATAGACTGGTCGCAGGCCGAGACGATCAGTTCCATCGTGGATGTTACTAGTGCCTCGGCCCCAGCCTCACCAGGATTCCCCTGCGCTCCCCGAGAGATGACTTCGGTGAACTTAACCACGTCCAGTTTGTTGGTGTTCCACCGGCGTGACCCTTCCCGAGATGCGGAAACTCGACGATTTTCCTGATCATGCAGATCAAACACGATGTATTGGTGGTCGCTACCCGTGTAGTCCTCCACAACCCTCCAGCCAGAGATCCTCGGAAGGAGCGACTCAGACGCAAAGGTGACGTCAGGGATCGTGCCTCTCTGCCCGGGGCGCCGAAAAGTAGGTGTGTCGCCCTGGTTGAGGACGACAAGACCGGCCCTGGCGATGAAATCCAGGATGTATTTCCCCCGGGAGCTGGTAGAGGGCATTCCCCACTCGACGGCCCTGGCGTTGAAATCGCCACCAACGACGACATGCCCGGTGGTGCAAAGAACGCACTCCTCTAGGCTATCTATCTTGTCGCGGAAGTCCTGGACGGCCTCGTTGGGGGTGAGGTAGCAACTGAAGATTGTCACGTCCCTACACCTAACCCAGGCAAATCCTCGGCCACGACAATGACTCCGCACCAAGACATCCCGCGTATTACGCGCCCAAAGTGCAGCAGTACCGAGGCTGTCGGAGATCCAAGTGTTTGGATCTCTGTCCCGATACTGTTCGCTGATAAGGAGCGCGTCAGCACCAAGTTCTCGGGCGAGCTGATCTAGAAGGTTATCAGCTCCCCAGGATCTATGAAGATTGGCCTGGAGGATGCGAATTACCGGCCGCTGCCTTTTGCCTGTTCAAGTGCGGTTCTGAAGGCACCGCACTGACCAGACCCGGGTAAGTGACCGAGGGCACTGGAGCCTGAATCCTTGCAGAGAAAGCAGGAGGGGCTCGAGGAACATTCCTTGCGTTTGTGGCCCTGGCTTCCACACTGGAAGCAGTTGGCACTCCTGTCGGGCCCTTTACAGTTTCGGGAGGAGTGGCCGAAACCGAGGCAACGAAAGCATCTCGAAACTACCACCCTCCGTTTGAGCCTGCAACTGACCCAACCGACTCTGAGGTGCTGAAGGCTAAGCAGCTTATTGGCGTGCTTTTCGCCCATCTCAGCAACAGCCATCCGGAGTTGACTTCGGTTAGGCTTTGTCAGCCATACCCTCACTCCATCAGCCGGTATCTCCGGGAGTGCCACCTGGATCGCACGGGTCACCTCGTCTTCGGTGGAGAGGGCATCAAGGTCCCGAATCTCGACCGAACACTTCGGTTCTAGGGCCTTGATGGAGCCTTTTTCCCCAAGTGCAGTCTTGAGGGAAGCGGCAAAACCGATCTTGTCACTCGACTTCCCCAGTTCGAGGAGGACATCCCCGTTCTGGGTTCGCCGAATAGACTTGATAACGGTGTCGGTCTCCTCCGGTTTGGCCTGCGATCTAATCTGACCCAGAACATCGGCAAAAGATCGCCCCCCTAAGGGCTTAATCAAGATTGCCTCCTTCCTGGGCTTCTTAGGCCTGGGTTGTTTAGGCTTTCTGACAGACTTGCCAGAGGCCTCCCCAACCGGGTTTGAGACTTGCGTCCGCTCCACCCTCGACGCACTTTTCGAAGCTGCCTCCGCTTGCTTCTGCCTCCTCCTTTCTTTCTTAGACAGGCGCGTCTTCCAGCCCCCCAAAGGTGTCGAGGCAGAGTTTTCTGCCAAGGCAGGATTAGCCGCCGGAGCAGGAACCTCTGCAGGAGTAGCCGCTGGAACAACGACAGCGCCCGGGATGGAATGAGCAGCCGGGACAGGAGATGTCTGCGATGATGCAGTGACAAAAACCGGCCTCGGCGCCAAGTCATACTCCCCGAGCTCAGGGCTTCCCGATGATGAACCGCTCTGCCTCTTCTTTCGCTTTCTGGCTTGAGTCTGGGACTCAGCCAGATGAGCTTGAGGCGAAGCAGAGATGACTCGGTTCGTGACATCGCGCTCCTGTTTCACTGCCTTAAGCCTGATTTTCCGGCATTCCTCGATTTCGTCTAGAGAATCTTCGAGTTTCGGAATCCCCTCTTTTATGGCCTTGTTTACGTTCTTTTGAATTAAGAGGGCCTTGGCCATCTCCTTCAAAAGAGCTTTCATCTTCTTCAGACATGAGTCTTCCTCCTCGTGGGCGTCGTCCTGCTGCTGCCGAAGCATTTGCAGCTCGAATGCCGCACGAAGAGGGCTCTTCCTGGGAGGTATTCCATCGAGCCTGGGTTTTGAGGTTTCTGCCTCGGTCACCTTCATCGCTAGATTGACATCCACTTTCTCCTTTTCAGGCTCGGACGACGATCCGGCGTCACTTACCGTCTTGAACGGTGCCGGTGGGGGGGAGGTTTTAATTCCCCCTGTCGGCGTCCCAGTCTTCGAGGTCGGAGACCTCTGCACAATAGAGCTTCGCCTAAAAGCGGCTTGCTCATTCTCCTTTACGTTCTTCGTGTTTCGGTTGATAAAATCCATGCTTTCATGTCACCAGCGCATCGTGCGGCAAGGGGCGGCCCTTCATCGGCCGAGAGCGGGTACACCCTCGGAGGTCTACCCCCCGTAGGAAATTAGACACCCCTACCCCAGGACTCTGGGGCCCGAACCTCCGTTTGCCCAGCACCGATACACACAAGGTGCCGGACGTGCTGGGGGTCGCACCGTGGCAATGCAGAGTCCGATCCCTGCATCCATGCCGCACTCCCTGACTAAGGTCCGAAGCGGCTGGCTTCTGACGACACACTGGAGGAGACCATCGGCAGTGCGAGGCACACATCAGTCCCTGCAACACAACAGGGACACTCCCAGGACCCCCCAGCATGCGCCGGTCGAAAGAAGGTGGAAAGACACCCTTGATTCGGGGTCGAAAAAAAAAAAAAGCATGCCGGGTGAACTAGTTATGAATAAATGAGTTCTATATTAATGAAAAAGAAGCTAATTTTGGAAAATGTAAAACAGTTTAGAAATAGCCTATTTATTTGTAGTGTGTACGAGTTTTTCTTCGTACTATGGCGAAAGACTGTTTTTACTAAGTAACATAGAAATGTAAAATGTTATTATTTTAAGGAAATTATACACTGAAGATGGTTTCTTAGAGTAGGTAACAGCAAAAATAATATGTGACTTGGGTAACTCCCCACACATTTATCACCTTTCTCTTTTCTTAGCAGCGAATATACTTTGCAAACAGTGTAAAATAATAAATAAATAAACTATGTTGGCAAACCTGTTACAATGAAAATATTCTACCTCAGATCACGATTATGACGTATCTTTTTTACAAAGATGTTGGGTCGGAGCAGTTCCAATGCTGGCTAATGCGATACCAACTATGAGGACCATTACCAACCGTAATTTTGTCACTTAACAGCGGATTCATCATTGGAATATCGGCCCAATGCAGCGGGAGCTGTGCAGTTGTGTTTATAGTGTTTATTGGTTATAAAAAATTAATGGTTTCATATTGAATAAAGCAATACGTCATTCATTATTACATAAATGTAATTTCAAACAATGACATAATCAATCAAACGTTATTTGAATACTTAGAATAATAATTTAATTGATTGCCAAAATTAACGTGAGTTGGGTGTCATATATTGATAAAAGAAGACCTTTTTATACCATATGGACACAATAAAAATGTTTCACTTTAGTAGAGTAATATGATTTGTTCTTAGGAGGCCTGATGTTTAAGTTGCCAAGAGGTCACTTCTACTCTAAGTAACTAAAAGAGTTTTTTTAAGAGACTTGATTTGAAACACCGACGCACTCTGTGGTGCGTATTTTAAGGTGAGTATGTCTGAAGAATGAGTTTGGTGATTTTGATGGATCAGATGAGGTGTAGCTTTGTTACTTAAAAATATCAGCTGTTTCATTTGTCAGGATCATTTATTAATATCCAAATGACCAAAGGCAGCTAGGTCCAGCAGTATCGAACCATCAACAAGCACTAACTTTTCTCAGGATCGAACCGGCAACCTTCAGATTCAAAGGCGAGCTCTTTAACCACTCAGCTACCCAGCCAGTTAACGGCTTATACCATAAGTTCAATACAACAAACAGTTAATTTTTTTTAATCCAAAAACTTGCCACAAAAAGCAATACTGCTGCTTTACAATGCTACTTGTCATACTGACGAAGAATAAGTTGAAAGGTAAGGATATAAAAACCATGTTTATGACTCCAAATGTGACTTATTTATGTCAGCCTATACATCAGGGAACCTTAGAGACAATAAAACTAAAGCCAGATAAATTGTTATGAAGATTTAACTGACGTCTATGATTTATAGTTGTAACAAAATCATACAAAGTACCATGAATAATTTTTTCCGACTAAAATTTTATTCTGACAAACCGGACCTCAAAAGTAGAACGCGTTGAATGATTTTCATTTCAATGATTTTCTCACGTTTATGATTATTACAGATGCAAGATTGGTTGGCTCTCGGTTGACATAAAGATATAATTTAGATTTTGGATTTTTGGCATTATATTTCACTAATTATTACCTTCAATTCGATTTGTATATCAATCAATACTTAATTTTAGGTTTTCACCCTCCACCTGAGCTGTGTTTTAGCTCCACCTGAGCTAAAGGAGGTAAGAAACCTTTGAGTGTGTGTAAATGTATAGTGTTTTGTGCCTGAAAACTACATTTTGTTTAAAAAGTACCAGGGAGACCGAGCTTAAGCTCGGTAAAATTATTACTTTCGTTCTCACACAAAAGCTCGTTCGCTCCGCTCACTCTCTTTCTTCCTTTTTAAGATGAGCTCGTTCGCTTCGCTCACTCACCAGGCAGAAGAGTGCTTCACTCAGGTATAATTTTCCTAAACAACAGGTTAAAGTTGCATCACATTGGTATATCCAAGGCAAATAGAATTGCCTTGGGTATATCTACAGTTATCAGCTGATTTTTGTTCAATTTAAAAACCTCCTTAAGGATAACATGGGAGCTTTGAAGGGGTCTATCGCGAAAACCGGATTTTTCCCAGCTATGGGACCAGCTCCAATCGATTTTTGGTGGCCAAAACCCCCATATTCAATCAAAACATCAAAAATCCTTGGAGCGAAAAAAAAAAAATTTACCCGGACAAACGGAGCTTGTTTTAGAGTATAAGATTAAATTTCGTAAAAAGCTTAAAACCACCTGGAGAATTTTATTACAGTTACAACAAAGCAAAGATTTCCGTGATGAAACTAAACACTTATATAAAAAAATATATCACGCTTGAGCCGCCATAATTTGAAGATAATAAAAATTCTTTTTCCTACCACTGCATGGAAATAATCGCATTGCCACACCTGTAACCCCTATGCAAAACAGTTCATTTCCGGTTTCCGTTTCTTTCTAGAGCGGCAATGATTCTTTACCGCACGCTAGATCAAACAGCAATTTTAAATCAGCTGTTATTACAAACCATGCTACAGCTGTTATTCATTGTTGTCGTTTAGTAATTGCTTATTTTTTAGTTTGAGGTTATGTTTGATAGTTAACATTGTGTTCCAACAGAAACAAATAAAAATAATGTAAATGGCATTTGTATACAATAAAACCTGTAATACGTAACAATTATGTTGGTAGGAAAAATCTTGTGTGTATTACGAGCGCAAATACAGTAGTCATTACCGCTCTCGAATTGTTTGGCCGCACTCAGCTGACGCTTCGTGCGGCCATCTACAATTCTCGAGTGGCAATGACGTACTTTACGCTCTTATTACACAAATAGTATATGCACTTTAAAGTACTTACAATGTTGTTTAAAACGTATTCACCATTAAAACTTTATCGAAGTATAATATTAACAAAGTAAATACAGAATGACATCCAATTATGTTGTGGCGGTAACATCAGCTAATTAATACAACCGTTGATTAAATTAGTTTAGGAGCTGGAGCCTCCCTAACCAGACAATTTATTATGATAATAACGTGAAAGTGTTGTGTTATTGGCCCTAATATTTAATAAATATAGGCTGTCGTTAAATTTTTATCAATGCAAATGCTTTTTGGTTGTGAATGTCCTTAGGCTATTAGTGTAGTAAAATTAAGCCAAAATATGGCTGGAAAATGAAAAAATTTTTGGACAGCCAATTTTTGCTGAAATGTGTTCTATGTCATCCCCTGACCTCCCCCAGAAAAGTCCCCTGAAATCCCCAGTGGGCAACATGCCTAAAAATGATGGGATGGCCCTCGTGGAGTCAGAAATATATCTTTCGCCGACCAATAGGTTTATGTATATCAAATTAAAGCTCTAAAGTAGTAGAATTCAATGCCGCAAACCCCATCTCAAAAGGTTGCTTGAGTCGAAAATGGCAGCCTGTCAAACTTAGATTAAAAATCAAATTTTAATCAAAACGCTTAAAAATGTAATAATATTAGAAATACTTGACCTTTTGAGGTCCGGTTTGCGGCAAACGTTTGCTTATACAATTACCTTGGCAAATACGGATAGTTTGACATATGCCCATCATATTACCTTTGAACCACCCTCTACATGGACGTCCCAAAGAGGGAGTTTTGAAAAAATTTTCTTAGTCCATAGCCATGCTATACATAATTTTAAAGGCCTTAATAAGGAGAGGACATAGCCGGAAACCAGACCTCAAAAGGTCAAATATGTCGGAAGTTATTGCATTTCAAAGTTTTGATATTATTATTTTACTCTAAATTTTGAACGTCTGCCATTTTTCTCTCGACCGTTATATTTAGGTCGGGTTTACGGCATTGTGCTCTACATTTTAAGACCTTTAATTTGATATATATAAACCTTCTGGAACTTATTAAAATTTAGTATGCTTAATATCAAAATATATTTTAACTCCTTATAGGCCAACCCCTAATTTTTGGGCATGATCCCCACATGGGATTGCAGGGGACTTTTCGGAGGAAGGTCAGGGGATGCCATAGAACACATTTCAAAAGAAATTAGCTTTCCAAAAATTATTTTACTTTTCCCGACTAATTTTACTACACTATATCTATTATTGGCTTTTTCTTATTGTCTGTCACATCCATAGGCAGTCAGACATTTCAAACAGGGTAAGCTTGAGTTTGTTAAAATTTAAAATAAGAAAAGAAAAAGCTTGTTGTTATAAAGTACAATTTTACACCTAGTTATAAAAGTAATGTCTATTGTATTCCCTCAAAAATTTTCAACTAAGCATTTGTTTCAAAAAAATAAAATTCTATCAAAAATTCCGTTGTCTCGCAAAATCTATTTAATTTTCCGGATGAAAAAATGTATCAGGAGGTAAGAGAATTGCAGAAACTTAGATGAAAAGAACTTTAAAAAAAAACTCATTTTTACTCGTTTACTGAGTTATTTTTTAAAGATTTTTATTTTAAGTAAATTACTAATTTTATTTGCACTTGTTACTTTAGCCTACATAGGGTAAAATCATGGAAAAACTCTTCACATGACAATAGTTTATATTATACTTTAGAAATCAGTTTATAAACTTTATTTTAAAAATGTATAAACCATAGTACCAATTAATTATATTTTTTCCGAGAAATACTCACACGTTGAGAAAACTTTAATTTTATTTTGCTACAAACTTTTAATACATTATTTAGATGAGTTGGAATCTAAGTGAACCATAAGGTATGCATGTAATAAATTTTATTTATTTATTTATTGTTTTTATATTCAATGCCTTACCTCAATTTTTTAGAAATGAAAAAATCAAAGCAAGTTATGGTATAAGTCAAGCGTGGAAACCTAATGAAATTATTTACAGTTAGAAATGCCGTTATAGAATGAACCAAGGCTCTAGTATTGTTCAGGAAATAACTACCATCGGTTTGGTCCGGTGGTTTCTTGTCCCTGTAATCACCTTGCATTACAGGTCTCTGTGAAGGGATCAGCCATAAAGATAAACGTCTTCGCCACATGATTTAAACCCCCCATTTACCTTAATGCCTTACACGTGCGGTAGCGTTGTTTCTGTTTTGTCAAAGAACCGCAAAGCGAGTGTTTAGTTTAGGAAGTGGATGTCTGGCATTGTAAAGATTGTTTTAATAATTTATTTGTTCCAATAGCTTAGAAAATATTGATATTTTTATAATTTATTTTAACCAGGTTTGATGTAAGACCTGTTTAAAAGTTTAATTCCCAAACGCAAATCTTAAGCACTCACGTTTTTACCTATTATTCATTCATATTTTCTCTACCAAGCTACAAAAAATAAATAAGTATAGATAAGAATAAAATATTGGGTGTCCATAAAGTCTTGCCCTGATAAATAAACCGAACAGTATGAAAACACTTGGTGCCAAGATGACGTTTTGTATTTATTTTTAATAAGTGACTTCTTAAGTTTTTTTTACGGCCATGAACAAACTCAATACACCTAATGTGCACTTTAGTTTGCCTGTAAATCTTCTAGGCGACTATTTTAGCGTTTTTTTTTTTTTTTTTTTTTTTTTTTTTTTTATAATAACCTTTTATTTTAGTTATTATTTCCTGAATAATGGACGTCATTGCATTTATCATTGTCTCTTTTACAGTTTCTAAATTCGGAACTGGAGATTAATAAAATATAAATCTTCAAAAACCCCTACATAAAAAATCCAGAGAGGCAATTTATTCGGGTCATCACGATTTGTTTTTGTAGTGCATTATAAGTAAACTGCACGGTCGTCAATCAGCCAAGCTTAAGTATTAAAAAATTTATAAGTAAAAAGCGCCATTAAGTTTTCTTGAAAACAAGATCTGAAAGATGCATGTGGCTATAATGGTAGCCAAGCAGGAAAGCTAATAAATCAGGGCAAAACTTTGTGGACACCCTGTTTATAAGTTAATTATGAAATTAAAAAATTCAAATGTAGAAATATAGCGTAATAAATTATAGTCCCAAGAAGTATATGATTCCGGAAACTTAAAATAATAATATTTTGCATTTGAATGATCGATTTAAAACCCGTTATATTTAGTTATGTGTGTTGGTGCTTCAAATTGAAATGATACATTATCAAAAAAATAGGAACAAAAAAATTTACATCTCTACACCTGTTTCACGCCAACTATTTTAGTTACTGACAATTAAATAAAAAATAAATTCAAAATCAATTTGTTCAACTTAAAAATCTGTATACAACAAAAACCCCTAAATAAAAAATAACGTTTTTTCAGATTTTTGCAGAGTGATATGAGATTACGTGCTTTTAAAAATACGTCAGAACAAGTTTCCACCACTGATCGATCGTCGGAAACGGCAAGATTGGAGCTACATTCAAGACGGTAATTTGATTGCAGCATCAGGCCTGCCAACCCACAATTCTGAGTTCTGTTAGTTGACGTCATCACAACAATGTTCCTTAAACAGAGTTGCCAACCTTATATGACCCTACAATTGTGTAACAGTTAGTTGCTAGTGGGAACGTAATGGATTTTCCTGCGTTAAAGGTTAGGCAAATTTTGCCTAAAGAGAAATTTTCTCTTAGCTATTAGGATTTAATGTAGTATATTTCATAACAAGAGTGGAAAGTGTCTTTTCCGGGCCGAGATCGAGTTTACGCGCGAGGCTTTAGCCGAGCGCGGAATTTCGATCAAGGCACGGAATAACACTTTCTACTCGAGTTATGAACGATATTTTTCATCACACTGTAGATAATTAATAATAGTAATTAATTAAATAATGCAAGTTTAAGAAACCACCTATGGATGCTCAATTGATTTCCGCAGTACAATGAAAACAGTGATTCTGTTTTACACAGCTGATTACATTATTGAGAACAGCTGATTTAGGGAATAATATACTCTTAGCACTGCTAGTGCTACTTGTGTCAGTAATCATAACTAATTACTAGTGTGGAAAAACAACAGCTGATTTTCCCTCTCTAGAGAGAGAAAACGGGTTTTCTACACTCTCAGCTGGTGATGAATATAGCTTTTTCCCGTACAGTGTGATGAAATAGTATATTTTGTCACGAGGGCCGAAAGTGGCGTTTTGCCGGCCCCGAGATCGTGTTTCAAGTTCGAGACGAAGTCGAGAACTTGAAACGATCGAGGGTTGGCAAAACGCTTTCGGCCCGAGTTACGAACGATATTTTTCATCACACTACACAATGCAATAAATATTATACTAACGAAAAAATATTTTATTCAGAGCCAAACAACTAAGCCAAGCATAACTACTAACCTAATCTAGCGGGATGCAATGTGTTTCCGGTTGCAAGGCAACCAATTCATTTCATTGTTGCAGTCACATGTTTTTGTGATACAACGTGTTGTGAATGTTTTTATGTAAGGTCTAGGCCAGCTGAGTAGTGGGGTTTGGTTACTTTCAAAACGGAAGTCGTGCCAATTGCCAGCCGCTGCCGGCCAGCTGCCATCGGCCAGCTGCCAAATCAGTCGCTGCCGCCATATGCCATGCCATATAGCTTCCGGTGGGGTAGGAGATGTTATTTGAAATTTGAAATTCAACTTGACAATTGGGTTATGGAAAGTATGTCAAGGTCATCCAGAGTAAGTTTTAAAAAACCGTATCCCGCTACCACCGGAGTAATAGTTCGGAGAGTGGAACTAACTCCGGTGATAGCGGGATAGGTATAGAATTAGGTTTGTGAATTTTATTTGTGAAAAACATACAATCAATGTGTGACAGCAGTGTTTAAACAAGTTGAAGTTTTGTTATGAACTACAGAGTTGTAAACACAAACACCGACGACGATGAGAAGGTAAACGCAGAGTCCCCAGATGATGTATTTAAAAAGTTTGAACAAACGTAACATCTCGAGTTGGTTTTCCCGTTCCATTTCCAATCGTTTGATTTCCAATTTCAATTTATCCTCTTCCATCCTTGTTACAAATGGAACTTCATCCATCATATCCATCATGTTTGTGTTTTTTTTTGAAATTTTGAAAGAAGCGATGTTGATAGTTGAAGAGGCGAGGATGGAATGATAGTTAAAAGAGGGAAATGTCGGTTAAATAAAGAAGTGGTGGGGGGAAAGAGCGTTGTTACATAGAAGCGGTGGGGGAAAGATGTTGCTCATCATTTGCTTCAGAAGTTGTGTCCGACTGTAGAGGGGTAAGAGGAGTAGTATTTAGTAAACTGTCTTCATCAGAACTTTCAACCTTATTACAAATAGGACAAGCGTAAGTTATTTCCAAATTCATTGTAATAGCGTTAAATTTATCTATAATTTCATTTAAAGCATTAAATATTTCTTGTAAATCATCTTTTGAGTTTATTTCAAAACTAGCATTCATTCGTGCCAATGGAGAAGTGTTCATCGTTAGAGAGTTGGCAATCGAATGAGGATTAGCGCCTAGGGAAGGGGGCTTATATAATGGCGACCTTAAGCAGGTGTTTAGGGAGGGGGGCTTTTTAGGGAGGGGGCTTCTATATTGGGGACCTTGAGCTTATGATTGAATAAAACGTTTAGTTCTTCTTCTTCGTCTTTTAATTCAATTATTTGAACCGAAGTAGTTGTTTCGTCCTCTTCACTCGATGAAGAAAACAATTCTCCAGGATTTAAATATTGAACTACAATTCTGAACCATCTTATAGGATATTCGTCAATGACAGAAAGTAAGTTTTGAAACAATTCTTCCATCTCCTCCCTGTCAGTTATTATATGTTCAAACTTGATAAATTTTCCTTCCATGTTGTTAGTTAGAGTGTTGGAAGTGGAATGATTTAATATTATATAAAAATTAGAACTAATGGTGGGGGAAATCTCAAGGTCATCCAATTGAAGTTTTAAAAAAGAGTGTAAAACTGAAATTATACATTTGATGGTTCTACAGGATCGGAATACCAATCTGATCTGTATTTACATCTTTTTATCATATGTGTACAAAAATCATCTTGATGAGACTTGGTGCGTTGACAATGAGCAAGATCTAGAGGGTGAAATTTGAAACATCTTTGAGGACAACATGT
Source organism: Neoaliturus tenellus (assembly GCA_030545055.2). Taxonomy (NCBI): domain Eukaryota; kingdom Metazoa; phylum Arthropoda; class Insecta; order Hemiptera; family Cicadellidae; genus Neoaliturus; species Neoaliturus tenellus. The sequence goes on along the minus strand of CM061533.1, from coordinate 22,198,963 downwards.
ATGAAAATATCTTGATTTGTAAAATTTGAAAGTTCGCAATTCCGGTGGCGGTAGTTGTTTTGTTTTACATTTGCAATAACAAGATCCGAAGAATTCACATTTAGTACAAGCTAACCCATCCACCATCATTGGTCCTAAATCTGTACACTGTTGTTCACAACAGTAACGAGGTTTGTATTTGTATTTTTGCTCTTCCATGTTGACGCTGCGGAGTGTAATGAAAGAATAAGATTGTATAGTGATGAATAGCGAGTTTTATGTACTATGAAAAGTGGTAGGGGTAATTTCAAGGTCATTCAAATGGAGTTTTAAAAAATTATACCTTACAAGTGTAAGGATTATTGAAATTTAGGAAGTTTGTTTCTGTTTGTTTTCTTCAGACTTTTTTTCTCTCTCCGCCTTAGCCATAGCAATAAGTTCTTCTGTTGATAGTGGATGTACTTCAGGAAATTTTAAAATTAATTTAGCTTGATATCCTTCTTTAGTTAATACATCTAAATCTTGAGTCATTTGTTCAACAGTGTTATAATCCTTTCCATAGATTTTCCCATCAAGTTCAATCATCATTCTGTATAACATTTTGTAGAATAGATCTTGTTGTGGCGAGAGCTGAGAAGCGAATGATTATTTATTAAACTGTTACATCCTTTTTATGAACTTGATATTGATCACGTGATTCCTCAGTTGTAATTTTATTTATTAAAAGTTATTCAACATTAGTAATACTTCTGGAACTTGACGTTATGTTGACCAGCTGGCGATGAAGAAGTTGTAGGTTGTGTAGAAAAAAATATTTCATCATCGCAATATTTTGTTTTAGTGAACATCCTTGTATTAGTAGCACTAACATCAACAGTTAAGTGATAACCACCGGTAAGTAAAACTCGCATTTCGTTAGTTAAATCTTCAAGTTGTTCAAAAGTAGTTATGGTGTTGGTATCATAAGATGCACACTTAACCTTTAGGGACATGTTGAAGTTTTGTATTTAGTGATAGAGAGTGAGATGTGTACGGTACGAAAGGTAGTCGTAGACTGATGAATTTAACAAGTTGATTTTCACTTTTATTATCACACAAAATTGGGTCAAGGTCATCCCATGGAATTTTTTAAAAAAAGCAACATATTGTAATGTACAAACACATTACAATATGTTGCTTTTTTTTATTATTTTTTTTTTTTTTAGGTTTATATCATATTTATTGAGAAACAAATACAAAGAAATATTTACAATCTTATGTACAAACTAATCAGTAGTAGGTGTTACATGAATTGTAAGTTCAGTAGAATTGTTTCCACTTGGTCCATGTGATACCAAATAGAGTGCGCCGGGTTGAATTATACGAAGATCTTCATTTTGTAGTAGTTGTACGAAGCGCTTTGGTAGGAAGATTTGAAATTTTGCTTCATCACCAATTGTATAAGGTGCCTCGCTTAATGTGCAATTTATAGCATCACCTACTGAAGTTTCCATCTTCTTTATTGTATGAATGATGTAGTGTTTTTCTTCTTTCAGCTCGGAACATTTTTTTGTAGGTAGGATTGTTGATTTTGAATGAGCGTTGAATTGTTCAACTAAATTTTGAAGTAAGTTGTTTGATGCCATCTTAATGTTTTTGCTGATGCTAATCTTCTTGTTAATAAGAATATCCGTTGGAGATGTTGTCTCTTCGGAGGTTCGAGTAATACTCATGCTGTGTCATGGTAGCGCTCTCACTTTTATTATCGAGAATACCCCCACCACTGACACTACCCCCACCACTGATGCTACCCCCACCACTTTGTTGAAGGAAATTATTCAAGCGGTAGGCATTCTTCAAAGCACACTGTGACCTTCGATGTTTAAAACTTTTTGATGAAATACAAAGTTCATTAAAGTAGCATTGGAAATCTCTATCTATTATCGCATTTATCACTTCATTGCTTGTAAATAATTGTATCCAATTTGCTTTTTCCAATCCTCTTGTGTAGATAGTTTTAAACTCTTTACAATAATGATTCATAATATGCGGCATCATGTTATAATGAATAAAACCTTCATCCCATTTTAAGTTATGAAAATGTTTGTTTAACCATTTGTTTGTAACTTTCGCTTTAGTTGTTAGTTTATTGAATGGAAATGGAGGTTTGAACAAGTAATGATAAATTACAGATGTGTTCATATCCAAAATTACTAATTCTTTAATAATGAAATTTCCATCATTCCCTCGAAAAGCTTGAAATTCAATTATACCTCTTTTAACTTCCATTAACTGTGATGCAGTAGAAAACGAAACCCGTTTGTTCATGATGAAGTCTCATCCACAACTGACTGTTATTACAAACACGATTGTTCTTCTTTTATTTCTTGCGCTTCTTCGTTTATATTAAAATTGGTGTGATAGTTGTTTAATTGTCTCCACATATCCACTTCTTGAGGTATTCGATTAAAAATTGAAGTATCCACAGGACCATATAAAATTGGAATGAATGGTTGTCTGTCCAATGTATCGATTAGATAATCTTTAATTATTGTACTTGAAAATACTAGTTGTTTTAAGTATCTAGTGACAGGACCGGTAGTACAACTTAAAGTGTAAAATTCTTCTTTAGTGAAATGTAATTTTACATCATGTCTAGTTAAATCTTTGAAGCGAACAACTTGTCCCCCACGATGTTTGATTATATCAACTTCAATATTTGATTCTAATAAACTTAATCTTGTTCTTTTTCCAAATGTGTTGTTAGTTAAATAACATTCCAAAAGATGTAAATGTTTCATTAGAGAATCCCAAGAAGTTTCAGTAAAGATAACCATTTTACTTCCTTGATTTAACATAACAATTGGTGAATAATCCAATGATTTTACAATTCCAACAGATATACTTTTTGTCATGCATGAAGAAATAGGGTAGAAAATTCGAAGAAATACTTCTGTTAAAATATTTGTTGTAATGTTAACTTCAACCTTTTTTCTTTTTACTTCTTTTTCATCTTCTCCTTCTTCTTCTTTCTTCTTATGTTTGTTAAACTTGAGGAATTCATCCATTTCTTGTTCAACTTGCTTTTCTATATCAGAACTATTTTCATCCATTAGAGGTGTATTTTCTTCTCCGTTAGTAGAATTCATCTTGCGAACGATGTTTCCCAAACGACGGTTGAAGATAGAATGAAGTTTCTACTAGTTAATCTCCTGCTTTTATATTTTTTGTAAAATTTTTGAAATTTATACAATTACATAATTGTTTATTTTCAACTTGTGTTTTATAAACAAAATTCTAACCTTAAAAATTGAGGAAGATAATTCTAACCTCAATATTTTGCAGTAGTTGTACTAATTATTCTTAAAGTACATTCTTCACTATTCCGGTCAGTGGTGTGTAAGTAACTATTTTATCATGTAGAATTAGACAGTATGCCGAAGTTCCATCCGCTACTGGTTCTTCAAATTCCATTTCAATTTTTATATCCACACTTGATGATTTTACTGATTCATTTTGTTTTGAACAATCGATTACAATTATTGGAGCTTTGGAATAATACTGATCAGGTGATAATAGTGGTGTATTAGTCTTTCCATAATATGATGATTGAAATCTTGCATACATATCATATAAAATGGAAAAACGTTTTTTGCTAAACATGACATTTAAATTGTCATATGGAAAGAATTGAGAGTTTAAGAAAACTTTACAATTCTTTATTTTACAGTGATCAAATTGACCAGCATTTGCAGTAATAACATCTTTTCGCTTAGTTTGAAAACCGAGTATTATGTACCTTGCACGTTCCAAGTAAGTTGATGTTTTGACGGTCCATGTTTGTCGTTCTGTTTGAGGTAATGTAGGGTATTCATGAAATTCCCAACTTCGGAATGGCATTACAATGTCACGGTCAGATTTTAACTTTCTTAATAATACGATTCTATGTTCATCAGCCAATCTTACATGAGGTACTCTCCAAACAACTTTATCCAATTGTAGTTGCCATTCCAGTTTATCTTCCGTAGTTGCAGGGTCTGCAAGTATTAAGTCCTTATTAGTTGAAGATCTGAGTAATACTAATTCTTGTTTAACATTTATTATAACCCTTTTGTAATCTTCAGCAAATCCTAAAAGCAATCGTAAAGGTACATGAAAATCAAAATGACCGTTGGAAGCAGGTGTTATAGTGTCTTTATCAGGAGCAACCCATCCGGCAGTGACTATTGAATTCTTCTCATGTGGTGTTAATGATGTTAATCCTTTTAATGTAGTTGTTATACCAACCTTTTTTGTTGAATCAACTGTCACCCCTGATATCTCATATCTTATTTCATCAAAAAGATATGCCATTGGGTTATTTATAAAAGGAACTGTTGAAGCAGTTTTTCCATCCAATTTTAATACCCTTCCTTCGATGTACAAATAACTTTCACATGGTAATGTGTAAATATCTTGTTGTTGAATGGGAATTCTTATTTCATCATTATTGTTTAATTTTGATGAAGTGTAAGGGTTGTGTGTGTGATATTCCTTCTCCCATAGTGTTTCGTCGAATGTCGGTCCTTGAGATATATCCAGGATATCCATCGTTGTTAAGTTTCAATCCAATCTTTTGTAGAAAACGAATGTTGTCTGATGTTAACTCTTCCAATGTCGAGGAGCTACTGAGCTCCCGACTCTTCCGTTGTGATTTAAATGATAATCCCATGTTGATTTTTATGTCGCCGCTCTGATGTGTATTCGTATAGTAATTGTTTCTCCTCTAAAGTCAACACTATGACCGTCTTGATCCAATATGTTCAGTACGATGTCTGAAATGAAACTGGTGTTTAACGGTAGGTATATCAAGTTTTGTGGCTTCTCAACAATTTTAAAACCTGGAGCAACTGTTGGATAAAATGTATGTAAAATATGCTGATTTACTCCTTCTCTATATGATCCATGTATAATATTACATGTTACATCAATACTATTTACTTTTAATATTGTAACAGTTGTATTACCTGAATGAGTAGTTTCAGGAGTTAAGATTTTCTTTTTTGTATCTGTAAATCCAAGTGAACTGCCAATAGAGTTTTTCATTCCGACATCTATATAATATTTTGAAGTTATTTCTGCTTTTAAAGTATTATTATTTCCTTTGATTGTGATATTATCTTCTCCGAGTTTTTTCTGCAATAATTGGTTTATATCATCAATTTCATAAGCTCCAGTAGGAAATGTAATTATTTTCAATTCTGAGTATTTTCCTGCAGCATCCTTAGTTTCATAATAATGTAGTAAATTGTTTTTTCCTTCTGTAACATTAGGAATTGAATTGTAGGTAGTCAAATCAAGTAATGCCGCTTCCCATAATCTTTCCTTGGATAAACGCAATGCTGGGAATAGAGTACTTTTTAATGTGGATGAATTTCCACTCAGTGACACTGTATACGATGACATCTTAAAGGTGACTGACACTTTTTGCTAGAAACTCCAAACATAAATGTCCACATATTTCAGTATTGTTAGGTTGTTCTCTTTTGTAATTGTAAAAAATGTTTTTGGAGTTTTGAAAATAATGTTGAAGTTCTTTAGGCGGTGGTAGATTGCCAAAACTGTCAAAGTAGTAAATGGTTTGTCCGAGCTTTTTATAGCATACCCAATGAGTGCCTGGACCATAGGTGGAATCCAAATTTACTATTCCAGTTTCATTTTTCCATATTTTAGTTGGTAATGCATCTTTCATAAAAACTCCTCGAAAGAATGGTATTTTCAAACATTTTACATAATCATTTAACTGATGATTAGTTAAGGCTTTATTTGGAATTATCAATTGATTTTTTTTATTTAGTACACACGGTACGGTCTTAGGTATAAACCTGCTCCGTTTTTTACCATTGACCAAACAGAAGCCTTTTTTACTTTTGCTTTACGAGTTCTACGACGTCTCTTTCTAATATTTCCACCTTTTTTGGGAGCTCTTCTTTTTGCAGGTCTTCCTCTGCGACGTCGTCTTCCACCACCAAACTTAGCTTTTGTCTTCATGGCTGTTGTTACTGCCCAAGCCGCTGCTTTTTCTGCAATACTTGCGTCACTTGATTTTACTCTTTGCCAAGCTTTTTCTGCTAGAATTTTATCTGCTATTGATCTATTTGTTGAATCTTTAAACTTTGAATATGCTATATCGTGTTGTTTGCAAGCTTGATCTAATTTATTAATTCCAGGATCTCCTCTTGCTAAACGTTTTGCCAACTTAGTTCCAGGTCCACAATATTGATAACCTCCAGGAATATGTAATTCGTATGGTAAAGCGTCTATTGCTCGATTTACAACAGCACCAATAGGTATCCGTCTAAGCAGGGATAACGCAGTTGAAGTTATACCACGTCCTCTCTTGTTGCTGTCTTGATGATGACTGAGTGATACGGCCTTCATTATGTAGTCTTATATAAACTGGTGTGTTTACTCCACAAGATACATTACATAAATGAATAAGTTATGTATAATTTTTTATATTTAAACACTTAGTTATTCAAATTAATTATATATTGATTTATAATTCTATTTTTAATCCAAGCTTCCCGTTCATCGGGTTGAATTATCACATGACTCGTTGTACTAGCTATATGATTATGGGTATCAATAAGTAAATTGCCCACTATTCTTATTAAACAATCTAAATTTACAGCATCTTTTGGATGTTGAGGATCATGTAATTGCATAATACGTTTATCATTACATGTGTAAGCTGTTGAATCACTTTTTGATGTTTTTATGACTTGTCCAATAGTAGCAGCATCATTTGAATCTTCGCCTGGTAAAATATTAATTATTTTCTTCATCTTTGCATCATATTTGGTCCCAAAGTGTTTATCCCAAGTTATTGTTTGTTTCATTGTAACACAATCATTTGCTTCGTAACCAGGATAAATATCTTTTATTCTTCTATTACGACCATTGTATGTACCTAATGTACCACCAGTAGCAATTAATGTTTGCACCATTAGAGGTACATCTGTATCTTTTATACCAAATCTTCCATTTGTTATTGTTTTACGTCCTGCATCCCATTCATCATTATTTCCTTGCATTAAATTAAACTTTTCATTTCCATGTATAAATTTATCTCCCCGCTTTAACACGGCATCTTCATGTTTTACAAAATTGGATGTTTCCTTTTTTAATTCTTTAGATAATTGTTCTATAGTAACAGCATCTTTTGGTTGAGAACCAAACTTTACATTTGTCAATGTTTTACCATGACAATCGATTTCATTAACATCTTGTAAAATACAGTTGTCCTTGATGTATTTTAGGTTTACAGCATCACCGTCTTCCTTTGGGTATCCAATGTCATTTATAATAAATTTATAAAAAGAATATCCATGTTCAGTTTTTTCCGGTATTATAGAATGTAAATATTCTTTATTAACTGAATCTTTATCATTTTTGGGATTTCCCACGTTGGTTATTCTATAATTTCCAGCATCATATGTTTGTCCATCTTTTAAGTTGTTACCCCATTGCAATTTTAAAGTATTTGAAAGTTCAGATGATAAGTACTCTTTAGTAATTGCATCAGAACCTTCAGTTGGTTTACCAACATTAATTAATCTATGTGATTCAACATCATAAGTATTCTTATGTAATTTCAATGATGTTGAAGTAGCTTCTTTTACTGTCTTTAAATTTGCTCCATCAGTATCTTCTTCTGGATCTTTAACTAATTTTAAACGTTTATTACTTATGTTATAGTCACCTTCAGGTGTTTGCGGTAATCCGCTTCTTTTTCTGTCTTCTCCAACTTGCACTCCTAATGCGGAGTAGCGTCCGAACTTGTCGACGCTCATGTTAGAACTGATACATCTTATACTTGTAACTTCTTTATATTTGCGGACAATTATACAATTATACCACGATTTTTAAGTTCATCAACTAGAGCCACCCATTCATTATTTAAACCAGTATGACCGGCTTCCATAGCTTCATGCAATAGTCTCATTCTGTCAACTAATTTATTGATGTCGTTGTAATAGATAACATTTGTATTGTATAGATTTTTCATTAATCCTTTACCAGATGTTGAAGTATCTCCTTTACTCTTTTTACCATGTTGTTCAAGAAGTGATAAATCCATAAGTGATAAAGATTTTCTTTTTAAAGGTTGTCTCACAGCCGGTGTGGTACGTAATGTTGGTAATTTTCGTGGGGGAAACAATTTTTTTATAACAATACTATATTTTGTTGCACGTGAACGATTAATCATTCCATCCTTTGAGTAGTTTCTTTTATGAGCGTTAGTATTTTGTAAAATTTCTTTAAAAGTATTTAAATCTTTTGCTGAATATTTTATTGGTATATTTTTAAAAATTAATTCATATAATCCTTTTGTTCCTTTATATCTATGGTCACCAATAATGATATAATCGTCTTGAGTTACTTCAAGCTTAGAGTTACCAATTTTCAATTCATTTCCATCAATTCTTGCTCCATATACATGTGATTTACTTAAATTTGGATTTGATTTCATGTCATGTAGCATTTTCATTATATATTTTCGTCCAAGAGGTCCATGTTGTAATATATCACTACTCAATTGAGTTAAATTTGGAATAGATTGTTCTGCTTCAGGTATTGGCTGTTCTTCCTTTTCAACAATTGATTCTTCTTCATTTTTTGTTTCTTCTTGTTCACTAGCACTTGTATATGAATCATCATCATCATCTTCTTTTTTTAATGCTTGTACTTCTTGTTTAGAAACTGGTAGTAAAACATCTCCTTCATAACGAGGTTTACCAATAGTTTCTGATATCTGTTTTAAAGGTTCCGTGATAGGTTTAAATGTATTCTCTAAAAATTCTTCTCTTTCACTTAAACCCATCCTTAATGCACGATTCTTTATCCTAATAGAATCACTGAGTGATTTTATTTCTTTTAATAGTTTTTCTTGATTCACCATGTTTACACTGTGAAGTTTAACGTGTTACTAGATGTAGCATAGGTAGTTCAACGTATTAATACAAATTTATCCAATCCTATACGATATCTACCATTTTTAATATCTTCTTCTTTCATAATAACGAGAAATCCATATTTTTCATTCCATGCTTTACCACACATTTCTTTAAATTTATCAAATGGCATATCCGCATTAACATGATCATTATATATATGCTTTAAATTTGTCTCATCTTGCTTAAAGATGATCAACATATTTGCATTGTCTCTTATAAGTTGTTTTGGAATTTTACTGTATGTTTGACCAATATAAATGCTATCAATATTATTATGTCTTCCCATAGCAAAATAATTTCTTATAGTATCATGATTTTCACAAGAAACATCGTCAAATATAAAAATGGAAAATGGTTTTGCTTCACCTGGTTGCATTATTGTTTCACTAGCATTAAACTTGTAGAAATTCACTTCAGGTACACTTGCAAGTATTTTATCTAATAATTGATATTTTGGTTGTTGCAATTATTTTGAAAAAATATATATATTGTTAAAGCGTAAACCTTTAGGATTAGTTATAAGGTTAAAGACAACATTAGTTTTTCCACAATTTGAAGGACCAGTTATTAAACATCTTATAGTATTTGGTAGTAATTCACCATGTTTACCATGATTTAACTTATTATTGTCAACTGTCAATTCATCAATATTATTAATATTAAATCGATCTTTTTGTTGTACAATCTCCATCTTGTTTAAAGGTTAAACACATAATGAGCTATTTAATAACTATACCAAGTCTTTTGAAGGAATCCAAGAGTCTTCACTTTTATCAAATCCTAACCACCTAACTTTAACCATATCCTTTTTCCTTTGTAAAACCTTTTCAACAAGATATACATCACCAACTGTTGATTTTAACAACTCATGTCCATAGAATCCACCTTGAAGTAATTCACCCTTATTATCCTTTAAAATGTAAGTTTCAGGTATAGTTGGTTGCACTTTATAAATTGTAAATACTTCATTAGTCCAATTTGGCAGATATCTTTTACTAAATACACCTTTGTATTTGCTTATACGAACTTTATCATTAACCTTAAACTTTTTTGGTTGTAACTTTTCTATTTTTGGTGTTGTATTATTTTTGATGCGTTGTAATACAATTTTAGCATTAGCACTGTTTACTTGGATAGGTTTCATTCCAATGGTGCGATGATATTTGTTGTTATACTCTTTTATAAGTTGTGGTAATATGTCATACCACACATATGATCCTCGTTTTGAAAATTGTTTATACATAGCTCCTTTTAATGTTCTATTAAATCTTTCAATTATTGAAGCTTTAACTTCAGAATTTGTAGAATAATGATTTATTTTATATTTTTTCATCAAAGCTCCAAAATCTTTATTAAAATATTCTTTTCCATCATCCGTTTGTAAATGTTTAATTTTAAATTTATTTCTTTGTATTGTTGTCTCCATAGCTTTGGTAACACTTTTACCAGTCTTGTCCTTCAAGGGTAAAGCATCAGCTATTTTAGTAAAACAGTCTATAATTGTTAAAATATATTTAAATCCTTTGTTTAATTTACTGTGTGGTATCATTTCAATAAGATCAGCTTGGTAAAGATCATTCATTCCTTTAATGATTGTACTTCTTCTTGGAAATCTTCTTCTTGCTGGTTTATGTAGTTCATTTACAATCTTATCCTTTACACTTTCCATCTTAAAGTGTTGCTTGCACACTGTTTGTAGAAATACTGATCCATACAATGGTTAATTCTCTTATATATAGTTGAAATATAGGTCAAGGTCATTTAATATTAGTGTAAAAAAGAGGGAACATGGCATTGGGCTTGCCATGTCCCCTCTTTTTTACGGAAAGGAAAAAGGAAGAAGGTAAAGGACGAAGAATAGGTTTACTGGTCGATAGGGTTTAAGGAATAGTGGCCAAATGGTAGAGTATTAATTTTATCTTCTAAAATATGTCGCTTGTCGTCTTTGTAGCTTAATGCCCACTTTGTTTGTTTGACACTAAAAAGTTGGTGGTTATAACTTCTAATAGTGTTAAATGTTGCAGTTGTTTCAACATTTTGAAACAAACATCTTTTATAATGTTGAAACTGTACGTTCTTCTTTAGGAAAGATGTCTTTATTCCTTTAGCTTTTTTTGTGACTTGATATTCGTTCCTTTCATTTATGTACAGTTGAAATGAATAGAGTTTAGACATTAATGCTACAATTTCCATCATCGGCACACCATTTGTTTCATCTTTAAATTTTCCCAATACTTTTTTGTTTTTGTCATAGTCGTAATTTGGATGGTCCTTAGGATAATCGGAAAAATCAAAATCATCTTTATATACAAAGGTCCGTAAATCCTCATACATGTCATTTGTTTTAATCCAGTAAATAAGTGCATCCGTATCCATATATGCAATACCAATGTTATCTCTTCCATAATAATTAACCATCTTCTTATAATGAAACTCGTACATGTGTGTTTTAGAAATATCCAATATTGACATTCCAAGATATAAAGGACGATCCAATAGAACTGATTTTTTGTTCATAGAAATGACGACAAGATTTTCATTTATAATTACGGATGAACCAAAGTTTGGTTGTTGCACTAGTTTCTGTAATTTTACTGGATCAGTTACTAATTTGATATTCTTATGTTTCCTTTTGTTTTCTAAAGTCTTGCCAAATATTGCATTGTTCATCAGTTTGAAGAAATCTTTTTGAAAACTTGATGTAGCAGCAGCTCTTCTTCTTGTGTTGTTGTCGATGTACGGTTTCAGCCAACAAGATTGAGAGAATTGTAGTATTCGATTAATTTTTGTAATTTTTAATCCCAAGTCTAAAGCCTGTTGTATCATCCAATAATGTCCAACATACCTAGACTTATTGTTTAAAGTCATTAATAATTTTGGCCATCTTCCAGTAGGGGAAATTTCAGTCTTTGGAAGAAGTGGTAAATCGTAATGATGATCATGAAGATGTTCAGGGTATTCAAAATCGACGTCAAAAATGTAACCAGTTTCACCATGCTTTGGTATATCCATTATGTTTCCAATTGATTCTGGATCTATCCATTTAAAATTATCATATGGAAGGGGATTTGACATTGCCCATCCGTATAAGTTATTTGCATCGAAATAACCTAGAAATGTTGTTGGTTTTGATGCATCATAATCGGGCAGATACTTATTATTAGCCTTAACATGTCTGGTTACACTTTGTGTCAATCCCCCTCGAACTCCTGATTCTAACATTAAAACCATATCTATATCAGTAAGAAGTTGTAATTTACAATTTGTTTCTTTCAACATGGCTTGCCATGCTAGTCCAGGTGAAGTGTATGAATGAAGAGGGTCCAATCCATATGCTGCAAAACACGTATTTCTAAATTCTTCCATTATATCACATAATAAAGTTACATCTAATTTAACATAAAAATCTGAATATTCTCCCAATGTTGTAAATCCTAATTCATTCCATACTTTACATGCATGATCATAATCCTCTTGAGATATGTCCATGTCGTATAGTTTACTTTTAAATTCTTCTTTTGGCGGAAGTGATGTTTCATTAAACTTTTCTAAACTGTCTATATAATCATATGGGAAAACACCTTTCCGAAGTACGAGATCCAGTTTGTCGTTACTTACAATCTTCTTTGTTTCAATAAAATCTTGTTTCCTTAAATTTTCAGAAAGTTTAGACAAACTCGACGGCATAAATCGGTAGGAGTCTAAGAATCTTAATTTGACATTTCCAACTGTTTTAGAGAAACTTATAAATTTTTCTGAAGTTTCAGCCAATACATCTATCGAACCATCGTCTCTTCCTAATTCAGGTATTATAAAATGAGCATCATACCCACTGAGGTTATGCAGAACCACAGGAATAAATAGTGGTAAACGATAGCTCAAATTACATTTATTACAAGCAGCACCCCTGTAATAACCTGTAAGGTGGTCATGATCTTTAACTTTATAATTGTCAATGGTAAATTCATTTTTACATAAGAAACAATGAGTTGCATTTTCATGTTGAATTTCCTCTTCTTCCTCCATCGGTTTCATTGGTATGATATTTGTATATAATCTTTGTACATTTTCAGCTATTAAATATAAATGGTCAAGAAATATTGTTTCCACATTTTCACCACGATATACTACAGGTTCTGAAGTTAATCCATATTGGTTTAAATGTTCTTCTGATAATGTTGATTTAACCATTAAACAAAAACTATTTGGTTTATGCATTTGATATTTGACACTTTTTCTAGCTTCACAATTTTCATCTTCTATAGGAATTAGTGTTGATTCAAAATCAGCATATACAACTATAGGGATACGATATTGATGATGAACTTTTTGAAATGTAACAAATGCTCTGCTTTCTGAAGGTAAAATAATTTTTGCTTCATAATTATTGTTACATAATCTTTTGTGCTCTTGTAACCATTCCATTCCTTGTCTTCCTTCTCGTTGGAAATTAAAACATCTTTTGCAGATCAGCTTTTTGTTTCGATTTTTTGAAAGTTGTTTATTAACAAGAGAGTCAAATTTCTTTATATACACATAATGAGATACATCTCCTTGTGTTAGTAGTAGTAAATCTGTATGATCTGCTAGTTCTTCTTTAGCAATACGTAAAGGATAAACTTTATTTGAACTATCTAATCCAAAAACATTAATAGATGTGCCGGGATTTTTCTTCTCAAATTTTGATATATCTTTTAGTGATACAGGATAACTAATTCCTTGAAAGTTATATCTATATCTTTGATTTTCATAGTGCTGGTTTGGTTCATTACAATGATTTGGTACAAATTTACATGTCATCGCATATCTAAAACATTCGTTATCTTGATTTTTCACATTAACACATGATCTTGTATCCTCAATTATTTTTGGTAAACGAATATAACTAGATCCCATTAGTCCATATCCATGTTTATGAACTCTTATATTTAATCCTTCAATACTTATAAGACTCCACCCTGATCCTCGTCCTTCATGTTCCTGAATTTTAGTTAATATTTCTTCTATACATTTTTCAACTATTGAATCAATGTCTGAACTTCCTATGATAGTTTGATTTTTAGTTATAAATCCTCTTGGTGATAATTCTTCTTGTACATTTATAAACATAGCTTCTAGTAGTAATCCAAATTTGAGAAAATTCAATCTTTTTAATTCTTCTTTTAAAGTTCTACTGATGATTGGTTTTGCTTCTCTAATAAATTCTTCTAAGTTTAAATCTTCATTTTGAATCTTATGATGCATTACTACCTTTCCGGGTAAAGCTGATACTTGTAAATTTGGTAAAGTTGTTGTAGGTCTTGCTGTTATTTCATTTTGTTCTTCTTGTTCTTCTTGTTCTTCTATGTTGTTGTGAATTAGTTCCTTATGTATTTCTAACAGAATATCATCATTAAACGATTCCAAACATTTATCGCAATGATACATGTTTGGTGGTGTTCACTCTTCAAAATTTCGCCAATAAATGAAATGAGCTCTCCCTTTCCTTCTTTTATAATAGTTCCCCCACTACTATTTCATCTTCTTCTTCTTCACTTTCAGAAGAAAACAAACGTCTTGGACAAAATATTAATCTTCTACTAACAGATTCTTCATTAATATTCTCTATATGAATTGGAGTTTCAATATGTATTTCTTCATATTCAAATGATGACGAAAACTCTGATATTACTACATCCATATCCAAATTTTCATTCTCCACATCATTGGCATTTTCTTCTTCTGATGTTGTTACATCCACATCCATATCATTTATAGTTTCTACTTCTGAAGTTTCGCTATTATTTTCATCTTCTTCCATATTTAAATCCTCTAATTGAATTTTATACAATATTTCAATCATAGATTTCCTTGGATAATCGGTGTTGTCTACAGGAGCCATTTCCAGTAAATGAGGAATAACTGTTTTTGATCCGGCTTATATGATATTTTTCTAAGTATGTCAAGGTCATTTTTAATTAAGCGAGAACTGGGAATAGATCACTAAGCAGCATGATGATTCATTACTACAAAGTGATCTATTCCCCATTCTCTAAGAAGTGTCCAATCAATAACCAAAGTCCAAGTTCATTTTTTTGTTTAATTTAAGTCTTTTACATCTTCTTCTTTTATTACACAATTTATAGGTTCATTGTTCGATGTTTCAATATGTTGTTTTATCTTGTGCTCCAGCTCTTCTATTCTTGCTTCCTTTATCATTAATTCCGATTGTAAGTAACTGATGTAATCAGCCGCCATGTCTACCGTTCTTGATCTTATTTCTCCTAACTTAACACCAGGAATCAATCTCTGTAGTTTGTAAAATCTCAACCTTATTCTTGACTCTCTTACTTTAGCCATTTCTCGAAATCTTTGTTTTCTATCTTCTTCTTTGCTTGTGGTCAAGTCCATACTTCTGACAAGTTTACTTTCAGAGTGATTCCTCTACAGTAGGCTTCTCCTTTATACACTTTCCCCCACCATTTTCAATTTCCCCCACCCTACTAATGTAGGTCAAGGTCATCCAATATAACGCGAGAACGAGGAATAGAGCACTAAGTGGCATGTTAGTCCATTACCACAAAGTGATCTATTCCTCGCTCTCTATTCTACATCTACTTTTTTTCATTTTACTATTTTATTATTTTTTTTTTTTTGTTTTTCTTGGGGGGAATGAGTGTTTACTTTTTACAATGTTCATTCTTCTTCTCCAACTTTTCAATTTTTTCTAACAATTCCAACAAATATGCATTGGTTGCTTGCAAAGTTTGTATTCTAGTACATCCCACTTTAATAGAGGGAACTGTTAACTGTAATTTTGTAAATTCTATCCTTTCTTTCTTGCACCTTTCTCTCATGTATGTGTTTTTCCTGATTCTTCCTGATTGAGCTGATATTAACTTATTACAATCCAAATGGGGTTTTGATACTTTAAATACTGATGTACAAAAATTAGTTGATGTTGTCGGCTGTTGATTTTCATAGAAATTTTGTGTTGAAGTAATAGTTTGCTGATTTCCATAACAATTTATACTTGAAGTGGCCAGTTGCTGATTTTCATACCAAATTGAACTTGAAGTACTAGGCAGCTGATTTTCATACCAATTTGAATTTGAAGTGCTAGGCTGATGATTTTCATAACAATTTGAACTTGAAGTATTTGGTTGATAATTTTGATGCCAATCCACAGATGCCAATACAGGTGTTGTGGAAGGATGCTCCATCATTGTATAGAGTGAATTCTGTTCTACAATTTTGCTGGTTTTATCTCATTTCCCCCACCAATAACTTCTACATTTCCCCCACCACAATAATTTAAATTAGATACCAAACTTCTAGGGTCACATCCAAATCTTCTTCTTTTAAATATTTTATAAATGCAGAGCTTTCTGATGTTACATTAGGTGTGTTTAAATATGCCATTATTTTGTCATGACTTTCTTCATTGTGAATATAGCAATGTACATTTAGCAACTTTTGATTATCTTCTTTAGACTTGACAAATCCTGCAACAGAGCTCCAATCTTCATATTTAATTTTAAAATGGCAAACTTCGAACTGCATGTTGTTTCAACAAATGCTGCAACAATATTAAAAGTCTCTTCAAACAGCCTACATTTATACAAGTTCTCCCACCACTTTATAATCCCCACTCTTTTTCTTCCCCACCTTCTTCATATGTAGAAGGGATATCATGATTTTAATGCACTATACTTAATAAATTCAAACAAGTTTTGTGCACAAATGTTACATTTTTTCTTGACTGTTTCAAATTTCATCACTTGGCCTTTTACAAGGTGAACTAATTTACCTCCATCATCTTCAAATTGTTCAAAGTCTAAAACAGATGCTTTTCCACAATCATGACACATTTTTGTTCCATCTTCAAAAATAAAAGCAAGATAAATACCAAATCCACTATTGTCCTTCTTAAATTTCATGACCATTTCACGAATTGGTTGAGGTATTTCACATTTATTTGATGTTATTATATAACGGTAAAGAAACCCATTATTGATAATTTGTTGTAAACACAAAACTAACAAGCTGTCCATAGTGTTAGACTTGTACTGAAAGTTATATCCATAACTATCTCTTTATATGCTCTTACCCCCACCACTTTTATGTAGGTCAAGGTCATCGGATATTAAGCGAGAACTGGGAATAGATCACTAAGCGGCATGTTATTACATTACCACAAAGTGATCTATTCCCTATTCTCTAAAAGGGGTGCTGATAATTTAGATTCCTAAAATTTCTTTTCCTTCTTCTTCACCTTCTTGAACAGTTGTATTACCAGACATGTGTGATATTAATTTCTTCAATTCTCGATTTTCCATTTCTAATCTTTTCAATTTTAGATCTCTTGCTTCAACTTGTACTTTCAAAAATTTGATATAACTTCCAGCCCAGTGGAGAGTTTTCAATCTTGGTGCTCCAAGTTCAATTCCTGGTATTTGAAATTGTAGTCTATTGAATTCCATCTTCATATCTTCTCGGTCTTGTCTTTCTTTTTCTAGTCGTTTTAATCTTTGTTTTTCCCTGAAGGAAGAAGTCGGTACATGATGAAACATTTTGATCAACAATTTCTTGAAGAGTGAGCTTCTACACAGATAGTCAACACATTTATCCATCAAATTTAAGTCAGTAGTGGGGAGATGCCAATGGTGGGGAGACGTCAATGGTAGGGAGAGTTATACTAATGTAATGGTTATTTCTACAGTTACACTCGCTCCATTCTCGAAAAGATATTTGTAATATGGTTCGGGATACTGTTCTCTTTCAGATCCCGCATGTTCTTGAATAAAGTTGAAAGCCAATTTTTTTGAATAATCATTGTGAAATACTTCCCTGACACAAACAAGAATTTTTTCTTCCAAAAATTTGACTTGAACTAATGGTATTTTGCTTACATCGTCCTTGTCCATGATAGGTAGCTTGTAGGTAAAAGTATTAGGTGGTAGTTTTTGTGGTTTATCCAGTAGAGAACAAAATTTCTTGTACAATTTCTCCTCAATGTCTGGAAAACGATGTATATCAAACAGATTGTAGTATGAAGGATCAAAAGGTATTTTACGAAACATCTTCGGTCACTAGTCTCTTTAAGACTGATCTCCTGCACAAATATTTAACACATTTATAAACATTCCCCCACCAACTTTTAACTTGTGGTGGGGATATTTTCCCTCCACTACTTCTTCAAAATAGTGGGGGTACCTTAGTCCAATTCAGATTCAGATTCAGAAGACAGTAAAGGTGATATGGGTGATTCCAATGATGAATCTAATATAAATATTTCAATAGCTTCCTTAATTATATCTTCATCACTATCATTTATCATTTCTTCAAATAGTTCTTGTTCAATCTGTACCATTTCTTCCTCTTCCATCATAGAATCATTATCAGTTTCGTCATAATTTTCCTCTATGTTTTCTTCCTGTATTTCATTTGTGCTTTCAAAAACATCTTTAACTTGAGAATAATTAATAAATGGAGTATCTCTAGACAACATGTTTCCTTACTACTTCTTTTACTTCAAATAACAAACTATGCATTGCTTACTTAGTCTTATATATACTCCTACCCCCACTATTTTTGCAAAACCAAGTAATAGGAGGGGGTTTATATCTATTCTTCTCTATCTAGGTTATATTTCATTGCTGTCACATCTACTATAATTTTCTGCTCTTCAACTTTATTGCGAATAAAAATTGTCCAAGGAAATAGTTCATTAATATTGTTAATTGTTACTTTTATACTATACAAAATTTCAAAATGTTCTACTAATGAAACAAAAACTATAACTCCTAGCTCATTGTTTGCCATAATTTTTTCTTCAATTTTCATCCGTAAGTTTGTTATCAAACTCCATATATTAATATCATTGGCTATAAAACCATCAATTCTAGTAAGCATCTTCATGCCGCAAAGTGTAGGTACAGACTAGAAACTTGGAGGTTCATAGCCCGCCTTTTTATTAAATTTAAAAATGGGGAGGGGGAAGGAATAAGGATTGGGAAGGGAAAGGGTGTATGGTGGGGGAAAGGTAATTTTTGTTATTACACTACTTGTGCAAGAAAATAGCCACCAGTGTCTACACCTTGTTCATAGCACTCCATCATAGATTGTGCCCACTGCAACATGCGGTCTCTGTCATTTGGTGTGACAAGTAAAGAATGACTATCACCATACAATATAAAAGAGTCAATTCGTATATAACATCCTAAATTTAACCATTTATTAGCTTCAACCATAAACTTTTCTATTGTATCAAATGGAAATTGTGGATCAATTGCTATAACTTTACGTTCTTCACTAAGTTCAACACTATAATCATCATCGTCTTCACTCTCACTCTCACTACCATTATTTAAAATGTCTTCAGGTTGTACAAAAACATCGGAAATTTCGGAAGAATTAAAATGGTAATTCGCATTAGGAGGCATTTTTTCAAACAAATAATATTTTAAAAGGTGGAGAAAAAAATACAAGAGATGTACTTCACGGCACAAAGTGCGAGTACAGACTAGAAACCTGAAGGTTCATAGCCCCACTTTTATAAATTTTAAATATGGGGAGGGGGAAGGAATAAGGATTGGGAAGGGATAGGGTGGAGGTGGGGGAAGGGTAATGTGGTTATTAAGCCACTCTTGCAACAAAGTACCCAACACCAATGTTCAGTTCGTATGATCTCATCACATCGTCCTGCCAAGTAAGAATTTGTTCTCGATCATTTGGAGTTAGAAGGAAGAAGTTACTGTTATTGTAGACAATAGGTGAACCAATTATAATGTTGAATCCTAAATTTAGCCATCTATGTGCTTCAAAAATAAATCTTTCAACTACATCAAAAGGAAATTGTGTTTCTATAAAATATACTTTGAATTGTTCATTAATTTCAATTTCATCTTCACTGTCATCTTCACTTTCATCTTCACTGCTATTATCCATGTCTTCTATCACATCTTCTTCATGTTCTTGGAAAGCATCTTCTTCATGATGTTGGAAACCATCTTCAGGTGGTTGAAAAACATCTGCATTTTCTGAAGGATTAAAATTTTCATTAAAGTAAGGAAGCATTTTAAAAATAAAGATATTAAAACTGGCAGGAACAAAGCAACAAGAGCGGCGAAGCAACAAGAGTGGTGGAAGAAACCAGAATGAAACACTAGCCATAGCCGGCGCGTCTTTTATAACGGTATGCAAATGAGAGGGGTTAGCAGCCGGCCATGACCGGTCATTGGCCCGGGAGGTGGGGGAAGGAGTGGGGGAGAGGGGGGGGGGCTCCATTTTTTCGGGGGGGGGCTCCATTTTTTCGGGGGGGGGGGTCATTGACCTTTCAGGTCCGGTCATTGACCCTAAGGAGTGGGGATGGACACAGAACCCTCCTTTGCTTACTACTACACGGATCAAACTAGCCATGTACCAGAACTTATTTCTGCTAAGTCGCATGTAAGCTAAATAGCTTACATCCCTAAATTTAAGTCTTAGGTGGCCCTGAAAAGGGCCGTTTGGCTGGGTTTGGTGGACTGCTATGGAGCTTAAGGCATAAAAAAATAAGGGACTTCAATGTTGTTTTCCAAATGGATTTCAGCAGGATCGGCTTGTATAAACTTGTACAAATTAAGTGCACAAATATCGCATTTTTCTTCTTCTGGGATGATAAACTTGTATGACAAGTAAGATTTGTATTCATAAACTCCACCATCTATTATGAAATCCAATCTTCCATTTCCTATTGCAGCCGAACCGCATTCTGGACACATATTTGTTCCATCCATAAATTTATACTTAAGGTAATGAAAAACTCCAAAATTTTCCCTATAAAAAGAATACACTTCTTGACGTAGTGTTAGTGGAAGGTTTGCATCTTGAAATGCAAGTTCCACCAACACTATATTTGAAACTATCTGTCGCAAACATAATTCTAATAGAGTAGGCATGTTGCGGCAGTGGCCTCACGGATTAGAATGAAGACTCTGGAGTAGCTAGTATAACGGTTAAATGAAAGTAGACAACCGGTCATGACCGGCCATTCACCCAGAGGAGTGGTAGGGGAAGGACTGGTAGGGGAAGGAGTAGTGGGGGAAGGGGGGGGGCTCCATTTTTTCGGGGGGGGGGGAAGGGTCATTGACCTTTCAGGTCCGGTCATTGACCCGAAGGAATGCAGACAAACACAGAACCATCCTTTACTCACTACTCACATGAAAGTAGGTCACGAGACTTAGAGTGTTAAAAAATAATGGGGGAGAAACACAACGCTATAACGCGTTGTGTTTCTCCCCCATTATTTTTTTTTTAGCAACAATTTGGAAAAAACTAAGTCAATTTACTGTTTACGCCCCCACCTTGTAATACGATCCTTTTTATCCCTGAGGAGAAAGTCTTGAGAATCTAAAGTGTTAAATCTCTTCTCTTTACACAAATTCTCACAAACTCTAATTTTATATTTTAAGCCGTTACATTTTGCCAAAATGTGTTGGTGGTCAACAACACTTAGAAAAAAATATTTCAAACCTTTCTTAAGCCTCTCTCCTCTGACGGATATTATTTTAGGATTGTCTTCAACGGTGGGGGTTTCTGTCAGTTGTGGTTCAGAAATATGTTTCACGATATGTACACGGCAAAAACTTTCATTTTTAACACATTTCCTCCCACAAGCTGATCCTTTCTTAATTCCCTTAATAAGCATTTCAGGGCAAGTAGTGGGACGGCTAAATGCCCTACGACGCTCTTCTTGTAATGATCGAAATTGCTCTGAAGGAGCAGGTTTAGGGGCAGGTTTAGGGGCAGGTTTAGGAGCTGGTTTAGAGGAATTAGTTTTGTGATAGGTATGGTCTTCAACTGTAGCAAGTGGTGGGGTAGGAGGCAATGGTGATAGTGGGATAATGGGTGTACTAAGGTGATGAACAATAGTTTCAATGGAAGGGGTATTAAGACGGGGAACTGGCTTCTGCGGTGGCGGCATCATAGTTGATGGTGGTGCGGAGTCGTTTGAAGGCGAAGGTGAAGGTGGTGAAAAAATACTGCGAAGTCTAGAAGAGTTGGTTGGCGGAAGAATAGCTCCAGAAGTTGAAGGTTCAGATGAAAGCTTCTTCTTATACCAATCCGGACAGTTTTTCAAGCGAAGAGTTTTGTTTGATGCAGTAACAGCCGTAGAAGTCGAAGTCGAAGTCGAAGTCGAAGTAAAAGTTGAAGTGGTAGAAGTAGTAGAAGTAGTAGTAGGCACAGAAGACATCGTTATAACTCCAAGTTCACAGCCTAACGTCTGGAATCGGAATGAAACACTAGCCCCGGCCAACGCGTCTTTTATAACGGTATGCAAATGAGAGGGGTTAGCAGCCGGCCATGACCGGTCATTGGCCCGGGAGGTGGGGGAAGGACTGGTGGGGGAAGGAGTGGTGGGGGAAGGGGGGGGGGCTCCATTTTTTCGGGGGGGGGGGTCATTGACCCTTCCAAAAGTGGGTCAAGGTCATTCAAGATTTATAATGATCCAAGGTGATGGGAACAGTAATACTGTTCCCACCACCCTGTTTGCCTAACGGTTCCCACTCCCAACCCACTAGTTACGTTCTGCAAGGGACATCGACGCAATTTTGTTTGGACCGTCCGGGTCTACCGTAACGGTCCGGTCCGGGTCTACCGTAACCGTGAATTCCAAGGGAAACTGGAACACCTAATGCAGAAACGCAACTCTAACCCCACCCAAACTAATCCCACCCATCATATTCCTAAACAAAATGCAAAAAAAAGTCCGACTTGCGGATGTCCCACCCATTTTAAATGAAGTTCAACTGAACTTCTGAATTTACAGTTAATCTACCCCCTAACATCTAGCTGTAAGGCAAAACAAATGCACAAAACAAACATAAATTAGTAGTACCAACACATCATTATTAAAAACCAAGTAATTCAACACAACCAAATACCATCATTATTCTTAAAATTAATACACCTTAATGCTAAATACCATCATTATTCTTAAAAATTAATACACCTTAATGCTAAACCCAACTTATAACTAACATCGCAATGCGCAAATTATTTCTTAAATTAAATACACCTTACAACTAAACACACACACACACATACCACATTGCATTAAAAAACGCAACATAGTAGAAGAAGTTCAAATATATATAGGCCTACTATATATTTGAAACTTCTTGCTGAGTCGCCAACAACCTTTCGCTATGAAAGTTTGTTGGCAACCGAAGCAAAGGTATAGCTCCTATCGCTCCTCGGGTTTTCAAGGAGTGGGGGAAGTTGTTTCACTCCAATACAGTGTTCAATCCAGTCCAGTTCACAGCAGTATAAAAGAAAGGTAAAGAAGTGGGGAGCAGCGCATGCGCAACAACACAAAACCAAGGTTTGAGGTTAGAATTATCCATGTGCAGTAGCGCTAAAGTGAGTAATACAAGACTAGGCGCATGCGCATAGCATAGACTCATTCCGATCCAGAGAAATTGTTGCATGCGCAGCAGGTTTGAGGTTAGAATTATCCATGGCAGCTGCCATATTTAGTCTGGTTTCACAACATAAAGTCAACAACCGGTGGTGACCGGCCATTGACCTGGAGGAGTGGGGGAAGGAGTGGGGGAAAGAGTAGGGGAAGGGGGGGGGGCTCCATTTTTTCGGGGGGGGGGCTCCATTTTTTCGGGGGGGGGGGGAGGTCATTGACCTTTCCGGTCGGTCATTGACCCCAAGGAGTAGGGATAGACACAGAACCCTACTTCTCTTACTACTCAAGTGAAAGTCGGTCAACCAGTCATTTGCTTGCCATCTGCCGCCATCTGGCTGGAGTTATTGCCTCTATAAAGGTGGGTAGTTTATCTCGCTACAAACATTCATTGCCTCGCATCCGCTCGGTCATCATCTCTCGTTAGTTTTATGTTATGACTACTTCACTTACTAGGTTTGAGGTTAGAATTATCCATGAAATAGCCTTTGTAAATTCTAACCTATAAAATTACTACTCTGGCTTTCTGTTTCAATTTCTTTTACACTTCATTTTATATCTCAGTCTTCTTTTAACTTCTGAACTTAACACATCGATTATAATGACTGCACAATGTTTAAAATTAAAGCTTTTGCGAACACAACACATATTACGAAGTACTTCTAAACCTTCAATTTCAAAGTGTAAAACTAATTTAAATAGAGTTAGGAAGAAGTACAGTTTTAACCCATTATACTGTTCAACAACTTCTCAGGTTAATGTTGATGATAGTGTTATTTACGACATTTTACGTTCTATGTTACACTTAAATAACTTAGAACTTGTTACACCTATCGACTGTGTTCAACAAGTTTTTTTATTTTACCCCCACCATTCCCTATATAAGGGCCCCGACAATAATTCCTACTTCATTATCTTCTATGCTCTTCAGCTAACAACATCTCCACTCTAATTCACACTACAATAATAATGGAAACCAACCAAGAAAATGTTCAAGTTCATGAAGTATCATCAACAACTCATCCAAGGGAAAATCCTTCTAGAAATTCAACTTCAACAACTCCTCAGAACCCTGTACAAGTTCCAGATGTATCTTCTACAACAATAAATGATGTAGAAGCTATTCTTCAATCCCTTGTCGGTTTCGACTGACCTGTATGATGATCACCGATAAACTGAACTCTTAGAGTTCAGTCTTTTTTAAAACCCCCTCTGTATGACCTTGAAGCAATTATCCCCTCTCCTTTATACACTAACTCCTACTTCAAATATTAACACCATCTCCTCACCCCTTCTCCACCCCTTCATTTGATTTAGCCTCTCCCCACCTGAAGCTATATGGCATGGCATATGGCGGCAGCGACTGATTTGGCAGCTGGCCGATGGCAGCTGGCCGGCAGCGGCTGGCAATTGGCACGACTTCCGTTTTGAAAGTAACCAAACCCCACTACTCAGCTGAATTTGCAGGCCTAGGCCGGAAAATTTTGCCGGCCTATGCCGGCAAAATAGGTGTTTCGACGGTAGAAACGAGGGTCGAAAACAGGTGATATCGATGTAGTGTGATGAAAAATTATTTTCTTTTATGAAATGCGGCCGGAAATGGATCGTGAATACGATGCACTAGGCCTACTCTAAAAATATGAATCTCAAATTGTTAGTAAAATGTTTTTATTTATCCAGTTCAACACCCAACCTTGAAGAAAGATTAAATGTTTGTATTTTCTTACACAATTGCTTTGTTGTGCATTCAAGTAACACAGCATTTATAGGTTCCTACACTAAGCAATACAGATAATTCGTTTTTTACAAACACTCTTATAGTTTGTTAAATGGTGTGGGTCTTTTTTCCTCTAAGTAGTTCATCTCAGAAGTATTGACCTAACAGTTACTGAGGGTTAATATGTTGTTCCATTAACTTTCATCGTCGTCAGACCTCTATGAAAATTCTATACTTGGTCGGTTGCCGTATTTTGATTATTCTATACAAGATCGTTATTGATCATGTATTGAATCCATATCTACTTGTTCGGGCCTAAAAGAGAAAGAGAAAAATATTCTTCATTTACACTGTTTTTTACCGCAGTCCGATGTCGAAGATTAAAACATTCCTGATGAATAGACTTAATTTAACATCAATTAACTTATTAAAATAGCTATATTTTAAAGTCAACTTTTTATTATTTGAAACATTTTCAAAAATAAGTATTACCATATAAATGGTATGTTATCGATGAAAATAATCAGCAGTTGAAGTATTTCAAACCTATAGTCACATAAAATATAAAATAAATGATGGATAGTCTTTGACGTTGTTGATGAGATATTGTAAATATAATTGTAAGAAATAATTTCTATACACTACGTGTAAAATTCTAACTTTCTTCATTGTTCAAATTACTATGGAAAATTCGAGAAAGAAAGCACATTAATCAATGAAAAGCAGTTCTTTTAAATTTAATTAGAAAATCTTAACACATCATTACTTAAAGTCAACAAGGTGTGCAAAATTCAATTTACTGTACTTGCAAACTTTTCATGTATTTAGACAAGGAAAAGAATACTGCACACTGCTATTTCGTAGAATATCTAGCTTCATGACAAGCGAAAATGATATATCGACTGAATAATCGGGCGATTTGTCAGATATTGTAATCAGCTGATTGGAGTATTGAATACGAGGCTGCAGCGTCGCAGTTGAATACATCATGAGGGAGAGCATCGGCTATAGAAATGGCCTTCACATATTTTATGGGAAATCTGGTGCTAAATGTATAAACTTTTACTACAGAAATAAGGATACTTTTATCGAGAGTAAGGTTAGGAATAATTAATTACACGAGTTAAAAAAATAACTGCGTGTCCTTCTTAGAATAGGGACTCCGACTCCACTATTAAAATTGTAATATACGAACCAATTGTTTACAAAATTGGATTATAGTAAGGAGAGGGCCAGAGAGAGATAAATGATAAACAACCGCACTATGCACATACGGAATATCAAGTTCTGTGAACCTTATCTTATCAGTCGTTATTTTATCTCAAGTCACCGCGTTGCCTGTTCTGGCCGACCCTGCATCAGACTTCTGAGAAGTCGGTCATTTTGTTTAACATTAACATTATGTTCTACTCTATTATCGAAGTACTCTTAAATCTAACCTAACTGGCTTTATCAAACCAGTGTTTTGGTCAACAGATTAATTGGGTAATCGCATTTTGCGATTTGGTAACGGTTGATAATGTAGGCTACAGTGTTAAAACGTTGAATAGGAAATTAGTTGGTCACAACTTAAATGTTTTCTGTTTACTTAAAGCTCTCTAATCCACCAAATTGTATGTGGTAATAACCTATTACGGTTTCAGAAGATTTAATAGTGTAGGCCATACTGTAAAAAGACCAAAACATGCGATCCGTTGAGAATATAAAAAAATGTTTTAAATATGTATTGATATAAATATAATTAGATCCTATGACTAAAATTCGGCATTAGGAAACATGTTTTGAAATTGGTGAGACAGCCTACTTTTAGATTTTAACGATCCGTTTACTAAAAGGAAATTTTTTTCACGATTTAAAATTATATTTTTCAAAAATGTCATAAACGAATTCAAGAAAAAAATCTGTTATGAAGGCTAAACATTTTGCTGTGTTACATTTTTCTAAAACTTACATATTTATTTTAATCATGCATAGACATAATCTTTAGCTTCGATTTCTCCATTAAAAACTCACTCACGATATGTCAATCTCGTCAATGCTACAATCAAACAAATGCCTAATAAAACAGCTATGTTAAACACTATTTTTATATATTTTTATACCATAAAACAACTTCCAATAAAGATGTAACCATAACGAAGTTCACAATTAGATAAATGCATTCGCTTTTCCCTCCAATTCCAAAGTAAACGTCCTGTTCGCCATGAGCCCAAGCACGCAAGGAACGAAGTTTAAGTATCCATTTAGAGAAGTAGTCGACAAACATTACTCAGTTATTTATTCAAGTTGTTTATATTACAAACGACATTCGTCTTTCGATCCTTTTGCAAACGGTTAGAATATTTATACCTTTAGTCGAAACCGTTTAACTTATTTGAAGTTTATTTTTGCCAACTTTATGAAGATATTGAGCTAGACATTTTTCTTTATAAGGCAATCAACTTATCATGTTTAACGAGCTAGTAAATAAATTTTTGAACCATCGTAAAATTTACTCAATCTACAAATGGTCATTTTCTGCGTTTACCATTTTGATTAAAATATAATCTATTCAATGGAATATAGTGAAAAGAATAAAAGCTTCAACCAACATGTACGTGTGGCGTTTAATTTAAAACATATCAGCCTATGCTTGCATCGAAGATCTTTCATTACTCCTTGAGACCTTTCTCCTAGAGATTTACTAAAGTTAGGTATGATTTAAAAGGTATATATTTAAGACGAATGTTCATAATAATATTTTTATTACTTGTTCAACAGAGTGATTTAAAAGCAACTGACTATTTATATTTTTGCTATTCCGTGGAAACTACATGTTATTATTACAAGTACTAGGGGCCAAGCATTTGTTCGTTAAACTTTAAAAATTCTTTGTAGTTATACAGTAGTAATATTAGTTACAGTCACAAACTGTACCCTAAAATACCAAGACCAAAATCCCTTTTTCTTTCATGACAAGCTCGTTCGCTCCGCTCACTCGCCTTTCAGGATGTTTTATTGTATGCCTAACAGTGTTGCACTGTGGTATGAGTTTATTGAAACTGTAACACGTGTATTTTATCCCTACGATGAACAGCCGATTTCATCATTGTTGCTTTGTTTTAAAACCTAATTGCAATTCTACAAATGGCTAGGTTGCTTTATCCTTTTACTTCACTTTTATTTTACTAAATAGTCATAATCACCAGTATGAAATACTATTAAAAAAAACTTATGTATTACTTTTACTATAGTACCATTTGGTAATTCATTTATTGGCTACGATGAAATAGACCACATGTTTATACAGGTGATGGTTCGTGCTTTGACAGTTGAGTCAGCTGTTTTCAGCAACTCTTTTGATCATAAACTCCATGAGACCAATGTTAAAATTATCAGAATTTCAAAACGAAATAAGATTGTTCCTGGCACAGAGTTTTTTTTCAAGTTTGAAGAAAATCGTTCGAGGGGTTTTCGAGATCCCTGTGCACGTACGAATATACCTGACACGTATTTGAGTATAGCATAAACAAAATAGCCATCAAGTTGAATTAGTTGCCATTATTGATGGTTAGGTTTTGTTGAAAAATCAATTTGTAGGTTAAGTATTTACATTAGATCAGATATATTTACATAAGATAGATATTTACAATAAGTCAGTTACCTTGTATTGAGGCTGCATGGACGAAATTTCACCAAGTTTGGATATCGGTTTTGCAATGTAAATAATTATGGAGTGCATAAAATGGTAGTAATGATTTCCTTTCTCCTCAGTCAACGTTAATTTTTTTTAAATGATTTCCAAACTTCGTACAATGATATAATTTTCATTCTAAAGAGCAATCAAAAAATTTTGCAGCTTTTGCATATTTTCAATCTATCTACACTGGTCATAGCTGAAATTTGTATGAAAACAAACCATCAATTATGAATGAGTAGGTATTTTTTTCTTATCACTTCCAAGTTTCCAAAGTATGAAAAATACCCCCGTCGCAGCAGACCTGCGTACTCAGCGAATTTCCAATGGAATTTTTGTATATTTTCTATTTCCCCATAAAACCCATGGGGATGAGAGTATGTAGGTTTGCCGCCATATGGGTTTTGTTGATAAATATAAGTTAAACCCTACCTAGTGATTGTACATATCAAATTTTATAAGGTTATAATGTTATTTTTATTTTCCCCACTAACCCTATACGGGTGAGTACGTAGGTTTGCCGCCATATGGATTTTCTAAGAAAATATAAGTTAAACGCTTCCTAATGAATCTCATACCAAATCTTATCAAGATATGTCAATAAATAAGCAAGATAGAAGGTTTTGTTAATTTTCCATAAGAATAACATGGAAAACATCCTTTTTGGATTTTCTCCATAACCATTTAAGCTAGGTAAAAAATTTAAAATACTATAGATTGTTTTTTTTTAAGCTCTTTTAAATGGTATAATTTAAAATTGTTGAATTTTCTAAATAAAAGTAAATACCCCCGTCGCAGCAGACCTGCGTACTCAGCGAATTTCCAATGGAATTTTGGTATATTTTCTATTTCCCCATAAAATCCATGGGGATGAGAGTATGTAGGTTTGCTGCCATATGGGTTTAGTTGGTAAATATAAGTTAAACCCTACCTAGTGATTGTACATATCAAATTTTATAAGGCTATGGTGTTATTTTTAGTTTCCCCTTAAACCCCATAGGGGTGAGTACGTAGGTTTGCCGCCATATGGGTTTTCTAAGCAAATATAAGTTAAGCGCTTCCTAATGAATGTATATACCAAATTTTATCAAGATATGTCAATAGATAGAAGGTTTTGTTGATTTCCCATAAAAATAACATGGAAAACATAGTTTTTGGATTTTCTCTATAACCATTTAAGCTAGATAAAAAATTCAAAATACTAGATTGTTTGTTTTTTAAGCTCTTTTATATGGTTTGAGTCAAAATTGTTGAATTTTATAAATAAAAGCAAAAAAAAGCCAAAAACATCAAATTTTATCAAAATCGAATGTTCCGTTCAAAAGTTATCGTGTTCAACGGACACACACACACATATATATATATAAATTTGAACGAACGGTGTTTTTGGCTTCGGGGGACCTCATAACGAAAAAGTATCATGGTCCCGAGCTTATGCCTTACCGTGACTACTGCCGCAATAGCGTATTCCCTATAGGGAAATTCGCTAAAACTAAAAATAGTAACTTTTCAATCACCCTGTATACTGAACTCCCCCAATAAACCATTCTTTATACCTTAATGCAGATTCATTCTAGTCTATTTTGCAAGTCAAATAGTCAAAATAACAAGCCAATTCGTTACTACAACCACCTGTTATTCTACTAATTGACATTCCGCTCCGCAAACAAGACCTCGGTCACGATCCCTCGGCACTGACCTCTCACCCATGCTCCGTCGGCCTCCTCTACCGCGGTGACGAAACTGCCGTGATATATAGGAGCAGCAGACATCCTTGGCGGTGAAAGGCGAAACTGACGATAGGCTGATAACACGCGTTGGGCAAACAATAATAACTGTCTGCAATAATAACCGCCAGAGTGCAGCGCTGTAGTGGGCCAACGTTCACTCGGTACAAGGTCAAGGATTGCCTCGGAGTTTGGGAGTCAAGAGAGTTGCTCTCAGACTTTCTGGTATATAGAAACGTGCCTCTTTTTGTTAGTATAATTAATGATCTTTACTAAATAATCTTTCCATAATCTACAGTAGTTGTAAAGTTAAAATCAGCATCCGGTATGACACTAATCTAATCTGAATGAATGTTTTGCTCGCCATAAAATACACCAACAGTACAAAGTGTTGAATTCGATAAGTCACTCTCCTTAACAAATAGTTCGTCAAAGACAATGATGCTGAGAATGGAGATAGTGATGGGCGCGTGAGTATAGCGTAGCTGAGCTCGCTTTTGAATCTGAAAGTTGCCGGTTCGATCCAGAGGTGAGTTAAAATATGGTTCGAAACTAGACCCGGCTTCCTTTTATCTTTGGGCTATTATTTAATGATCCTGGCAATTAATTCAACTGCCATTTGACAGTAACAAAGCTACGCTTCATATGGTCTATCAAAATCACACTCACCCTTCAGTCATATCGCAGAGAAGCTAAAAATACGCACCACAGATTGCGTTAGTGTTTGAAGGAATTTTATAACAGTCCATATACACAGATAAACAATGAACTCAATGGTGGATAGCAAGAAATAATGTATCTTTCGTCTATATTTCTAATTTCTTTTATAAAGAAACTATTTCATAACACGAAAAAACGCAGGCTAAAATCTGAAGAAATATTCTTCTTAAGGGCCGACAAAGAGGGCGACAATTTTTCCAACGACCGAGTGTCAACAATTTCCTCAGAGGGATATGTTACACTTATTACTCCCTCATTATTCAAATAACTGTTGTAATGTACAAATAATTGTTTATAGTTTGTGTTGTGGTATACAATTAATCATCAGGACCAAGAAAACAACATTATGTAAGGTCTAATAAAAAAATTATATTTGTACATGCCACTTTGACACCACACAAGATGTCCTTAGAAAGGCCTACTCTACGGGAAGCTATAGAACATACTGGGGATATTATTGTAGGATAAAATATCCCTGGGTGTCCTAAACACACTTATGACGAGTATTATAATATCACAACTATCTCCAGTACCCTGAAAAATTCGCTCTTCGAGATATAGAATGTCAAGAAAATCAAGCGTTTCGGGATATACCTGAAGGATGTTAATTAAATATCTAGGTATCTTTTAGCATCTATGTGTTTTAAGTATCTTTTTAATTTATCACCGGCAATCGTAGGGAACGTCGTAAAGTTCCTCGTAGATTTATCGTAGATTTACTAGTAGCTTAAGTACATTCAAAGATTTCCTAATACTGTACCTGATATTTGAATATCTTAAATGTTCTACAAAGTCATTAGCAATATTCCTATGTCCCAGGAATCCCACTGATATTATGAGGCTAGTTTGGTGTTGGCGTGTCCGAAAATAAAGTACGTCACGTCTGCCGGCGAGACAGCCGTCAGTTCCACGCAGTGATGGACTCTGATGTGATAGTAGGCGTGTCAGTACATGGCGGTTGTCAGCCGGATTTTTTTTCGGACGTTTAAAAAATGTAAACATTACATTCATGTGAATAATTGCGTTTCGATTGTGCCGTTTGTACTTTTACATTGATTTTGTGCTCTAGTATCATCAAAACAATAAAATAGGTTAGTAAGTTTTTCTGTAATTTTGTTCGTTAGGTTTTATTTTTCAGTACTATGTTGAGTAATTCGTATTAACAATCTTTCCAGAGAGAGAAAATCTTGTATAAGATGTTCAGCAAAGTATTTTTATTTGTATAAGACTCCTCATGGTTGTAAGGCCCTCAGTAGGTAAATTGCATGCCGATAGAATGCCGATATCGGTATTTTAATTATACGTTTGTGAGTTTTCAATGTAGTGTTTGTGACTTTTTAGCGAATTTCCCTATGGGGAATACGCTATTACGGTAGTAGTCACGGTAAGACCTAAGCCCGGGACCATAATACTTTTTCGTTTTGAGGTCCCTAGAAGCCAAAAACACTGTTCGTTCAAATTGATATATATGTATATATATATAGATATATCTATATATATATATATATATCTATGTGTCCGTTAACACGATAACTGTTGAACTGAACCTCCGATTTTGATGAAATTTGGTACAGGGGTGTAAGCTAGCGCAGTGGCGGCCGGTGGTCAGGGACGGCGGGGGGGCTCTTATCATTAGGCCTATATTATTTATATTTACGCCAGTGACGATAAGTAATGTCTGCTTCAGAAAAAACGGTTATGTCTCGGTCAATAAATATTGTTACTCCATCAAACAGGAACAATTCGGTCACAAAGTTGAATTGAATTGCAATATGAAAATTTGAATCACAATTGCTGACGAAAAGTCATCTCTGTTGTACATAACTGATAACTGCAGAGTTATTAGTTATGTACAACATAGATGACTTTTTTAAGTAAAAAAAAATTGTTACAATTTTATTCAGTTGATATGAATCCGTTTCAGTGCATAGGCCTACTCTTTTTCGTGACATTTGTTTTTGAAATCAGGAAACAAATCAGGCTAAAATAGTTTTTCCGCGGACAAGTGTTTTAGGAATTGAAAGCGGTCGCCTACCCCGGATGTTAAGATGTCCACACACTTCCTTTGCGACAATATGTTTCCGGTCTTCAAACCGCGTTTACGTGTGGGTTCAGGTACACTATTGTTAACACTGGATTGATCCAGTTCAGGAGAGTTTCTATATTTTTACTTTAGTTTTGAATTCGTTATCGCACTTGAACGCCTTAATACAAACAATTGTTTTATGTTGAAATTGATTGTAAAGGACACATCACAATGTGGGAGTATTTTGCTAAACGAAATCCAGCAAAAAAGAAAACCTGCATCTGCATCTCAAAACATTTTGTAGACCTATACATTTAATGTCGCAAATCGAATGTCGATTTTTCCAAGTAGGCCTAATTCAAATTCTATACACGCATTTAATGTGTTTGTTATTCATTTTATATTTCTTAACTTTGTCATTCAAGTGTTTAATGTCTGGAATACTACCAACAGTTTAAGGCCTGATCCTGAACCCATATTATCAAGCAAGTGTAAAAGAAAAACGAGTTTTTAACATCACAGCCACAGAGCCAATTGGCCAAATTGTATAAATTTCTAAACACTTTTGATTGAAACTAATTTTTTTTTGTTAGATTTTGTATTTGATTAATGACTAAATTGGGGAACCGAATTCCTCAAAGTAATTGTAATATTCAAATGTTTTTTATTCATTCTATTACCTACTATATACGGTTTACCTGGTGCACATGTTGCTCATCTCCAACGTCACCCATTTCACTATCACTCATTTACCTTTCTACACAAATCTAATTAATTCACTATTTCATCACAACGCACACCAACACGTACAACATTACGCACAACAGAACCCAGACGGACGACTGAATCGCGATTGAACTGACAGTCACATTTTTGGCACTGCTCGGTTGGTAGCAGTGGCTGGAGCAGTTGCGCGCGCAGCCTAGGGCGCCGGGCAGAGCGCTGCATTAGCAGCCGTTGTGTGTGCCTGTGTGAGTGACACACGCGTATGCGCGTCCCCATTTGATTTTACAAGAGCGCTAGGACGCCGTAGCCGGCGTCCGCCGCTCCGGCACCGGCCGGCCGCGATGGAATTAGACACACAATCGTCACCGATTTTGGATTTATTTCGGTACGATCTGTTTTTATCTTCAACTTATGACCTATACAATTGTCATTCTGTTAAATATACTCATAATATTATTTTTGTTAAATTATTTATTTATATTTTTTAATCAATGCGTTGGGGGGGCGGCGTCCGGGAGTCCTTATGGGAGAGCCGCCACTGAGCTAGCGTCTACTAGGTTGAGTTCGCGAACCAGAATGATCGGACCATGGGAACGGGGTTTTACGGGGTTTCAAAAGGGTTAAAAATGGGTTTTTGGCTTTTTTTACTTTTAATTCGAAAATTCAACAATTTTAACTCAAACCATTTAAAAGAGCTTAAAAAAACAAACAATCTAGTATTTTGAATTTTTTACCTAACTTATATGGTTATGGCGAAAATCCAAAAAATATGTTTTCCATGTTATTCTTATGGGAAATCAACTAAACCTCCTATCTTGCTTATTTATTGACATATCTTGATAAAATTTGATATGTACATTCATTAGGAAGCGTTTAACTTATATTTGCTTAGAAAACCCATATGGCGGTAAACCTACGTACTCCCCCCCCATACGGTTTATGGGGAAAATCAAAAGAACACCATAGCCGTATAAAATTTGGTATGTATTATCTCTAGGTAGGGTTTAACTTACATTTACCAACAAAACCCATATGGCGGCAAACCTACATACTCTCATCCCCATAGATTTTATGAGGAAATAGAAAATATACTAAAATTCCATTGGAAATTCGCTGAGTACGAAGGTCTGCTGCGACGGGGGTATTATGTTATCTATTTATAGAATGATTTGACAAACATCCAGGTATGGGCTTCATTTTAATGATCTGAATATTAGTTGCCGCTGAAGATGGGTGGTAATTTCACCTGAAACATCTTCTCTACCAACAATTTGATACCTACAAACTAGGCCTACTACGTAAGTAGATTTTATAACTTTAATTTACTTTACTAAATTAAAGACCTACAAAAGTATTTAACATTGAATATTTTTAACTGTTTTTTATCTCACTTATTCAGTTGGCTTTTATTTAAAACATTTGGTAAGTACATTTACAAGTTAGGGATTAACAAAGATTTGCTTACAACACCCCAATGACAACAATCCTTCATATTCAATATATATGACTTGAAAATCTATAAATCACAAAATTCAATCGAATGTTAGCCAAGAACGTATGTACGACGGGGGTATTTATAAGATGAGTTGATTGATGCACTCTAAAAGCAAGTAACGTAAATGTATCAGCAGTTGCCGCCGAGTGCAGGAAGGCAGGATATCAGAGTGATTGGCGTTGAAGTCATGATTTATTGCCAAGTTGTTCCTTCTTGACTCTCTCAATATTAACCTATACGGTTCCAAATTCGTATTTCAACACAAATTTGCAATTTTTTTGTTTTCTTGTTGTAAAACACAACTTAGTTTTCACTAAGTTTCACTAGTTTTCACTCATTTTAATACATTTTAAATCTTAAGTTAAAATTATATGCTATATTTATGTGGATGGATTCAATACTACTACCATCTTAATTTATAATCAGACTATCTTACCCGGTATGCTTCACCCTAGGTGCGCTCGTTCGCAACGCTCACTCGCCGTCAGGTTTAGTTCCTTCGCTGGGCTCTCTTGCCGCAAGTCTATAATATTCTTTGGTCTTTTATTACCAACTAGCAGTTACCCGGCGCGCGTTGCTGCGCTCAAATTAAAGTTGTTTACATAAATAAAGCCATTTTAATATAACAAAAAAAAGATAAGTTAAGTTTTAAGTTTTTTAATGTAACAAAAAAAAGTCGATGGCATAGAAAGTAAGTATAAATCACTGTAAGGCCAAAGGATAAACAGGCATTTTGCAAATTTAAACCCAGAATAGTCAAAGTTTGCCTTGTATCTTATTGATCGTAATTGCAAATGCAAGAGCACCTATGAGCAAAGAGGCACGTCCATGTCAGATTTCAAATCCAGAGGCCCTAAATTAATTTTAAAGTCCAGTGGAGCACAGCCCTCTAAAAAATATTTTTGCAAAACCATTCTTGGTCAGTACCTATGAGCAAAGAGGCACGTCCAAGTAAAATTTCAACGATGGTGGCCCTAAAGTAATTTAAAGTCTAGTGGGGCGGAGCCCTAAAGAGCTTCAAAATTATATTTGCAAACCCGTTTCCTAGTGAGTAGCTATGAACAAAAAGAATCGTACATCAAATTTCAACCCCAGTGGCCCTAAAGTAATTTTAAAGTCCAATGGGGCGGAGCCCTAAAGTGCTTAAAAACGATATGTGCAAAACCGTTTCTTAGTGAGAACCTATGAACAAAAAGAATCATCCATATATTTTCAACCCCGGTGGCCCTAAAGTGATTTTAAAGTCCGGTGGGGCGGAGCTCTAAAGATCTTAAAAAACTATTTTTGCAAAACTGTTTCTTAGTAAGCACCTAAGAGTAAAGATCATCGTCCATCAAATCTCAACCCCGGTTGCCCTAAAGTAATTTTGAAGTCCAGTGGGGTGGAGACCTAAAGAGCCTAAAAAACTATATTTGCAAAACCATTTCCTAGTGAGTACCAATGAGCAAAGAGAATCGTCTGTATCAAATTTAAGCTCCGGAGGTCTTAAAGTAATTTCAATGTCCCCAGTGAGGCGGAGCCCTAAAGTGCTTAAAAAACTACATTTGCAAAATCGTTTCTTAGTGAGTACCTATGGGTAAAGAGCATCGTCCATCAAATTTCAACCCCGGTGGCCCTAAAGTAATTTTTAAATCCAGTGGGGTGGAGCCCTAAAGAGCTTAAAAAACTATATTTGCAAAACCGTTTCTTAGTGAGTACCTATGAGCAAAAAGAATCGTCCACGTCAAATTTCAGGTCCAGAGGTCCTAAAGTAATTTCAATGTCCAATGAGGCGGAGCCCTAAAGTGCTTAAAAAAACTATTTTTGCAAAACTGTTTCTTAGTAAGCACCTAAGAGTAAAGATCATCGTTCATCAAATTTCAACCCCGGTGGCCCTAAAGTAATTTTGAAGTCCAGTGGGGTGGAGCCCTAAAGAGCTTAAAAAACAATATTTGCAAAACCATCTCCTAGTGAGTACCTATGAGCAAAGAGAATCGTCCATGTCAAATTTCAGCTCCGGAGGTCTTAAAGTAATTTCAATGTCCAGTGAGGCGGAGCCCTAAAGTGCTTAAAAAACTATATTTGCAAAATCGTTTCTTAGTGAGTACCTATGGGTAAAGAGCATCGTCCATCAAATTTCAACCCCGGTGGCCCTAAAGTAATTTTGAAGTCCAGTGGGGTGGAGCCCTAAATAGCTTAAAAAATTATATTTGCAAAACCGTTTCCTAGTGAGTACCTATGAGCAAAGAGAATCGTCCATGTCAAATTTAACCACCTGTAGGCTTTTAGTGTAATTGTGAGCTTCCATAGGGCGGAGCCATAAAGACAACACAAACATCAACATTATACCTCACACCTGGTTACTTCTATGATTATAAGCATCTGCTTGAATGAAACTTTCAAATTTTTTAATTACAGCAGTTCATTTTGTAAATACTAAATTTCTAAAACCTGACACTGCACCATTGTATGCCCTCTGGGCCAGAGCCCTTTGGACAGATTTTCACCAAACTTCACTCAAATCATCCTTGAATACTGCTTAATAATGCCATAAAGTTTCATTACGATCTGTTGAGTGGTTTCAGAGTCTATAGGCAACATACATATATATATATATATATATATATATATATATATATATATATATATATATATATATATATATATACATACTTCCTCTATACATACTTCCTCTTTTATAGATATAGATTTTCCCTTGACTCTTTAAATGATAGCAGCTGTTTATAACATTAATATTCCTAATAATATTAATGTTGCAATACGAAAATTTTGCTTCCATAAGAAAAACATGGTAACTTTGAAGATTTGTGGGGCGGAGCCTCATGGAGGAATCTGGATAAAATGTATCCGTTATGTTCTTCCTGGTTCTAAGCTAACTCCACACCAATTTTCAGCCAAATCAGTTAAGGCATTGACTAAGTACACTAACGTGAGTAGATTCTCATAGCATAGGCGGGTGTGAAGCATATTGACGGTGGTGCGA
Organism: Neoaliturus tenellus; assembly: GCA_030545055.2. Taxonomy (NCBI): domain Eukaryota; kingdom Metazoa; phylum Arthropoda; class Insecta; order Hemiptera; family Cicadellidae; genus Neoaliturus; species Neoaliturus tenellus. The sequence goes on along the minus strand of CM061533.1, from coordinate 22,160,499 downwards.
TCTCGTGCGGCGTAAATGGAAGTACAGGTAACATATGATAGATAAATCAGTATTACCACTCTTCCCAACTAAGGATGAAACATTTTATAACTGAAAGTTATGTTTATGTTTTGGTAAAGTGTGTTTGCAGTGCTGTAAATTCAGCTGAATAATAACAAGATCGATGGCAGCGACTCTGGTGCGGCGTGTACCGAACTTCCAAATTTTTGCCTCAAACTAAATGCATTGGATGAGAGGTCTATTCACGTTAGTGTACATAGTCAGTGGTTAAGCGGTTCTTGAGTTATAAATGGTGTAACTAACACGACATTCTTTTATATATAGAATAGATTTTTAAAAAATCGAACAATCACTTACACGTAGGGCCTATTATTTTAAACATTTCCATGTAAAATATAAAACAAATAATATAGGAAAGATTTTTTTTACATTTTGTCTTACGTTAACAGGTAATTAATTTTGAGATCGCTGGGAAGTAGAGTGTCCTTTAATTATATGTCACATCCATATAAAGGGGTAAACAAACACACCTCTTATGGGCAAAATGGGTACAACAGTTCCTTTTAATGTTTCTACTTTTTATCTGATGCACATTCGTTTACCTACACTGCCCGTCACATGTGCAAATAATCCTGTGCGGTGATCTAAAGATAGCCTACTGAACTTTTTCGAAATAACTTCAGATTCGATCATTCCTAACTGTAACGCACAAAACACATTAGTGGTCAATTAAAAAATATATATGTCTAAGGAATGTCTCCATAATATTGTTTTATAAATTTTTTATTGTTAAAGCTAGTTTCTCTTCAGTAGACTGGGCGACCATGAAAGTCGGCACCAAAACCTGTCCATCGGCAAAAATCATCGAAGCGTTATTAATGCCACAATGAAAGTCGGCACCAGGAAGGTTTTGCCGTGGCCTCAGGTAGTCTCCCCTCCAAAGCGCCGTCTTACCCCTATTTCTATTGTCTCTTGCCCCCTTGCTAACTCTCTCACCACTTCCCTTAGATCTGTGCAGGGTTCAGCTCCATTGATGATTTTGACATTCCTCTATTGCTTACCGTCGACCCTTGGAAGTATTTCCTGCACCGATGGTCAGCCGTGTGCTCTGTTCCCAATTTTTAAATCGCACGTGGTCACTCGTTTTTTAAGACAGTAAAATGTGGATAACCTACTGAGACAGTAAGTAGTTACTTACGAACAAATACCTCAAGTATTTATTTTTTTAGGTAATATGTGAAGGAATGTAAATGTTTGGGAGCGGTACGTTAGATGATGTATTTAAACTATAAAAAAATATACAAGTAAGTTCGTTACAGTTTTGTCCTGCATCTGCACATAGGTATATAAAGTAACAGATAAGAAACGCCTAGGCATACAGCCTTCTATAAAGAAACAATTAAACTGATTAATAGTAGAACCGGAACGTAATAAGTTCAACAATCCAGTAACATAATTTTGTAACGATGAATTTTAGCTTTTGCGAACCGGAATCTATTAAATTCATTTGTCTAAAATATAATAAGAGTTGTCACGATTTATTCACATTATCGTGTAAGATATGTTGTGGTCAAAGTTTTATCAACGAATAACATGAAAATCACAAGTATGGAGAGTAAAAAATGTATACTTTACTATACGTTAATAAAACCATTAATTTAAGGATGATTCCTAAATTGTGTAGATAGTTAATAAAATATATTCTAGATTAATATCGTCTACACAGCCTGTAATTTTATGCAAATAAGCCCTGTCCGTGAGTTGGTAATGACATTGGGGGTTTCAAGTTATCACAGGGGGTAATGTTCAGAGAGTGAATAGAGATGACGGGGTATGCGCGTGAGGTAAGAGTAAAAGTGGAAAGAGGAACCGGCGTGGCAGGTGCGGACTTTCATGGTGTCATGGCGGCCGCTCCCGGGACGGGTGCCGACTTTCATTGTTTTTTTATAGCGACTAAGAACTGGTGCCGACTTCCGTGGTCCCGGTAGACTGATGGTTTTTCCCGCACTCTATATCCCGATGTTTTTAAAAGTATGTTCTGGTTCTCTTTTCAATTTCCCCGCCCATCGCAGGGATCACACGTACTATTATGTCAGTCTGTGTGGATTTCAAAATGGCGTAGGAGGTTGGAGATTGTAAGTTTATGGCGGGAAGCGGAGGCGCAGAACCCACGTAGAGCATGGAGTAAACAAACAGCTGACAATCAGCTGACAAACAGCTGACAATCAGCTGACAAACAGCTGACAATCAGCTGACAAACAGCTGGCAATCAGCTGGCAAACAGCTGACAATCAGCTGACAAACAGCTGACAATCAGCTGACAAACAGCTGACAATCAGCTGACAAACAGCTGACAATCAGCTGGGCTCAGGGGCGGTGGGGGAGCGAGTATAAAGTGCGAGACATCCTCATTACAACCACCTAGAGTCTAGCTGGGGACCAGGTTAGAGACCATCCAACTCTACAGTTTCAGTAGAGGCATTTTGGGAGTTTCAGGACAAACGCAAATTCAGCGGTTTTTAATCAGTGGTTACGTATTAGTGACGTGTGATGACGTATGTGTGACGTCATACGGTGACGAGGTGGAGTGTGTGACGTCACGGGTGTGACGTGGTGGTGTGACGTCACTAATACGCGGTTGAACTTTTGGCGGAGCCCAGAGAGTCTTGATTTTCCTGTTAATTTGTGTTTATGACCAAACGCCACACCCGGCTGTCGGCCCGATCACGCTAGTGCCGCTATACTCCCTCGCTCTTTGCATTGCAGTGCTAGATACCAAATTTATTTACTTACAAAGGCCGGCACATAAAGATCACTGTATGTTCTTAAAAAATATATTTAAGAATATATTCTATTCACCCGGTAAAATCCATTAAGTTTTATACAATTTATACAACCGTAGTTTTGCTTCAATAAATGGCAGAAAATTTCTTAAATTCCCGGTCAAAACTACGGATTTTATTAACCTTATACTTTTACAGAACTAACACTCGACCACGATTATGTTTGGCGGGAATATATAATAATTATTACACACCGGTCTCTTTATTCTATCATACACCTTAATTTCACACTTTTTAAACAATTATTAATTTTTAAACGTTTATTTCCGTGGTCTTTAGAAAGGCCGTTTCGTCTAAATCTTAATTTTTTGAACTGCGGGCTTCATTCCTGTAACCCTATTATATTGGGCTATAATTATATTGTTTATTCGGGTTTTAACAAATATTTTTACGCCTGAGCAGGTTCAAACATGTTCAAGGTCAAATTGAATGTAGAAAAAAAAGGAACTTGACTGTAGCGGGCAAAGCCGGCCGACCAGCCAAGTCTAGGGGCAGTTCATCGTAGCTGGGCAGGCCAACCGACCGAGTGAACCAAGGTGTGGGGGACCGCAGAAACCGCACTGCGCGAACCACCCGGGTATGTTTGTTTTTTTTTTGGGGGGGGGGGGTGTGATAGGAATCAGGTAAGGAACATAGTTTAAATACCCTTGAGTGTTAGTGTTTGTCCAAAATAAGAAAGAACCCAAGCAAAGCCATGCAAAGAAAGGACAGTAAAGAAGGAAGCCGCCGACTAAGTATGCAAACGAGGGAAGGGACCAAAATGGTCCCGTGATCAAACTGATCTTGACGCCCAGGGAACATCTCACGGCGGCTCCGACTCTCCTCGCCTAAGTCCGGAGTAGTCTTTCCCAGGCACGGCGACATTCCTCGGGACTTGAGCGGGGCTCGACCCGGTGACTCGACGGCAACCCCCGTAGACATCGAGCGGCGCAAGCGAGTTGACCTGCTTTGGGTGCACGCTTGGCTTTGGCTCCGAGGCGGTATACCACGTAGGGATGCGCTTCTCCGAAGACAACGCCGAATGCCCGGTGTCTCCGATGGTGTCCGCCGAGTCCCAAAAAGTCTGCCGGAGAGTTCGGAGCTGCTTCTTGGCTGGTCCCGTGGCGGCTCGATGCAGAGTGATGCAGTGCCCCTAGCAGCTCCCGGTTTTATCCAGACTCAGCGAGGAACGGACGTCTCTCATTGGCTCAGCGGTCGGTCCAATCAGAAGCGAGCTACAGTTAATGACTTCACCACGGGGCCATGCAGCGAGATTGTAATCGGCTATAACGTCCCCTACCTACGTACCGTACAGAAGAGGTGTATATTTTTTGTAAGGTTGCGGTGATGGGTTGATTACTTATGATGAATAAATTTAAATGGGAGGGGGGGGTTATAATGTCTTGAAGAAACTATGTCAAGGTCACTGGTTGGAGTTTTTAAAAAAAGATTTATTTACAAATGACAGTAAAGCGTAAGACATACATATCAGAACTAACAATGCTAAATAATAAAGAATGAAAGAATATTTACAAAGCTATGAACTTATATCATTTTACAAAGGTGTGTTCAAATGGATCGTTATTTCTGTAGCGGTTAATAGTCTGCCTTTTATGAGTTAAAAAAATAGTGAGGGGAAAGGATTGGGAAGGGTAATGTGGTTATTAAACCACTTGGGCAACAAAGTATCCACCAATACTGACACTTTGTTCGTAACATGCCATCATTTGTTGAGCCCAATGCCACATACGGTCTCTGTCATTAGGTGTTACAATGAAGAAATTATTGTTATCGTAAATTATAACAGAACCAATTTTAACGGAAAATCCTAGATTCAACCATTTATGTGCTTCAGTCATGAACTTTTCTAAAGTGTCAAATGGGAACTGTTGGTCGATAAAAATTACTTTTGGTTGTTCATCTATCTCACATTTTGACTCATCATCTTCACTATCACTGTCATTATCCAATTCCTCTTGAGGTTGTACCATAACATTTGAAATTTCAGAATAGTTGAAGTTTTCATTGTGGTGAGGAGGCATTTGAACAGAAAATATTAAAAGCGGCAAAGACGAGGCAACAAGAGTAGCGTGTGAAACCAGAATGAAGAAGTGAACAACGCTCGGTTTGAGCTGCAGGCTGCGTTGTTGACCGCACAAGAGCTTGAGGAAGAACAATTGTTTTAATCCGTATCATAGCATGAATAGTTAACGTCCTCTGACGACGTACCGCACAGAACATGGTATGGAGAGATGGTATGGAGAGTTTTACAGGACGATGTCGATAATTTACGATAGGAAAGTCGGTGCTTTAAACAGGTGCAAACATGCTCAAGGCTACTCAAAGGAAGTTTTAAAAAAATTGAACTATTTATTATGAATAATGTACAAAGTTATGATTAGAAATAGGTTAACAGTGGTTTAAAATGTTGAACTAGTTATACTGTCTAAGTGTCGTCATCATCCACAGACTTCGGAGGTACATTAGTTTTATGTTCTTCCTTGTTGTTGTGCAAGCTATTCGAAATATTGGGCGAAGACGTTGCTTCCGGTGACCAATTTTGTAGTGACTGGGATGAATTGGACTCGTTTAACATTTCTTCTTGAAACTCCACCGAAATCCTTATTAATAACTTTAAAGTAGTGGTGGGGAGAGTTAAATTAATTTTATACATACTTCTACCGTCACACTTGCTCCCTGTTCAAAAAGATATTTGTAAAAAAGATATGGATAGTGTTCTCTTTCAGTTTGTAAATGTTCCATAACAAAGTCGAAAGCCAATCTTTTCGAATATTCATTATGTAATACTTCTCTGACACTAACTAAAACTCCATTTCTTTGAAAGTTCAATCTAACTGCTGGTATTTTCTTTACATCATCCTTGTCTATTAGGGGTAGCTTGTAAGAGAACGTATTTGGCGGTAGTCTTGGCTTTTTTTCAAGTCGAGAACAAAATAATTTAAACAATTTTCGATCAGAGTTCATAGTAGAATGAATACTTAACATTATGTTCTACGACCGTTCATCACACGAACCAATGTTTCATAAAACAGTCTTAAATCTTCTTCGTCCTACAGAATCAGATGAAACTTCATGTTGATGGTCTTGGGCTACGTTGTCGACAGTGCAAGTGGCAGACGATTAGTGAAAGTTAATATCATGAATAGTTAATAACGTCCCACATCTACGTACCGTACAGAAGAGGACACCAAGTTTTAGACAATGACGGGTATCAACGTACTGCACAGAATACGGCAAAATGAGTTTTCCAAAGTCTGTCACATAAATGTAGAAACAGGTTTTGAACAAAAAAAGTTTATTTTAACTTTTAAAGCTTATTTTTATAATTAGAGGAATTAAAAATATTCGCTTGCCCGATCTATTTATACTAAAAAATGTTAACAAATAGAACTAAAAGAACAACGGAATAATGTTGAAATAAGAGAGGAGGAATACGATAGTAACAATAGTCCACTGGTTCAGTTCGTGAGAAAAGGACCATCTGATGTTGTCGACAGTAAAAAACTACATCGTCAGGTCAAGACGGGGGCTGCAGGCAGGCCCCTGATTATAGTCTACACAAAGTGTGCAAGGTCACGCACTTGGCCGTGGCAAAGCTGCTCAGCGCACTCGTGCTGAGCACAGCGTGTCGCTCAACACGCGGTCGAGACGGTCCCAGCTGCTGAGGTTGTTATCAGTAGGCTACACTTATCATACACATACAGCACGCTTCAGTACAATTGGGGGCTTAAATATAAAGTGTTCCTCACTTACTCTACTAGTCTAATAAATTAGAAACGTTTTTAACACGTATATATTTTACATTTTACCATTACAGTACTAAACACCTATCTTATTATTTCTATAAGGGTTTCGTCTGTTACGTAAGTTTTTCTATTGACCTACTAAACCGATTCTTAGGATTGTGGTGCCATTTGAAAGCTTAGGATATAGTGCGTGAGCGAATCGTAATTAACACATTGACTGCTAAAAGTCTATTTAAGCACTGCTATATGGCTAAATAATTTAACTGTCAATTTACATTCCTTATGGTAATTGAAGTTCAGATACGATGAAATAATTCAGAAAAGTTCAGATACGTCCCCCGAGGGCTGATGTAGTTTCAACTCCCTACGAGGAAAGCGCAGAATATACTGGCTCCATAAACTTAACCTTACATGAGGACGTCCTAGGACGTCCTGCGCTAACCGCGAGTGGATCTTGGACGTCTTAAGACGTCCTTAGCAACAATTAAAAATGTCATATCATTTCGGTCTTCGCCCCCCCCCTGGCCATTGATTTATTTCTATAGGACGCTTTAAAATGTTGTCCAACTTGTATTACACAATCTTTAATGTGAATTGTAATTTAACAGCTGATTAAACTTACCTTCAGATGATAGCCAGATAGTAAACAAAAATAGATCTCTGTCACTTCATAACCAACATACATGTACTTTATGTTAGTTTCTCTCATTCAAAATCATAAAATGTGCAATTTTCACTCGGGCCACCTCATATAACAATATTATTAACATATTTATAAAGCAAAGTGGTTGTGTAAACTCATTTATTCTGCTTTTAATTTATGATAGGATATAAACAGCATGAGATTGATTGTATATAGAAAGTATATATATACAGTGAATAAACAGAGACTCCATATTTTTTTATGTATAAAAATGGTGGTCATTTTAATATTCAAGGATTATAATCTTAAAAGGATCAGTTTGACTCTTATTTATTTCAATACCATTCTTTCTTTGTTGAGTTTCATGTTGTCTGGCTGAGAAAAATCGTACTCCATTCGATTTTTCTGAGTATTTATTATTATTCTTTTTTAACTGTGCAGGATACAAAAAGTTGACGTCATAAACTATTTAGACAACGATGGCAAGATTACAGAGATCGTACAACAATTAGCCGAGGTGTTGCATTAACTGTTATAAAACATGTTATTTTATCTAAATAATTCCTGTAAGTGTTGTACGACCCTTTAATTTTCAGTTGAAAATTATATTAGGGAAAGGCTAGTAAAAAAAAATTAATTACAACTGAGCTAATCGATGAAAATAGTATTTTTTTTAAGCATTTACCTGTAAAAATGGAGATGTGTCTTTCAGAAGACCCTCAGTCAACACATCGGATAGATCATCTCTGGGATTGATGCTCGAAATCTTTTTTTCTTGATTAATAAAACGGTTTTCTTGGTCCGTAGGTTTGCACTCAACACACTCGACAAAATATATCTTTTTTCACTAAATAAATCAAGTACAAGCCCATGAACCGCACTGGACTAATTTTGGAAAAATCAATTAAACTTAACAAAAAAAAGTTTAAAAAAATGTTCTAAAAGAGTTTTGCATATTTTACTCCTCGGTTTTTACTGCGGTATAGATGTATTATTAATTTTATTGAACAAGCCGTTTACCCGTTTTTCGTACGTCATGTAATTGGCTTCATACGTAATTGAGGACCTTGGGTACAGAGGTATTTTTGATAATGTATTTTGTACAATATCATGAACAATTGAAAGTGGGTGAGTGATCTTGTACTTCTAGTTTAATTTTAAAGATAACTAGCGACGTTTATTTCGATCGAATTCCACAGTTACATCTGCTTTTCTGGCTAACAGATACATTCTACAGACCTTTTTTAGTAAACAGTTATATTAATTGTCAAATTAAAATTCGAAAGTATGACTAGCAGATTTGAACTCTATACATATGCTAAAAAAATAATAAAATAAAAAAGACCATATTGTACCAAGGGTAAAAGATCTATATACTTAAAGGATATAACTTTTTGATTTCAAATTAATTAAAAACTTTTAATTACTTCTATTAACTGTAAAACGTCCAATAATTTGTACGAATAAAAATCTTTAACACAATATATTTAAGTGCAATTGAGAACTTTTATTGAAATTTGTGTTGTCAAAGGGTTTTCTAGATGACGTTCCTATGTCACAATATCAGTCCAAGGTCATCCAGTTCAAATGTTACAAAACCAAACTTGATTAAAAACCACATAGTTGTTCGTCTGCAAGTTGCAGTATGTAGGCTATATTTGTAATCGTTCTAAAAATATTATTGTATAACATGCGGCTAAAACAGCTTTTCAAAAAATTCCAATGATATATTATCTTATTCTTTTCATGATGTTTTAAGGTTTCATCACTTGTTTTCATCTTAGCGGTCTTCATCGGACACCGTTGTTTGGATAGGGTGTAACTTGGAAGTTTCAACTGATACATCACACGCATACATTTGAAATACCCGAAATTACGACACTTCTGACCAAATAAACTATCAGCATGATCTTCAGGTGTTTTACGTAATTTTAAATCACAACAAAAATAGTAAAAAATGTTTTTGCTGGACCCCAACATGCTTACATATTTTCTAATGGGATGATATACTCGTATGCATGAAAAATAACCAGAATTATAATGAGATGTTTGCAAAGTGTAGCTTAGGTATGGTATATGAAGTAGTGGGGATGTGAACTCTATCTTAATAGCTGATTACCTTCACATCAGTTTTTAAACCAGATTTTAAACAAAAATAGACTATCTGCCACTGAATTATCAACAAGAATACTGTTTGATAAGTTATATATATATATTTTTATTGTATTTTAGGTAAGTTTCTAGTAAACAGGAAAAAATATATTACAAAATGCGCAATTTTCGCATGGGCCCCCTAGTGTCAAATAGTACTGTATCATTTAGGCCTACCAAAAATATTAATTTAAATTACAATGTTCACAAATTATAATAAAATGTTTTATTTTACTCACTATGGTATAAGTTAAATTTATATTATTTTCTGTTACTTTACATAGTATTAATTAATTAGGGGCTCGATAAAAAACAATGAAATGTGGGTCAATGGTATTTAAAAAAATAACCATGCAAGTTTTATATATCGATCTATTTGCGTTATTGTGTTAAAACAACAACAGGCGTGTTCAATACGTATAGTGAACTTGGAAAAAATATACATCTACAATATGCTTAAGTATAGTTTTAATTGAAATGGATATACCTAATTACTCTATTTACAGTACAACGCATATCCTAAAGCTAATACGTATATACGGTCATTTTTACCAACAAACTTGTGCAAAATCGGAGTAGTGCCATGGTCAAACATGTTTCAGTTCTCTATCAGAACGGATTGGATCGATTTAACCAAGGTATGGGAGATCGCAGGAATCCAAATTGCTCAAACTATCCGTGTAGTTTTGTTTTTGTAGGGTTGTGATGGGAATCAGATAAAGGGCGGAGTTTAAGTATACCGTGTTAGTGCGCAAAAAAGAAGCTAAGCCATACACGAAAAAGGAAAGTAAAGAAAGGGTCCTGCAAAGTACTAAGTGATTCAAATTATAAAACTGACCCAGACGTACAAGAAACGACTCAATGAAAATAAAATCTCCTCGAATTCCTCAGGACTTGATTGGTTCTAGGCTCCGGTGATTCGACAGCCACCGTCGTAGACACCAAGCGGCGAAAGCGAGTTGACCTGCTTGGGTGCACGCTTAGCGTTAGCTCCGAGGCGGTATACCACGTAGGGTTTGCGCTACTCCGAAGATATCGCTGAATGCCTGGTGTCTCCGATAGTGTGGGCCGAGTCCCGAAAGCCAGACGTGGATACTAGAGCTGCTACGACTTGTTATGTTCAAATTATTTTCCACTGAGCATGCTCAAAAATACGTAAGAAAAAGGTTGAGCCATGCACAAAAAAGGACAGTAAAGAAGGGCTGCTGCTAAGTGCCAAATGATTTAAAAGAGATCTGATTCAGACCCCAGGGAATGATTCAATGCAGTTCCAAATCTCCAAAATTAAGTCCGAAATAACTAGTCTGACCCATTCACGGTGAATTCCTCAGAACTTGGGCGGTGTTGGGCTCCGGTGACTCGACGACCACCGTCGTAGACACCGAACGACGAAAGCGAGTTGACCTGCTCGGGTGCACGCTTAGCGTTAGCTCCGAGGCGGTATACCACGTAGGGTTTGCGCTACTCCGAAGATATCGCTGAATGCTCGGTGTCTCCGATAGTGTGGGACGTGTCCCTAAAGCCAGCCGCAAAGACTGGAGTTGTTTAAGACTTGTTACGTGAAAACTACTTTCTATTGAGCATGCTCAAAGGGAAAAAAAAGGATAGTAAAGAAGGGCTGCTGCTAAGTGCCAAATGATTTAAAAGAGTCCTGGTTAGGACCCCCAGGGAATGATTCAATGTAGTTCTAACTCCACACCTAAGTCCGGAGTAGGCTGACCCAGGCACGGTGAATTCCTCAGGACTTGGGCGGTGCTGGGCTCCGGTTACTCAAAAGCCACCGTCGTAGACACCGAGCGACGAAAGCGAGTTGACCTGCTTGGGTGCACGCTTAGCGTTAGCTCCGAGGCGGTATACCACGTAGGGTTTGCGCTACTCCGAAGATATCGCTGAATGCTCGGTGTCTCCGATAGTGTAGGACGTGTCCCTAAAGCCAGCCGCAAAGACTGGAGTTGTTTACGACTTGTTACGTGAAAACTACTTTCTATTGAGCATGATTAAAGGGGAAAAAGGATAGTAAAGAAGGGCTGCTGCTATGTGCAAATGAATTAAAATTGCCCTGATTAGGACCCCAAGGGAATGATTCGATTCTGTTCCAAATCTCCACAATCAAGTCCGGAGTAATCTGATCCAGACACGGTGAATTCTTTAGGCCTTGGACGGTGATGGGCTCCGGTGACTCGACGACCACCGTCGTAGACAACGAGCTGACCTGCTTCTGTGCACACTTAGCGTTAGCTCCGAGGCGGTATACCACGTAGGGTTTGCGCTACTCCGAAGATATCGCTGAATGCCCGGTGTCTCCGATGGTGTGCACCGAGTCCCAAAAGCCAGACTGCTTACGACTTGGAAATGCTTACGACTTGACAAGTCTTAAGTACTCTCGTCTGAGCATGCTTAAAGGAAAAAATCATTTCAAGTAAAAGTTACGGAGTATGCATTCTTGTATTGAAAAATATGTGCGTCAATATCTATACTCATCCAAATAGAAAATCAGATTTTACTCAAGATTGTTGGTAATATTTTGGCAAAATCGTTCATTAATTTCGGGTTAGTTACCTTTTTACAGTGATATCCTAAGTAAAAAAAAATCACTGTGAAAGTCCCGTTGTTTGTTAGACTTTCACGCGAAAACGACTCAACTGATCATCATTAAATTTTGTACACATATTCTTGGAGGGATCAGAAGTTACATAGGATACTTTTTATAAGAATTATTTTTTACAAAAGATAAAAAAAATTAAATCTGAACTTATATTTTTTTATTTTTTTTTTATTGGTCGCTAAGAAACAAATTCAATGAAAATTACAATGTAATGTATTTAGCGATTATTTATTTACATATATATAGGGTGAGCGTAGCGAACGAGCTAATTGTGACAGCGAGTAACGCGAGCAAAGCCCCGGGAAAAGCTAGTTACAAATAAATAAGAGAACGGTAGAGCTAAGAATAAGAGACCACAACACTCACAGATTTCAAGGAAAGTGATTAATACAGCCCCAATTCTCAATATTGAAGTATGCGGTGTTTGTATCAGAAACGTTGACAACACCCTCGCGACGTGACCGAGTGGGCCTCCTTGGTTCTCTCTCGACATCTTAGTCGGTGTACAAACCATGCGTGTATTGGGCTTCAGCGAATTCAGCCGTCGACTTCAATTATCCGGCGAGCTAAGTATTCGCTAAATTGTATTCGCTGAGTTTAGAGCTGCTACCTTTTAACAATTTTTAGAAAAAATATGGATGCGAAGTGGTACTGAGTGACTAATCATTTTAAATACAATAATTGTGCAAGACAACAACTAAGGTGGATAGTTAAAAACAATAAAAAGATAGTTCAATCTAGCTATATAAATTTGTTTTTTCGCATTATTATTACTGTATCAGTAAAATTAGATATAATTTGTTTTTAAAAATGTCTAATTTAAGACCGGTATAAAAATAAAAATATTTCCTATCCATATATATGGTAGTATTCCATTTATATTAAAAATTCTGTAAACGATTTTTACAGAATTTTAAAAATCACAATAATTGTTACAATAATTGTTAATTATTGTAAAATGTAAAAAGGTATTTTGTTTGTTTGATACGCATACGCATATATGCTTTTTGACTCACTCAACCAGTCATTGTAGTGAATTTCATGATAAAAACTATATTGTTGGCTACTCGATTCATATTAGTCTACAAGAGCTGAGCATAAATAGCTTGTGATTTGGAAGCCGTCAGGGCTTCACTCAAGCGATTTACTAATATAGGTTTTGTGGGTCACGTGAATGAGCAAAGCGAGTGAGCGAATCCTGGAGACTAGTAGCTGAGTACTATACAACTAGTCGTAATCTGAACATCAGTTTTAAATTTTATTCCAATTAACATTTCGACAATCAGTCACAAGGTAAATTCTACCCACATTTCAATCCAAGGCAACTGGACCCTAAACAATATAGAGCAACTTAACTATTAATTATAATGATATATTATCAAAGCGAAATCCAGCTACAGAGGAAAGTCTAAAACATAGGCCTACTATCCACATTTTGGTAAAATAAAATAAATTAGATACATTATACTTTATATAAAGTAAGTAGTAGAAAATATTGGCAAAATAAATATATCTGAGTATTTTATTTATTTAAAAAACTTGGATTATGTTTGCTTTAAGTCTTATGTAATATCTTAAAACGTATTTATTTACATGCTATAATTATATCAGGATAAGTACTTGTACTAAAAAATTTAAGCGTGACAACATGATTCTTGAAAACCTAATGATATGAATAATTTCATATTTTAAATAAATAATAATTTTCAAATTATTTTTATTTAAAATATTTCTTTAAGGGTATTTGCATGCAAAATTTTCCTATCACTAGTATTTATGTTGAAATATTCTAGCCTTAAAAAAAATTAGTTCATTTTGTTTGTTATGTTCGTCCCTACTCAGAACGCGTAAAATAAATTGCATTTTTTTAACCTTAAAAACATAGTTCGTCCTAATAGAACTACGTGCTGAGGTTTATTTCCCGTAATCTAACATCCTAGAGATCGAATGTTATCGGAGAAATTGTCAATTCAGGTCCTATAACTTAGTTCTTTATTCCTGAATTATATTAATTTCTAAATTTTTTTAAAACTTGATACTAATATAAAATTTCGTTGAAGTTAGTTTGTAAAAATATAACATTTAAAACAAATTGCCTTTCAATTTTTTTAATATTTCACCAACAAACGTACTATAATTGTAGCTAAATAATTCAATAAAAATCTCTTTGTAAAATGAGGATCACCGCATAAATTTCACCGAGAGCACAAAATTGTATATAAAAACATGTTGCCCTTTTTCATAAACATCGGATAAATGTATGACTAATTGAAATGCCTTTTTGTCCTAACCTAATCCTGCATTCTAAAACAATTTCATTTATTTTCACACTGGAATATTTCTATAAAGTGAGAATGTAATTATTTAGTAAACTTCTTTCGCTAACCTCAGTTCATATTATTAATTTACAGTTGGGCTTTGTTGAAATAGTATTTAGCACAACGAAAAATAAATAACCATAAATAATAAAAAATTTCAAATTATTTAAGTGTTTCTAAAGAAGTTTTATTCCTTAAAATAACGATAAAACATTTGAGACCAAAGATATAAGACCAAAGGAATCATAAAAATTTTGCAAAAACTCTATATTTGTGTTAATATCTTTAGAGTAAAATTGATTTGTATAAAGCAAAAGAGACTCAATTTTTTTTATGAAACAAACTGTGACATTGAAAACCTCAAAATAAGACAATACGACGAACCGTTTTGAAGTCTTAATTTGTATCCGTAGGCCTATATTCATAAAATGTTACAAAAATCACACTACACCATTCACGCTCAACGGATGTTATAAGTTGAAACGCGCACTAACTGATTCCAACTGTAACTGGATTTGCAAGGCAGTGAGACAATCTTCCCACATATGGCCGCGGAAGAGATAAGGAATCAGAGAGGTAGCAAATTCTTGTAACCTGACACTCCTTCGTGTACTTACTTAACGCATCAAATGAATGAATGGTTTTAGTAGAAAATATTTGGGTTGAGATATTCTTTTTTATACATACTAGCAAAACATTAGGAATGTTTTATATATTTATTTAAGTAGGGTCTAATAATATACAGTAATAACAAATTGAAGCTCAAGAATATTATGATTTTGAATTTGCTTTATTAATCCGGTTATTAGTAAAATGGTATGACCAATTTACTACCATTATCATCCCTTATTGTCTATAAGTATC
Organism: Neoaliturus tenellus; assembly: GCA_030545055.2. Classification (NCBI taxonomy): domain Eukaryota; kingdom Metazoa; phylum Arthropoda; class Insecta; order Hemiptera; family Cicadellidae; genus Neoaliturus; species Neoaliturus tenellus. The sequence goes on along the minus strand of CM061533.1, from coordinate 22,145,329 downwards.
AAGTTATTTCGAGTTTGAAATACTGTAATATATTAGGTTAAATTATCCTACTCTTGTTAAATGTTATCTTTATTATATTCTGCTAAAAATAGGTTACGGATGTTTAACAAAAGATATGTAATAATTTTGTCTATATGGCAGATTGTGTGACACAGAGTAAAAACGCCACAAGTTCTCAGAAACTACAGAACTAATCTTCATGATTGATTTTTCAAATTAAGTAGAATAATGTCCAAGTTTTCAGAACTTTCTTCAAATTCATGTTTCTCTTAACGGTTTTGCCCTTTATTCCTTCAAAAGTTCAAGTCAGTGCAGTTGTTAAAGAAAATTATAACTCAATTAAAATAATTTTTATTATTTTTAACAATCAGCTATGAGTAGTTTGTTATTGTTTCTGAATCTTCACTTTCGGCACACGTATAAATAATAACGTTTGAACCGTCGTATTGTATTGAAATATGTATTGTTGGCCTACCGTGACATGTGCACGGTATGTTCAATATAGCAGTTTTTTTATTTATTATTTTACTTATTTAATACTAGATGTTTCAATACTAAAGGGAATTTTAATGTCAACACAATATAAATAGAATGATAAAGTTGTAAGTCATAAATTATTATCATGGACATTGACTATCACTATAAAAAATGCAAGGAGGGTAAGACAGGGTAAGACAATGTGATTAGCAAGGATCGTTAATAAAAAAAGTATTAATATAATTAAATGTTAATTTTACCCGCAAGTGTTTATCCATAAAACAAATTTATACCAAAGTAAATGTTCCCTCAAGTTTTAGCAGCTAAATCAGATATGCGTGTGAACAACATTACTATTTTAGTAATGATAGATGAATATCTTAATAAATGTACCTCTACTAAGGAACCCGTAGTTCATATGCAAAAAATAGACATCCGGTCCGGACCAAGAAGATACTCCTCGCTGTTACTCCAGATTAATGTGCTAACCGTGTAAACATTAGGATGGTTACATGTACCTTTGGTGGTATCCCAAACCACTCAGTTCCTCTCCCACTCCACGCAGTGATAAGGCGGGGATAGAGAATTTCGCCATGAGTGTCTGAGAAAATCACATATGGTTTTCAAGAGATAGATGGAGCCTGAGAGTATCAATTTAAAACAAAACTAAGGCATTCCTACATACCTTTTTTAAAGAGAGGGTAAACTTATTCTTAAACAGTTAATTTTCTTCATAACTGTATTAATTTTTTTTATATTTTTTCATAAAAACTCCATTCTAGACAAATTAAATTAAAAACCAATCTTCTCTTTGTATCTACCTAATAGCTCAATTAATGATGAATTTTTGTAATTTTCAAGTAAATACCTATAAGTTTTAGACATACATTGAAAGTTTTTTAACTTTCAAGTGACCCACAACCTATAAAGTATACCGTAACTAGAATGTATAAGCTATGAGCTAAGAATAAACAAGTCAGTGGGGCACTGGGGCACACCTTGGCACCAACTCCCATATACTGTACCACATTTCATTATCACTGTTAGACATATTCACTAAGGTGAATTACCTGAAAATACATGATTTTTTCTATATTTTTCTAGAAGAAAGTAATCATATGCCATAGTCATTAATTTTTTCTACACTCTGTATATTTAAAAATAAAAATAGCAAGTATGTCATACAATTTTTTCCGTGTCACCCAGCGACCAAGGAATACCATAGACTGGCAATGTGGCGCGCGGGTTGACGCCGCCGTGCTGAGTCAAAGTTGGTGGAGATAACGTGAGTCGCACAATACCTAGCGTCGAACGCCCTGTAACAGTCACTTTGAGTGTAGCAAATGGTTCAGTAACACTTTGTCCCAGTAACATTTTGTCCTAACTCACAATTCTTGGAAAACCGTAACATCATGTACAGTGGCGGCTCCAAAGCCGATTTTCGGGGGGAGGGGGGGGATATAAATTGCCGATCACTGGTGGCATTATATTATTTTCTATTATAAATAGTATTATTTTTCTACATGAAAGGGATATGGGGATGATAGCCTACTTTGAACCAATTTGCTAAACCTAACTATATTTTATCTATCTCTTTGAAACCTAACTAAAAGAAGAGGAAAATTGTCAAGAATATTACTTATCTCTCTGAATTTCTCAAAACTAACTGTCGCTGCCTTTATAAATATATGGAAATTCGCTAATATGTAAATTAAACTATAAAATCCAGTCTAACTATTTGCTAAGTTCAAGGTTGAAGTGATTATGTAACTTCAACAATAAATAACTAGTTTTTAAAGTAATGTTCAAATGGGGAATTTTCTATCTTGTTTCTGTATTTGGAAGATCTGTTGGGTTGCAACAGACACCAAGTATGCCTACACATCACGCAAGTAACTGCTGTCAGTCTGAGTTATTATGTTGAGACTCTTGATTTTATTTGTGCTTCTCTTGAGCAGTAGATCTAAACAGACCGATTTAAAAATAAAGTAAATAGTTAAAGTATTATAGTCTTTTTGTGTTATATTAGAAAAAAGATTCAATAACAAATCAGATATAGGTGTTAATTTGTTAAATGCACTTAACAGTAAGAAACAAATCCCGTGGGCCAACGTCCGTCATGACTATCGAAAATTAACTGTGACTTTGAACTTATTTCCCCTTTCAGAGGTTAATTAGGCCTACTCCGTTAATTTCAAATGATCACAGCTCAAACTTAATTCACACTAAATACAAAATTAAAACTGTTTGAAACACTGATATTCATTATACAACAAAACAATCTTAATAACATATTGTTCCCAAAAGAAGACTTTGGCTGTTCTCAACAATCAAGGTCAGATGATGACCTCCACAATAATCAATAATACCGCCAATAAAAATACTGTCCTTCTCTTCGCTTTTGTCGTGTCGATCTTAGCTGGTAGATTTTGTTTAAACTTTGCGTTCAAGAGTGTTTTGAACACAAAGAACACTCCTTTTAAGCATTGTTATTGCTGTGAAAAGGTATAGTTGACTGTTGGTATTTACAATCTTAATATTGCTGATTAGCATGACTGAGGCTAAAACAAAAGTAAATTAAAACCACCGAGCAAGGTTCAGCCACTAATTTTAACGTTTTATTTTTAACTCCCTAAATATTTCCTAGCAAAAACTTCTTGGGGGGAGGGGGCCATGACCCGATTGCCCCCCCTGAAGCCACTGTCAACAATGGCAATCAGCTGATGGCATTTCTTAATACAGTACTCAATGTCACTGTCTTCTCGTCCCTCATCCCGTTGTCCGTGCGTCGTCTACCGCGCGAGCACGCCAAGTATGATTTTAAGCAGCTCCAAAACTTCTTATAAATATGATAATGTTGTTTTTAATTTCAATTAATACAAATTAAAGCTAAATACACCTAAACAATGCCAATTTTTCGAAAAATAGATAATTATTGTAACTTAAATATAACTTATAATTTTTTAAGCCAAAAAAATTACTGGCCGAAAATTCTTGGGAGGGGGCATGACCCCCATGGGCCCCCCGCCCCCCTGAATCCACCACTGATCTTGTCCCAATCGCTTTTACAGCTGATTAAATCAGCTAATGAGGTAACATTTTGTCCCAGCGAAAAATTGACAAGGGTTTACTAACGCAGCTAGGTAGTAAGAGCAGGTCCAGTCCGAGGGGCAGGCGGCCGCATGGAGCACTTGCCTGGGAGGGGCGTTGATTAAAATTACGGTGTTATATAGTGTGGTTTTAAATTACCTTATCGTCTCCAGTTCAAATCCGTTGTTCTCTTCAACCTGGTTTCGGCTCTGGTTTGTGGCTTGTCCACGAAGTTCACAGGTCAAGACATCAAGCTGGTAAAAGAATTGGTCTTGACGACGTTGTTAATGTTTTAAAAAATTTACTTAAATAACACATATTTACGAACAGTGCACAGAAAAATCATAGACGCACGGACGGACGGGTAGTTGTTTCACACTATTTAATGGTTCCGTCGCGGTAGCCGGCTTGAGGACACTCTTAACAAAAATGAAATCGGTGTTATTTGATAGTTACAAAAAATTAACGCCTTTTAAACCGTGTAGCATATAATTCAATAGTGTGTGTCAAAACACCGCTTAAGGTCGGGAAAAAACGGTACGGTTTAACTCCCGGGAATCTGTTTTATTTCACTTCAAACAGGCCTAAACACGTTCAAGGCCACTCAAAGGGAGTTTTAAAAAATGTAACTGTTAATGTTTTAAAAGTATTTATAAAGTGATTATGATCAGCAACAAGTTTTTACAGTTGACAGAAAAGCCTTAAGTCATACACTACTCAATCGACCCACCAATCAGAGATGGCTCTTTGGACGAGCTACAAAAAACTCAAGTCATATACTATTTTATTCGTGATCCGCACACATCTGGAATCTTTGCTTCATATTTGGAGTAGGCTGAATTATTTTTTCCGAAATTTTCATGGACGGAATGTTCCGTAGTCAGGATTGTCTCCAGCTCTTCGTCGCCAATGGCATTGGACCACATAGTAGAAGTACATGTTTCTGTAGTTTGATTAATTCTTTCCATGTGCTCCGCAATTACGGCGATCTCCTCCAAATATTCGTCGCTGATAGTATTGGACCACAGATTTGAAGTATATAATTCTGTAATTTGTTTAATTCTTTCCGTGTTCTCCGAATTTACGGCGATCTCCTCCAAATCCTCGTCGCCGATGGTATTGGGCCACAAATTTGAAGTATATGCTTCTGTCGTTTCTTTAATTCTTTCCTTGTGCTCCGCAATTATGGCGGTCTCTTCCAAATCTTCGTCGCTGATGTCACAGGACCATAGTGTAGAAGACATATCGGTTTTCTAAGATGGAAACGACAGTGAGTCCTTAAACACACCATCATATATACCTCCCATCTTCTCATATACGTACCGTAAAGAATGCGGTAACATGCGTTTTACAATGGCGTACACAAAGAAACAGGATCAAGACTAATGAAAAAGTAAAATAACAAATTTTACATTTACTTTAACAAAAAATATTTTGACATGTACAATAAACACCAAGTTTTCAGTGGTTTTATTTTATTTTTTTACATCCTATCCAAAGAACGTTGTCCGATGTAGGGACATTGTCTAGGAAACCCTTTCACCACACTAATTTATATTAAAGTATTTTTTTTTTGTACTTAAATATATTGTGTTAAATATTTTTACTCCTAAAATTATTGAAAGTTTTACAGTTAATAGAAGTCGCTAGTTATTTATTAGTGTATTTCTCTGTGAAATATTTGAAAATTATGTAATTAACTATGTATACAAATTATGATAACTATACAAGTTTAATACTTCACATATTTTTTATAGGTACTAGACTAATTGCAGAAACAAGGATCTGTACTAAATATTTATTCGTATTAGGGAAAATATATTCGTCTAACATTTAAAATTTTTTTAAACATATTTATTACAAGTTCATAATTGTAAATGGTCTATTCGAAGTAAAATAAGGATTATGTGAAAAAACTATGGAATCTTTAGCAAATTTTTCATATGTATATATATTTTATAAAAAAATTTAATTCAGATAAAAGTTATTTGGAGTCGTGTTCACTCATAAAACCGTGTGTATGTGTTTTATTTATTAATTATTCAAATTGATAAGTGTAAAATACGATGAGGTGATTAAATAAAAGTATAAAAACAGAGAAGGGTTTCTGTAAATAAATACAGTACTGTAAACAGTTTACATCTGAACAAAGAAATGTCATTTGTTATGTATTTGTAATGAGAGTTCTTATTTTTTCGTAGCAGGCATACACAAATTTATTGAATGAGAATATGTAAATATTAAGTTAAAACTACAATTATAATTCATTGTGATTATTTATTATCATGTTAAATAATCTTTGAACTTGAGTAAGAATTTTGTATTTTTTTACAAATATTATATGTTATATGGTTTAGTTATCGCTAAAATGGTTAATTTATTCCCTTTCTATTCATCTAGGAATTATGAGGGTAGTGAATATCTGTGCCGATATGATGATGTGTGTTGATGCTGTGACCAGCTTCTTTACTCTGTGCTGTGACGGTAGGCCGCGTACCGCTGCCGTGGGGCGAAAATGTCAGCAGCTGTTATCGTCTCGACGTGTGTTTAGCACGCGTGCGCTGCGAGTATCTTCGTCACGGACAACTGCACCTTGCACGCCTTGTGTGTATTTAGAGAACGAACGAACGAAACGGCCTGCCTGCAGCCCAAACCTAGCAACATAAAAAATCGGCAAGCGCATCTTTTCACTTCATCTAATTATAAAAATGAATTTTTAAAGTAAAAATTTGTATTTATTTTTTGGTCCAAAAAATGTTTCTACATTTATGTGACAGACTTTGGAAAATTCATTTTTCCATTTTCTAGTAGGCCTACATATTAATACTAAAGATATGTTTATCAGAATAAATCAAAGTTATTTTAATCATCAAGCAAAAAACATTATATTGTTTTTATCGGTCTGCACAAAATCAACCTGTTTTTTGTTCTCTCGATAGTGCCGAAACCGTTTCTTTTTTTGTCCTAGGACAAAAAATCAGCTGGAATATTTTTTTAGGTCCTAGGACTGAAAAGGCAACTGTTTGGTTAGTAGGTATATTATTATTATTCATTTATTGATTTTGAGGTGCAGAAGTTTTAAGTTCAAACGTTATGAGGAACAGTGTTTGTAAATAACAGAAATGTAAATACTGCATATTAATTACATTGTAAATATAACCTTAAAAATACAACTTCAGTTAACTTAGTTAGTAAGATAAAAAGTCTAATTCTTCATTAACGATAAATAAGGTTGTTCATCACTCTGAGCAAAAGTGTCTTATTTATGCTTAATCGTTTTTAAAACACGATTACGCCCCAAAAAAAGCCCACTTTTGTTCCTATTGTAGAAAACTACATTCCTCGATACCAAATTCATTGAGGTAAACGGAATAAAAATTACCATGTGTAAAAACCAATTGGTGGCTAACGGGTTAACAATAGTAGTTGTCATCACTATGAGCAAAAGTGGGTCTTTTTGGTGTCCAATCGTGTATTAAAAACGGGTCGCAGCCGAGTTTTTAAAAACGATTAAGCAACAAAAAGACACTTTTGCTCCGAGTGATGAACACCGTTTTTTATCATAATACAAAAATTAGACTTTTCACCGTTAAAAATATTAACTATAAAACTGTATTTTCGAGGTTATATTTACAAAGTAAGTAATATGCAGTGTTTACATTTCTGTTATTTACAAACAATGCTTTTCATAACGTTTGAATTTCCAAATTCTGCTCCTCAACAGTAATAAATCAATAATAATATACTTAGCAAACAGCTGACTTTTCAATCCTAGGACTCAAAAAATTCTCCAGGTGATTTTTCAGTCCTAGTACAAAAAAGAATCGGTTTTGGTACTATTGAGAGAGCAAAACCCCGGCTGATTTCGTGCAGAATGATAAAAAGCATTTTTTGGACATGTGTTTATTTGATTTTTTTCTTTATTCTGTACAAGTAAGTAATCATATCCTAAAGTGATGGAACATTTTTCGTGTTATCATGAATAATATATAAATAAAAATATCAAATATGTCTAATTTAGGATGTCTTCAGCTTTAAAATAAGTAATGTTATATAATTGATTTATTATTTAGAAATACAATTTTCCCCTCATCTTATCATGGGGACATGCAAGGTAAGATTGGCCCAGTACGTAGCTTTGCGCCCGGGCAACATCAGACAAGAGCAGTCGGCACTGTGTGCGAACACGAATGGCGGAGCGCGGAGCCATTCGTCGCGTCAACGAAAATGAGAAGCCCGCGCCGTGTTAGCACGGCCCACGCCCAGATGTGTGACCCAGAATTTAGGCTCGGTTTCCGTCATTAGCGCTGAGACCTAGCCGCTGAAATTTCTCATAGCGTTCTCTGTACGGTATTCACTCAGCGGACAAAACTGAAATGTTTTGACCGAGTACGAGGCTGTTCTCGCCGTCAACTGACACGCCGTCTTCCCCACTTGATGTCGCCGGGAATCCAGTTAAACGTTTGGCCCAGGGGAGACACCTTTCGGCCGACAACAATAATAATAACTGTCCCATGAGTGTTGCGCGGGAACTCACGCACCGCATGACCGAGGAGTTGACCTTGTCTGCTGTCAACAGTGCTGAGCGAGTCCCCCTGTGTATACACTGTGTACATTGGCGTACAACACTGTTGTGCTGTAGCGTATGGAAACAAATTGGTGGCTAACGGGTTAACAAAGCATTTTTTGGATATGTGTTTATTTGATTTTCTTTTTTTAATAAGAAATCATATCCCAAAGTCATAGAAAAAAATTGTTTTGTGACATCCTGAATAATATATCAATAAAAATACCAATTATGTCGTCAGTTTTTAAATAACTAATGTTATATAATTGTGTAGAAATACAATTCTTCACTCATCATATCTTGAGGGGACCTGCAAGGAAATATTGGCCCTTTGCCCTCGGTCAATAGACTAGCGTCGCGTCGCCTCTAAGTGTGTACGAGAGTGTATTACATGAATGGTCCAGCGGAGCGATTTGCTACCGTAACCAACATATGACTAGGCGGCATATGGTTGCGCTGGGCACGCACCAGATATGGCCCAGATTATATACCCGTCTCCCGTCATTAGTGTTGAGACCACGCCGGCGAAATTTCTCAAGGTGTTTTCTTTACGATAGAGACTCAGCAGAGGAAAATGAAATGTTTCAGCAACGTGAATAGTTAGGTCAGTAAATTAAAATGGTTTGACAGTGACGATTTTAAACGATTAAACTATTTTCTAACGTTATTATTATTATTATTAAATGAAGTTGCGAGTCAAATTATAATGTTTTGTTAAGTGTATTAATTTTAACACAAGACAATATTACAGCTCGGTTGGATTTTTCTGAGGCTTAACCACCATCTTTAGCCGAGTACAATCTCGCTGCATGGCCCCGTGGTGAAGTCATTAACTGTAGCTCGCTTCTGATTGGACCGACCGCTGAGCCAATGAGAGACGTCCGTTCCTCGCTGAGTCTGGATAAAACCGGGAGCTGCTAGGGGCACTGCATCACTCTGCATCGAGCCGCCACGGGACCAGCCAAGAAGCAGCTCCGAACTCTCCGGCAGACTTTTTGGGACTTGGCGGACACCATCGGAGACACCGGGCATTCGGCGTTGTCTTCGGAGAAGCGCATCCCTACGTGGTATACCGCCTCGGAGCCAAAGCCAAGCGTGCACCCAAAGCAGGTCAACTCGCTTGCGCCGCTCGATGTCTACGGGGGTTGCCGTCGAGTCACCGGGTCGAGCCCCGCTCAAGTCCCGAGGAATGTCGCCGTGCCTGGGAAAGACTACTCCGGACTTAGGCGAGGAGAGTCGGAGCCGCCGTGAGATGTTCCCTGGGCGTCAAGATCAGTTTGATCACGGGACCATTTTGGTCCCTTCCCTCGTTTGCATACTTAGTCGGCGGCTTCCTTCTTTACTGTCCTTTCTTTGCATGGCTTTGCTTGGGTTCTTTCTTATTTTGGACAAACACTAACACTCAAGGGTATTTAAACTATGTTCCTTACCTGATTCCTATCACACCCCCCCCCCAAAAAAAAACAAACATACCCGGGTGGTTCGCGCAGTGCGGTTTCTGCGGTCCCCCACACCTTGGTTCACTCGGTCGGTTGGCCTGCCCAGCTACGATGAACTGCCCCTAGACTTGGCTGGTCGGCCGGCTTTGCCCGCTACAGTCAAGTTCCTTTTTTTTCTACATTCAATTTGACCTTGAACATGTTTGAACCTGCTCAGGCGTAAAAATATTTGTTAAAACCCGAATAAACAATATAATTATAGCCCAATATAATAGGGTTACAGGAATGAAGCCCGCAGTTCAAAAAATTAAGATTTAGACGAAACGGCCTTTCTAAAGACCACGGAAATAAACGTTTAAAAATTAATAATTGTTTAAAAAGTGTGAAATTAAGGTGTATGATAGAATAAAGAGACCGGTGTGTAATAATTATTATATATTCCCGCCAAACATAATCGTGGTCGAGTGTTAGTTCTGTAAAAGTATAAGGTTAATAAAATCCGTAGTTTTGACCGGGAATTTAAGAAATTTTCTGCCATTTATTGAAGCAAAACTACGGTTGTATAAATTGTATAAAACTTAATGGATTTTACCGGGTGAATAGAATATATTCTTAAATATATTTTTTAAGAACATACAGTGATCTTTATGTGCCGGCCTTTGTAAGTAAATAAATTTGGTATCTAGCACTGCAATGCAAAGAGCGAGGGAGTATAGCGGCACTAGCGTGATCGGGCCGACAGCCGGGTGTGGCGTTTGGTCATAAACACAAATTAACAGGAAAATCAAGACTCTCTGGGCTCCGCCAAAAGTTCAACCGCGTATTAGTGACGTCACACCACCACGTCACACCCGTGACGTCACACACTCCACCTCGTCACCGTATGACGTCACACATACGTCATCACACGTCACTAATACGTAACCACTGATTAAAAACCGCTGAATTTGCGTTTGTCCTGAAACTCCCAAAATGCCTCTACTAGTTTCCGCGGAGATTGAAAATACACATTCCTCCTAGGTGAATTACAATTTTCATTAAGTCAATTCATATTGTGATTGATGAGATCTATATATATATATATATATATTATATTAATAGTCAAGGACGTTTCTTTTCTTCCTATTTTCTCAGCTTGTGCGCATCGTATGAGAATTCCGGACATACCGTTCGAAAGGTATTGTTTTTTAGATGAGCAAAATCCCATTATAATTCACATCAGCCATCAGGGGTCCGCCCTACAGACTTTCAAAGTTTCAATGTCAATCTTATGGGAGAAGGATGATTGATTTCTAATCACTAGACAACAGTTGTAATAAAAAATGCTAGCAAATCATGGAGAACAGATGTTTTAGCTATAAAGCATTTAAAAACTATGATTGGCTCAAAATAAACTGGATTTTTGGTCGGATTTCGATCAGGAGGCGATCTCTAGTATTTTTAATACGCTAAAGGTTAATTTGTTATTGGAACTCCTCCTGCAATTAATTTTCAACCGATTGTTACTTTTTTTGTGTCGTTGAATAGGGTCTGTAAATGTCTCGGCCCAAATATAAAATAATTGTAATAAAAATTAAGGCGCTATCTATAATTTAAATTTGAAATTTTCCCATTAAAAAGACATTATGATGAAGACTGAAGTTTTAAACACATGTTAATGTACTAATTAAAATTCATTGTAGTGGTGCCTGAACTTTGTAGCCCTAGTGTGTGTGAACTGTTTGGTATCGTGTTTTATTATATTTTAATCTTTAATTGTAGGTATATAAAGTACAATTTTAGAGTTGATGTACAGCTGTGAAAAAGTGTAGTTTTGAGTGATAGCTGATAATCGCAATATTGGATTTTTCGAGTGTAATGGATTCAGAACCAAATAACATTTCGAGCAATGACAAGTTGTATAGCTCAAATTAAATTGCTCGATTTCGAGCAACAAGTATACTAATAAGTTAAAATATGCAGCGCTCATTATAAACTTTAATTGTGGGCACTTGAAGTCAGTATGAAAGGACATCCCCTTCCATTGAGCTATGCTCAGTTGAAATTATGCATTTTTAGATTTGACATTTTTCAATTTATAAATTCATTTTGGGTGAAAAAGATACAATATTTAGTCTAGTATTTACTAAATAATTATATTATATTATATAAATTATACTGAAAATATTATATCTTAATGTTTAAATGAAGATATGTTTTTTTATAATTAGTTATTATTACACTTATCGTAAATACATACTGTATATTATAAAAAAATATTGCAGCTTTTAATATAATTTTAATAAATTTCTTTCATGCCTCAAAACTTCAGAGCATTTTTATTTTTATTTATAGTTTTAAATAATCCAAAAACAAAAAAGTCTTTAAAGATTTAATCTTCAGTTAAAATTTTACTATCACCAGGAGTTTCAAACAAGGACATTTCAGAGGGAACGTAGGTATAAGTTGAAATGCAAACATTCGTTAATAAAAGCTTTATGTTAAAATTATCATTTTTTTACTCCTGTCACAAACCTGACACAGAATAAGTTCCAAAATAACCAAAAGATAGAAACTAAATAACCGATAAGACACCTAAACTTGACAAGAACTTCTTCATTCACTCAATTCCTTAAACATGTTTGAATATAACGAGCCATTTTCTTTGGTGCCCTCTTCTTTTAGGACTTAAAGACATAAGGACATGCACAAAGCTAATGTCACGCAGTAGGGTTTTCGTAGGCAGGTCATCTCGAATTCCAATGGTATTGAAACAAACTGATGAATAGTTTTTATTTTGAAATGGGCCATCAGTCAGACCATCGTTCACGGAATTTTGGCCACTAAGTGCAGATCATTCGTCATAGCACATATCAGCTACCTATAGGGAGTGTTCTTGTACAGGCTGGACAGAAAATGACGGATAATGTAAGAGCATCGAAACTAATTATCATCCTTAATTATCATCCTTGATTAGTTCCTTGGGATAGGCCTTAGCTTAGGCCTATCCCAAAAAACTACCGTAATTCGTAGCTTGAAAGTTTGAATTTTAGAATTACTTGGAGGAAACAAATTTTTATGAACATTGTACTTTTCAACTACGATTGTTTAGATTGACGATGATCGTAAGAATCTAGTAAATTGAAAATGAAAGTGTGAATGTTCAACATAGCGAACATGGGATGTTTCCAGAGCGAATTACAGTGAATTCTTTCTTGTGTAAGACAAAACTTTCTAACCCTCCAGCCCAATTATTAAAAAATACTCACGTAAAAAATATATTTAAAAAAATTAATAGAATAAGACTACAAAAACCTTGGTTTTACTTCACTCAAGAAAATGCACATGTAACGATTTAAAAAACTAACTATTTTTAAGAAGTAATAAAACAGGCATCCGCACTGATGGTCTTTCCATAATGTTTTTAATTTACCTCCGAGATTTTATCATGTTATGGCATCACAGGAATATTTAATAAAAACTGGCGAAAGGTGTATCCATATATATTAAATATAGTATTAATAAAGTTAATCAATAGGAAATCAATTTAAATTAAAAGAAATCAAATTAATGATTGTATTTTTTAAGCACGTATAGATTGTTCCTGTCAATCAGTGACACTTGCAGCAGCATAAGTCAATCAGTCGGCACGCCCCAGGCTGTGTGTTAAGTGGCAATCAAAGCTGTTATTTATAGCATTGTTTCCTCCGTCAGAATGGCGTCAATTGATTCAATGCAAACCTCTCTTTTTGTAAAAACAGTTCCAATAATTGATTTTCCCTGTAAGGTTTTTTAGCTTTTTACCGTAACCATAGTATTTAAAAGCTTATACTATGATACGATGAGTGTCTTCACTGATGTATAAAATACATTTTATCTCAAAATCTAGCTGATAGAGTTTGTTTCGAATTTGCAAGTAAGGGGATTTTGGTCATAAAATAAGTATAGAAACAGTCTCAAAAACAGTAAAATTCAATTTTGTTCTAAAAAGTGTTCGAAAATTGCAATTTTTCACATGGGGCATATGGATTGCCGTTGGGGCAACAAAATTATACCGTAGAGTAAAATATATATATATATATAAAGTAATCCTATCTTTATGCATTGATTTTCGATAAAGAGGGTTAAGAGTCATCTTCATCTTTGGGCCAGTAGCCCATTGTTGCTCAGTCGGCAATGTTAACCATAGCCTACTGCTTATATGCAAACCATGGTATTTTATTCCCCTGTTTCAGACACCGTTTTTCAACCGATTTTCTTTTAATATAGTAAGTGTATAGTTGAATAGTTATATTAGGTCCTTCATTCCTCACAATTTTTTAAATTAAGAAATATTACTCTTTATGACATTGCAAAGTAACTTGATTATCCTTACTTTTAAGATTTGTTTGCACTTATACCTTTAACTTCTACTCATATAACAGGTATGAGGGAACTAGATATAGCCTTAATCTACAATAAAACATACATTTTACCAATAAATATCGAAAAACACATTCCGAAACAGCGCAATATACGGACGCATGTTTTCAGTGTTTTTTACAATGATGAAGTTTAAGGTAGCTTCTTGCTACTACAAAAACATAGTAGTGTTAAAACAAAACAAAACTAAATAACTATAAAACTAAAAATAACATATGTTACACTCCTCTGAAAAAGAATAATTCATTGTGATTTTTACTTTATAGCCTGTTTAAAATATTACTATAACAAAAACTAATTAAAACCAACGAGCAAGGCTCGTTCAAAGCGTCACCAACAATAAAGTATTCCAATTCTAACCATTATTCCCATTATAATTACATTTAATTACATAAAAGTTAGAGTGTGGCTAAAAGTAGACCTAACAGTTGTTTAGGGTCACCAAAATGTTGATTATCCATTACGGGTCTATATATTGAGGGCTGATAATTTGCTTATAATCTCGTTAGAGATAATAGTTTGTTCAATACTGATTAAACACACGCTAATACGCGAGCTAATTGCACTACTGCTATTTGGTTATTAGTCATCTATTGAAAAGTGGGGAATATCACTCTTATTTAAATATCCCTTTTACATATATTTGAATTGAAATTTAACATCAGAAATAATACGAACCGTTTAAAATTAAAAAGGAAAATTTTTATTCTGTTGGGTTCTAATGCTAGCAGTACACTCTCGCCGAGTCAGGACGAGAGCAGGCGAGGGCAAGAGTGTACACGGTGCGCTCGGCATGTCTCGCTCTGCCTCGTCTCGCCATGTCTCGGCCTCGCCTGCGCTCGGTCTGGGAGCGGTTTTGGCACGAGTCAAAGGACCTGAGCGACCGCGAACTCACCCGAGAGCCCCTCGGCGAGAGTGTACTTTGTAGGGGCATCGTCGAGAAAATCCTCGCCTAACATCCCGGCGAGGCGCCTCGGCAAGAGTGTACTGCTAGCATAATATCCAAAAAGTAATATTCTATTTGCTAAACTATTTACGAAAATTGTATCGTAAATCATCATACGGTGGGCCAAAAAAATTATAATTAAAATAAACATATCACATGAAAGTAAGCTTTCAACTATGTTTGAATTATAATTCTGGTAAACCAGTTCACTTGGTTGCACCTTAGTTACTGTACATCTCGGGTGCTTTTGCGAGTATGTTGAAAGCCGTGTTGAAAGCAAAGTGTGTGAAATGAGTAGTTTAAACGCTGAACCAGCCCTCAAAGAGGTAACCGTTTGGGGTGGATAGTGTCATATCCCAACCTAATAGGCCTAAATGCATATAAGATTTAGTTTAAATGATTCAAATATAAAAATTTTTCATGTATAGAGTTTAACAACAGTTAGCTGGTCTGTCTAAAAATACAATAGTGAATATTTTTTTCTTTTCTTAATTTTTTATGGTGTGCTGTGTGATGGTTTAAAATTTAACAAAATCATTCATTAGTTTTTAATTTATAAAAACTATAAATTTTTATTTATAATTAGTTAAAAAAGAATTCTTTTTTAAGAATTAGTTAAAATTCTTAGTTAAAATTTTAAGAATTAGTTAAAATTAGTTAAAACTAATGCAATGAATTAGTTAAAAATGAATTCTTGATTTAGTTAAGAACCGGGTATGAACAATTGATGTCGAAAATTAAAATACCATTGATGTGCCATGCTCAACCACTATTTATTGTATTTTAAGTCGGGTTGGGGAAGAACAAATAAACTATAAGAAAACGTTAATGAACAGAGGAATACAGAAAAAAGACATATATTGACAACGGAGAGAACTTTACAAATCAATCATCCTTTTGAGGAAGAACAGGTAAGTACACATGATGTAATTATGTTTAGATGGGAGTATGCTTAGTCAATGATTTTATCATCTTACACGCAATGCAATAGTTTCTAACGTTAAACGTACGGATTTAACTGTGTTAGTAATCTATTACTTCGCAAAATAATTTTCGATTTGATGGTAAATCCTGGAGTCTAACCACACACACGTTGACTTCTAAGTACTGATATCAAACATGTTAAGATCGGTTAAAGGTAGGTGAAGAGGAGCTTGCTTTGGTTAGGGTTGATGTAGACGAGTCTGATAAGGTAAAATGATTTGTTATAATCCAAATAAATTCTTAAATATAAATGTACTATGGAGTATAAATGACTTAACTAACAATCATGTACAATTTGCTATGTCAAACTTTGTTTTATAACTTATTTTTCAAGCATCCCTTGGAAAATTTTATTGGATCTTAGTCTTAAAATATAATTGTTTTTATTTTTTATTATTTATATTCTATAATAAGTTTGCTAAAAGTTTACCCGATACCGGTCTGGTTATTCTATTCCATTTAAAATATTCGTTAGTATGATTTCAAAGTGAAGTTTAATAGTTTATAATTTTACCTAGTTATTGTTTTGATATCGAATTTGATGTAGTATTGTTTTGTAATGAAGACCCTCTGTTTATGTCAG
Organism: Neoaliturus tenellus; assembly: GCA_030545055.2. Taxonomy (NCBI): domain Eukaryota; kingdom Metazoa; phylum Arthropoda; class Insecta; order Hemiptera; family Cicadellidae; genus Neoaliturus; species Neoaliturus tenellus. The sequence goes on along the minus strand of CM061533.1, from coordinate 22,128,842 downwards.
AAAACATGTATATATTGTATTTTAGTTGTTTATTAGGCCAAAACCGTTAATTTATTGGCGTTTGTACTACAAATAAATGACCAACTAACAAAACAAAAATTTTCCCTATAGGTGCTTAAATGATAAACCCTCAATATCAATATAAAATCAAATGTAAGACATATGAAATGAAATTATTTAATTAATAAACAGAGATATTACATGAAATAATAGTTATTTTTTGTTTCAAAGAGTAGAACATGTCATTCTGCGCACAAATTTGAAGTTTTAATTGGACATGCTTGGCAACATCGAATCCATAATCACGCAAAACAAGGTGTAAGTACCGATGTGAGACCAAACAAACAAGGAGATAAGTCAATCACCACGACACCTAATGTCCCGGCCACCTGGCAACAAGAGCTCCCCCCCCCCTCCCCACTTGGAGCGTGGTTGACATTGGCGTACTATCAAAACTTCGCACTACTATTTCACTAGTCAACATACTGATTTGTTAAAACCAATCACGTTATCTATTTGATTTCATTTTCAATTATTATAACAAAAACCAATGTACTTTAATGTCATTTTCTAATGATAATTTTTGGGGTCTTTAAGGAAAATAAGCTAAAATACTCTTTCGTTTTAGAGTTGGTTGTTTTATACTATGTGTGAACATAGTAGTAATTGGCAGGGGAGAGGAAAGCGATTTATCAGAGACAATTCGAGATCGGCAAGGACACGGCAAGAACAGAAGAGCGCTCCCGAACCTTCCAGCAGTGGCAACACAGCTGGGAGCACGACACCCGAGGACGATGGACTGCGCGACTTATCAAGCAGGTCCAACCATGGTTGGAACGGCGGCATGGGGAGGTGGACTACTACCTGACCCAATTTTTGACAGGTCACGGCTATTTTCGGTCGTACCTGAACCGGATGGGAAAGACCGGTTCACCGGACTGCATTTATTGCCCGGGTGTTCCCGACGATGCGGAACACACATTCTTCCGCTGTCCCCGTTGGGAAGGGCCCCGCCTGGAGGCCACACAAATCTTTGGTGCATTTTCGGTGGACTCGGTCTGCCAAAAGATTTTGGAGGATGAGGGCAACTGGGATTTTTTGTCACAGTTCGTCCGGGGCATCCTCCTGGAAAAAAAACCGATCTGGACCGCGAAGTGGCCCAGATACCTTGATCGAGCGGCTGGATAAGGAGCGAGCCCCACGGGCGTAAGCCAAATTTAGGCCTAGCCTGACGTAATGTGACAAACAATTCCAGGTTAGATTCCTAAAGAGTAGAGGAGGTTTTTTAGTGGGTAAACCCGTTTTTAGGGGAGCCCCACACTACAGGCTGGCCACCTGTGTGCGTAACGCATTTTTCCGCCTCTCCCTCAAAAAAAAAATAAAATAAAATAAAATACTATGTGTGAACATATAAATGTTGGTTGAGAAATTCCATAAAATGAAGGAAAAATAATCTTAAATCAGTGGCAATTTTCCGGTTTCAGGACGTAACGTCATCAACGACGCCACTGATGACGTCATATAAAAACCCACGACATCACATAAATCACGTGCTGAGGACGTAATTCTTGGCTAATGGCTACGTCACCATGGTGACGTCACTGACGTCATGTAAACAATAAGTGATAAAAATGTTAGCTTATATTATTTGATGGCATTTACTACTGTATAAATAAATGGTTATCAAGGACAAACCTTACCGTTTCCGCTGTGACTCCTTTGTAAATACAAATCCTCTTCTTGGAAACTGCACACCGAAAATTAATATCTGTAAATGACGATTAAAATTTTAAAAATGTTTTGATTGGTGACTTGTAATAAATAAAATATAAACTGGTTCGTTTTATAGAGTTTGAAAATTATAAATCACTGAATCACTTAATCACTTTCTAAGACAATGAACATTCCAGGGAGTATTGTAATTCGAATATAAAGGAAGATTGGGTGTGATGACTTGTGTAGCGTTGTTACTAAATACTATAAACGTTTACTAGCTATGTTAAAACAGTTCATAAGACGATTTGTGTAAATTCCCTACATTTCATTGCAGTCCTGTTCACTAACGATTATTAATTTTATTCGTAGTAAATTTAATTTTCGTACTAAAAATACAACATTGCTAGTGGTTTTTATACAAAAATCTATGATTGTACCTTTTAATTTACTAACCAATGTAATGAATCTTCGATGTGTTATTTTTTCTATGAGAGTTTATTAAATTATTCTTTTATGTCATCGTTCAAGGGAAGTTCTTTGTCCTTGAGAAAAAGTGCAAAAGTTATGGTTTAACAAGATAAATTAATCACTCCAGGCGGCCACACAAGTCAAGAGTGTGCGTCAAAGTTATTTCATACGATCATATTTTATCCCGGGAGGTTTTTAGTATGTAAATGACAACTATCTATTCGTGGGAAAAACAACTCTATAAATAACTCGAATCGATTGCTCTTTCTCACGCCATGCTGGGTAACATGTGAACTGATTGACTGGCTGTAAGTGTATGACCAAACTGTATATCGCAAAGCATATGTTTCATCGACGATCATTTATCTACCTTCATTAATTTACGAAGGTTTTCCGGCATCTTAATGATTAACTGAATTAAGAATGCAACCTCCATAAGTCCACAAATATTTGTAAACACATTAGGGTTTTGATCATTGGGTTATGATTTAACGACCGTGACAAATTAACCAGCTGGGCTTTGTCAGTAACAAAGCTACACCACACTCACCCTTTAGTCATTTTGATTATTTTTAATACGCACCACACTGTGGGTGTCTTAAAACAATGTATTGAATCAATCGAATGTTTATGTTACGTGTTATAAAATTACCTGCAATGCAATTCATTTCTTTGCATTATGTTAGGCCTACTAGGATAAAATTTAAAGTTGCAGAAGAGATTGTATCTTCAAATATGTAGTATACTAATAAATAATTAATATATAATAAATGAGATTTAAATAACAATAATAACAAGGCACAACAAAACAATACTATTATTACTTAATGATATTCTTATATGCTAAGGGTGGATAATATTTACCAAGGAATGTAATCGAAAATTTTGGTCGTATCTATTATAGGCTACTTTAGTTTTATTCGTCCTCGGTAAATGTGTGAACTTTTGTAAATATCGTCGTCGTGTAAATTATGAGGAACAATACATTCTGAAAACATATTCAAACACTCCTTTCCATCCAAAAGTTATTCTATTTAAAGCATTCACAAAGTTTTGAAACATTCAGGAAGAGGTGTTTATTGGATTTCAAAACTTAACATTCCTACAGACCTGTCTAAACAGATTTTTGCCGGAAGTAATCTTCAACTTTTTGAGTAAATACCTAGGAGTCAGACATGCTGACTCCTACGAGTGTTTTTTACGAGCTGAGTACCTCAATATATTTTTATACGACAGCACTTTTTTATGTTTAAAATTTTTCATCATCAAAATTTCTTTTTTTCTGTACGTGAGTTGTAGATGTTATATATTACATTTCACCTAGCATATAGGATTTCTACTTTCAAATTTTTGAAAATTCTAATTCACCTAAAACGGGATTTAACCACACTCCTTAACAAATTAGGTTTATATATAACTAATTTTACAAGAAACCAAATGAAGGTAGTGTCATAAATAGAATAGATTGAGCTGTTTATAAACTATAAAACAATCCCCATTTATAAATGCTGTCGTTGTTAATAGCCGTACAACACCCTATAAACTGAATGCTATGAATAGTTTATCCCATAATTTGAACTCATACTTCAATAATTCACCAGAAGCATGATTACTAATCTAAATGTAATCGTTTAGTTTTAACAATAATTTTTTAACTCGACAAAAAAGTTTTGAAATTTTGAAAAATTTATTATATATTGAGATCTAAAATACTACAAAGTAGAATTAAAATAGTTTAACTTTACACAGTTCTTAAATAAATTGAAAATACGGATTTTAATTTAGAGATGGAGAATAATATGGTTAAAAATTTCATCAAATTAATTTCCAACCACCAGTAATCTACATGGATTCCAAGAATTAGACAATCAAGCGTCACAGAAGACTGTGGAAACAATACAGTCAAGCCTCTGTTGAATAAAACATCAGTCAGTGTCGGAGGTCAAAAGTTCCCTGATGAAAACCACTGGAAGATTCATGGCTACTCTGGAGTACTCCAATCTAGACACGATACATTGATGCATTTCTTTAAACGCCTACGCACTCTATTGTGAGAATTTTAAGGTGGATATGACTGAAGGTTGAGTGTGATGATTGTGATGGATCAGATGTGGTGTAGCTTTATTACTGACAAATACCAGGTGATTCGTAATTCGGGATCATTAATTAATAGTCCAATGACCAAAGGTGGGTCCAGTTTCGAAACACCAAAAAGCTTCTGACTTTTCTCAGGATCAAACCGGCAACCTTCAGATACAAAAGCGAGCAAATTTGTATCCACAATTTATTACTTAGAATTGTTAGAGTTTGGATTTCGTATGAAAATAAATTTGGACGATGTAAAGTTAAATTGAGCTCCGTTAGTACTTTAACGGCATATACAACAATAATTTAATTTATTTTATACGACAAAAAACAATTTCATTTGCCACATTCTGTCATTTTACTGGACTTTATAAGGATTTTTATGATTGAGGGGATTTTTTTTATTACGGAGTTAGTTGGAAATTCATACTTATTGTTTGTTATTTACTGTCATATTAATTTTAAAAAAAATAATGAAATTGTTTTGTATTTGTCACATGTTGACCTAAAACACCTCAATTAGCAATAGGCTAAGTCCGAACTGAAACTTTATCAAATACTTTTTTTCAATTTAAAATTTTGGTTTTAAAGGGAACGGTTTTTTTGTTTTATTTACGAAAATGTTAATACATATAATTGGTTTTTGATAGACCACTCGATGGGCATGATTGCCTATAAATATTCAACGACCGGATAATCGAATTCTATTTGTTGTTCAGTTTAGTTTCTTGGGTTAAGTTAGTAATAAGTTGGGTTAGTATAGTAAAATTTTAAGATAAACTAATAATTTTAAACACTAAAAATTACAATAATGGGATAGTTTTATATAATAAATAATATGAATCTCTTTATAAAAAAATCAAAGATTCTTTATGAATCATTAGACCATTTTAAGAAATTTTTTATACACAGTAAAATGGAATTAGAATAGACAAACTAAACAACACATTTTTCTCCTACAGTGCCTTCATCATTTTAACCGAAATAATTTTCTTCCAAATATTGTTTATGTTATATGTATAAATTTATAATTGTTACGCTATAAAATTATAAACACTAATTCAAGGTTCATAATAAATATTTTTCTATCTTAAGATAAGATTAATTAAATTAAGATATATTAATGTTCTGTGGGATCTAAAGCATTCAAGCAACCAAGCTGTATAATGTTGAAGGTCTCATCACAATAAGTAAACAAAATAAACTCTGCAATGTTAAATATGCAATGAAAATAAAGTAATAGATAAATATTATGCCGTAAAATCATTTCTATGGATTCATAAATAATTCATTTTCTCAAAATTTTATTGGGAAATATGATGCATCCCAAGCATCCGGGCTGTAGTGATGCTGATTGTTTCCCATCTATTGATAGGCAAAATAAAATTTATTTAAAAATATTATTGAAAAAAATATCTTTAGATAGTTTACAACCTAATAACATAATAATAAACTTATTCATAAATAATCAACATGTACATAATTGTCTTTAATAATAAAATCATAAATGTTACACACTCTTTCGTCTTTGTCTGTTATGTTCTCGGTGAGACGCCAAAACTGAAAAAGACAACCGAGGAAGCAGAAAGTTCAAAGAAGGAAGAGTAGAATTTGAAACCAATCAAAATTAAGGGATGGCCAAAAAACCAAGGTGAATAAATGTAGAACTGTAGAAAGAAGAATGGAGAAAGAAGAAGGAAGAAAGAAAAAGGTATGAAAGAAGAAAAAAAGAAAAAAGCAATTAAAAATCATTGAAAGACTTGAAAAATTTTTTGAGTATTAAATAAATTAACAATAATCTTGTTGAAAAATCCTGATTTGTGAATTTTTTATTTGTGAAACGGATAGAAAGACTTTATGTAAATTATTCATAAAATGTAAATTCCCATACAATGAAAATTATTGTCAGCGGAATAAAATTATTATTATATGTATTATATAATATACATAAGTTTGTTGGTTCTTCCAAATTTTAGATTGAGTAGCATATTACTGTACAAAATATTATCTTGTATATTCTTTATAATAAAAACAATTATGCCTTAAAATTACAAACCAAATCTCATGAAAATAAGGTTTTGTTTATAGATAATATAGAAATTTTATTACTATTAAAGCTTGAATAGAATTTTTGGACTATAGACTATATTCTATCATTGTTATAAGTTTTATTATTGTTTATTTTTTTATTCAGAAAAAAATTGACTCAGTTGATCACGGTATTTTATTGAATAAATTATATCAGTATGGGGTAAGAGGTGTTATTCATAACTGTTTTACAAGCTGTTGGAGGGAGAGGAATGTGTAAAAATGTATTCGATTTACCGTAAAATGGGAGTAATTAAAAGTGCTGACTGCGCTAATTTCATTGATCAATAAAATTTATCTACCATGAAATGTGCAATTGTGAGGCAGACCAGCAACATAAAATATCTTGGGTTGGAAAGATTTAGAAATTAAGGGGGCGGTCTACCCCTGGCGCGCACCCAAATGCAAGGGGTTTTTAGAATCGTGTTATCTTCTGTCAAATGAAGCCTAGAGCTATAAATAAGGTGTCATATTAAAGAAGAATATCTGTACTAATTTTCCTCTGTCACACTTTTGTAATTAGTTCATTAAAACCAATAGAAAATTTCAGTTAAAAATCTATAAAAACAGATGATTTTAGACAGTTATAGCTGAAAATAGAAATTTTATTTTAAAATTCTAAAAAGATAGCCGATTAGATCCTTTTTTCTACTTTAAAAAAAAGTTAACAGGCAATCTCTATCTTAAGTGGTTAGTTTTAAAACACGATCCCCGTAAACCTCTGCATTTACAAAACTAAAAACAGATGATTTTGGACAGTTATTACTGAAATTAGAAATTTTATTTAAAAATTCTGAAAAGATAGCCGACTAGATAATATTTTCTACTTTTAGAAAAAGTTAACAGCCAATCTCTATCTTAATTGGTTAATTTTAAAACACGATCCCCGTAAACCTCTGCAGCCATCAAACTCGCCTAGCGCTACGGCCGCGAGCGGCATTCGGCATTGTTGTTGTTTTGGCTGGGGTAGACCGCCCCCTTAACTGAAAAGTACAAATAAGACAATTACAAAAATAAAATCAACATTTTAAGGTAATTTAATTTTTTTTTTAATTTTTAACAACACACATCACGTGTTACGGACTTTGTCCTTTTCTCTGGTGATACAAGTCGAATCGAATATAGAATAATGTTTATGATTTTCACTTACATTATATTTATGTTCAGCAATGTTCCATATTTCCTGGGTTTGGACTGCCCCCCTACAAAACTAAAAAAAAAACCACTGGCATAGATACACATAAAATAAAAATAAACAAATGCATTTTATGCCTAATTTCTTCCAAAGGGAAATTAGAACCATCTCGTCCTCTTTTTAATTAAAAAAATACTAACACTAAATTTCCCATAAGTTTTAAAGTAATAAAGATGTTTTACATAGAAGTGGCAATAAGGCACCTAATACAAATATATCAGAATAAACTTCGAAATGCTAAAGAGTTTCCACTTTTTATACCAAATACCACATTTTATCAAAATTTACAGCTTCATGGATCCAAAAATATTGTCTAAAAATATGCTGTCTAAATAAACTAAAGAGTTCAACAACTTCTAAAGCTTTTTACAAATAGATAAAAAAAGTTGCTATTTAGTTTAGATGGGATTGATTCTTTGTTTTTTTTTTTTTTTTATATTAAAGTAAACTTGGTTTATATTATCCCACTCCCACTTTGACTGTAATGTAAGAGCACACTATGGCAAGGTGCACAACACAGGGACTATATAAGCATTGCATGCTACGGCACCTAGGGAGACCAACTCCAGAGGGAAGCCTCTGGGGGAGGTGCCAGAGCACGCCTGGTGGTGTAAGTGCGGTACTCGGTTTGAAAGTCAACCCTTAGGATAGATTTAATCACATTATATGACAGTTAATATAATATGGCACATTTATTTATTTTATTTTGGGCCGTTTTTATTTAGAACTTTAAGAGTAAATTATTTTATCTGATCGCTGAAGTTTAGTTTTTGGTTATTTTAAACTGAAGGAACCTCTGAACAGGCTTTGCATAATAGATTCTAGATTTTACCCTTACAACACATTTTACTAGATTTAAAACAGTTTATTTTTTGTCAGTAAATGTTCAAATAGTTTTCAGTTCATACTACCTAATCTAAATTTTTATCATTAACGTATATATAAATTAATTGGTGAAAATCGATAAGTTTTAATTTTATCCATTTTGTAGATAGTATAGCTTTTAACTAAAAACTGGAGAAAACAAATGTTTCTTATTATTAAATATCATCGCGTGAATGGGGCTTTACAAGATGGGTAACATAGGTAGGAAAATTGTGACCCAAATTTAAAATATTCAATTTAATTTAATAATTTAATAATATTAATTTAATTTAATACTTTTAAAAATCCGATGTACAAATAATCACTAAAACGTAATGTCTGCAAGTGTCTGAATATTTAAAGATATATTATGAATAGCTTAACCAAATCGATAAGTAATTACATCAATAATGTTTGACTAACTAAAAGAACAACTCATCGATCAAATGGGTAAGTTGCCATGATGAATTAGGGGTGAGTATGGACAAGAACATTAGGGAGGGAAATGACACAAAGGTAGTAATAATGTGATGGGAACTAACCCCCCCCTCGGCCCATAGCCCCCCCCCCCCCCCCACCTCTCACACCACTCACGCCCCCCCCCCTTCCTTCACCACTGAATAATCACACACAAACTACTTGTTGCTATCAGTTTAGCAGACAACTGTCTTTATGCCCCAAGTACTGTTCCTCCTTTTTCAAGAAACTGTACTGAAGAGGATCATGTACACTAACTCTATAAACTATTATCAAATTAAAATATAAATTTGTTTTTTATATAGTTTATTAAAAATATTATTTTACTTTCTTGCTTCAGTTTAAAACTTAAAACAAGTCATTTTTAGGTAGCAAACATTAATACCGTAGAAGTAAATAATGTTCAAAGAGTGCTTTGAAGATAGTACAAATCAATTGAATGTTTTCAGGTTGTTTTTATGTATATCATACTTCCTACCAATTCCTGTTATAAATTAATTTGAACTAAGTAAATTTATTTACTTCCAAAAAATTTTTGGCTCATATATTAATTAATTAAGACTTGCAGCACGATCTTCCCATCATTAGCCTATTATTATGAAACTTGAAACGTTATATAATTTATTAGTCACCTATTTTAAGTGCAACTGTAAAATGTATTAGTCAGTCACAATTTATGTCTTTACAAATAAAATAACCTTTTCTTCAAAAAACTTTCAAAAGGCTAAAATTCTACAGATAGGAATAGTTATTAAGAAACAGAAACCGAAATTTATCATACTAAATTTATATTCTCTAAAATTTAAATCGAAACCGAATTCTGTGTAGATATAAAAACAGTAATTTTGTAAATGGATGCTTTCGTTCATTTTCCTTACCTATACCTACTCAATTCATTAAGAATTATTTGCAAAAATGTAACAAGAAAAGTAGACAATGCAATCGAATAAAAGAGTAGAGTAACGCACAGTGTTGTAGTGGCAAATTTTCCAATGTGGGAACGCTTAACATATTTGTAAAATTCCCTGAAAATTAAGATAAAATATCCCTGAATGTGTACGATATCAATAGCTTTGCGTATTAGGCTATGTATTTTAAGCTAACTGAATTTACTGAGGATTCAATAAACTATTTATGATTTTGAGAAAAGCAAAATAAAACACCAGTATATTTTTATACTTAACAAACTTTATTATTTCACAAAAGAAGGTTGTTTTAGAAAAGGTTATTAATTTATTAACTACTTTTATTTTTAACCCCCAAAATAGCAACATACACAACATAAATTTTAAATGACATACTCTATACAAGTATAAAAAGCAGATAAACTAAAATAAATTAAATCCATAAAACAGAGTAATTAATTACTATGAAAGGTTATTGACCGATTGACAAAATCATGTTTACAAGTAGTCGGCAAATACATCCTCTTCTGTAGGTGTGGAAGGGTTGTGGAAGGACGGGAGAGTGATGCCCGGCCACCGTATACCGTATTCTGTGCATAATACAAAGTTCAAGCGAGAGTGAGGTTATCTTTGGAAACAGATACATAGTAAAATCGTGTTTACAAAAGTATTGCATTTTATTATTGGCATAGAAATATTTTTCAATATTTTTATACTGTTTAGTTAATATTTGTATTTAAAAACAAATTAGCTATTTCCCCGGATTTTCCCTGAACGGGGCACTGGATTTTTCCGGGATCTTCAAAAACCAGTGTGGGAACGCCGTTCCCACGCGTTCCCGCACCACTACACCACTGGTAACGCAAGAGACTCAGTTATGAGTATTACGCGATTAGTAGTCACGGTGGAAGAAGAGTCATCTTCACCCCTGGGCCAGTAACCCATTGTTGCGCAGTCGGCAATGTTAACCATACGGCTTTTAATGCCAAACATGGTATTTGATTCCCCTGTTTCGGACGCCGTTTTTCAACGAATTTTCTTTAAACTTGGTAAGTGTTTAGTTGAATTACGTCCCTCATACCTCGAAATTTTGTAAATTTAACAAATACTACTAAGGAAAATCGAGTTACTTTGCGACGTCACAGAGAGTAATATTTGTTCAATTTTCAAAATGAGGTATGAGGGACGTAATATAACTATTCAACAAAACACTTACCAAGTCTAAAGAAAATCGGTTGAAAAACGGCGTCCAAAACCATGTAATAAAATACCATGTTTTGAATTAAAAGCTGTATAGTTAACATTGCCGACTGCGCAACAATGGGCAACTGGCACAGGGTTGAAGATGACTCTTAACAACAGTCAAGCAGCACCTGAATAAAAAATTGTCTTCTAGTGTCAAAGCGCAGTCCAACGCTGAACTATAGTTTGATAAATCAGAGCATTGATGTTCACCGATGGTATTAATAGAGTTATATTATTTGAGGTGAAAGTTGGGGTGTTGACATCACAGGAAATGCAGTAAAATCAGATTTTAATTATCAATTTAATGGAACTTGTAAAAGTTAAAACATTTTAAGTTACTGACCAAAATGAATATTTGAATTGCAGCTAATGACTAAGAGGTCATAAACAATACCTTAAGGATTAAATATATAATGTTCATTAAAATAAGAAAACCTAAACCATTTTTAATGGTTAAAGATTCTATTATGAACACAAGCCACGAGTGAGGTATAAGTTAGAACATGAGCGAAGCAAATTTTCTATACATCTCAAAATGGATAAAAGGCTGAATTCAATCATTGCTTTCATTAATTTATTACGTCTAACTTTTAAAATAAGGGGGAGTACTAGGGACGTAAACGTAATGTAATTACATTTACGTAAACGTAAACGTAATGTAATAAACAAGTCAACCACTTGCAAATTAGGTGGTCATCTATCCTCATCCAAAGCCGCTAGGTCTAATCGTCGTTCTTAGATCACATTAGGTGACACCCTTTTTAGGTTATTCACAGAAACTAAAGTGTAAATCGTAAAGGAAAATCAGCTGGTATTATAACAATTCTGTTTTGGCAAATGTTGAGTTCTCATGGGTACAGAATCTGCATCACAAAGTGATAAATTAATACATGATATATTTCCAAAATAATCACAACAAAAGAGACATAGAAATTCTGGAAATTAACTGAAAACTTAATTCAGTAGTGTGGTAAGTGGGGGAAAAATAAAAACAATTGAATTTATAAATCAGTCTAGCACGACATGAAAAATCTCTCACTGCGATGTTTGTATTATATGCAAACAATAAACTAACACTTATCACCGGACTAATCATTCGCAGGTTATGAATTTTATATATTTTTATATTAATGTGACTTGATAATATTTTTATAAATTGTATGTAAACATGTGTTGTTTTATTTTAATAGTACATTTATTTATTTTATTTTTTATTTTTAAAGGGTTAAATAGCGAGTTTTGAGGCATTTGAAGGTGTAGTAATCAATCCAAATACTACCAGAAAATTTAAAAGTTAAACTACTACTTTAGCAAATGCTTTAGACAAGATTATCGCAAAAATAAGTATAAGGCTATCCACTTTTTACATATTATGTTACAGTGTATGCATACAAGTGACACATGTATCAAAATGAACTCGTTATTCAACTGGTTTGTATTATGTTTACAGGGCCGTATTTCTAAATAGGCTGAAAACGCTGGAGCCTATAGCGGCAAAATTTTAGGGGCGACACTTTGGCAATTTACGAAATAAATTGAAAATATTTTTACTAATTTAATAACACAGACTTATTTAAGCCCATTGTTCTGATTGGAATTGTATTCATTTGAGGAAATGGAAATGTTTATACTTTTTATACGAATTTACTGCACATACTTTTGTAGCAAATTTTTCATGTAGGATAATTAATTGTAACAACACTCGCTGTTTGGGCATGGCCTAGAAAGAGAGAACTACACTAGCGCTCCCAGTGTTTACATTAGCAACCAGTGATTTCCTTCAAACATTTTAATGAATTTACGAATGGATTGGCCACAAAATAGAGCAAATGTATGGTTTTGATTTATATAATAAATATCCCCGTAAAAAAAGTAATTTTTTATGAACGGAACGAAAAATTTAACTACTTGCCAGGAGCTGTAGCTGTTCCGCCAAACAACCAAACTTTCGCCAATCGCCATCATAATCAACATTAAAAAAATTGTAGTTGTGAGTTTACACACCAGGAACCAATAGCTTCTCCTACCAAAGACTTCACGTTAGAGTGTCACAACTGATGATGTTAGGTAGGAATGCTTACTCTGTGATGTTAGACTGTGACGCAGTCACAAGAAACCTTTCAAACTTCTACTGTTTTTCGGTAAAAATATGTCAACTAATGATGACAAGGGCGGCTCTAGGATAAAAATATTGTGTAAGCAACTTTATGGAGTCTTAATTTATTTTTAATTAACTTAAGTTTTATTTTAAGACATAAGTCGTCATGGCGGCGCTTCACTGTTGCCAATTCTTTAGCTTAGTCAAGTGGTGGATCGTATTTGCTATATGATAGAGTCTTTTTATTTATTTTTTCGCAAGTTTTAAGTTTACTTGCACAGTAAGGTGCAGGCATTTTATTAATAGTCTAATTTTATTAATAGTTGAAATTGAACTCAATTTTCTTGGATTCAAATTTCAATTTAATTTAGAGTCGTTAAAACTTGAACTGTGTTTTGTAGCTTGTGACAAAACCAACATTAGGCCTATTATTGGACTGACAGTTGGGTCTACACTGCCTTTGCCTTTTCGCTGTTCTAGCTGTTCCTGTGAAGTTACTTTTTGATCATTTGTTTATTATTCCTGGTTTAAATAAATATTTAATTAAAGAATATACAGATCATACACTAAATAGTTTTTGGTATGTTGAGACATAGATGCGTAATCTGTGGCGTATCTTTAGGTGAATATGCTCCTGTAAGTGACAATAAAAACTATGTATGTGTCGTGTCTGTCCTTAAGTAGTGGGAGGGGGAGGGGGCGGCAGAAAATGGATAGCCTACAGGCGGCAAAATCCTAAATCCGGCCCTGTATGTTTAATAATGTGTTTCTTTAAGATGTAACTTATGTCATCATTATTGGTGCTCATTACACCTTGTGTAGATAAAAGTTATTGAAAAAATACCTCAACAAATCTAATGAATAACATTCATTAGACTTTTACCTTACATGTTTCTTTAACCATATTTATAGTATTGGAGAGTCTTAAAAGTTAACATTAAAGGTATTTAAAATATGTAAAAAGTTTTAAAAGTGGACATATTATGGTTGCCTTCAAGGTGCCTCTAACAATTAAACGGCAAAAAAAGCATCTGTACATTCGGTAACAACATAATAAACGTAGATGAACTATATAAGTTTCTGAATTGGAATTGAATAAATTGACGATGGTTGTAAATTATCTGAGGAGAAAGTGTAACAAGACATTCTCGAGTGGGGTGGGGTCTGAATCTGATCATAATTTCGGCTTGGTTGTTGTCAACCCACACTTTTATTCCAGGGACACTCACAATGTATTTTCAAATTAAAAAATCCACAAGCGGTCAAAACAATATGTCATGTGTATGTGTAATAACATGGTTAAAAATTAATTTAATAGGACTAACGTTTATAACATAGATAACATAGCTTACGAGTAAATATATAATGGTTTTTATTTCACGAAAGAATACTACATTAATATTTTTATGAATAAAAGGAAAATATTTTACATGTACCATACATTTTTACTTTTCCCATACAGTTTAATTAACAGTAAATTTTCTTTAATCAACTAAGCTACAAGTTTAGTAATGGTATACACTTAGAATTTCTCGTTTTCTCGTTTGTCTTTAAACTTTCTCTTTTTCCACAACGTAAATTGTTTAATAGATTTTACAAAAAAAAATTTATTTCTGTCGAACTTTTGCTTTTAATTATTTGTGTGATGCAAATTATAAATCCGCAAATTATTTTATCTAACACTTAATAGAAATAAATATAATTGAAAAAAATCTTTAAAATGGATATGGAAAATGGAATTTGTTTTGCCGAAAACCTTTTTTTAGAACACGAAAAAGAGATTTAGAAATGGCAATTTAGTTAAAATATAAACTTTTTCATCCTAAGTTGTGGTAACACATGGGGAAGCTTGTGTCACTAAGATGCACCCCAACCAGGCCATTAACCTTAATTTACTATAATCACAAGCAAGAGGGAACTTGAACATTTCTTGCCCCTTTGTCTGTTCTATATTGCACTTCAACCAAAGTCTCCAACCAATTTAAACTGGTTGTATACGCAATAATATTTCCGTCTATACAAATTTAAGGCTAGTTTCATGTAATAAATGTGATGAATCATCATGACCAGATTATATTGTCAAAAATATAATCACTGGAAAAATATAATCACTTATATTGTCAAAAATGTGTCTTTTTAACTTTAATACCTTTATTGACATGGCAACCAAACTAAATAGGTTGTTCAAGCCAAGTATGAATGAGAGATGATTGAAGGATATGATTGTGGTGTGATCTGCTAATGTTGATAGGAGATTTCGAACCTGAGAAAAGTTAGTAGCTTTTTAAACGTTCTATTCCGGACCCAGTTACCATTTGTCATTGGGCTATTAATTAATGATGCTTTCTAATATTTAGTCAATGTCAGATAGTAACAAGACTGGTGTTTGGTCAGTTCCCCATCACAACGTTAAAAAATGTCTCTGGTGTCTAAGGACTCCTTTTTTGGTGTCTAAGGACACACAAAAAGGAGACATGAAGCTGAAAATAGAACTACCCAATGCTTTTAAACTAAATGTTGAAATGTTTATCTACTCAGGTACATGGTTTACTGCTTTGATAAAATGCAATATGAATGATATCGCAGTGAGAGTGTATTACTATTGGTGAAGTGTTACCAAAATCGCGACCACAAAGGTTCGAGCCCCACCCCGCAAGAGACCGCCATTAATCACTTTCTAATCTGATTGTTTATGCCACTATCAACAAACCCACCGACAACGGCTCGACAACAGCCTCGGTCATACACTGTCGTATATTTATATTGCTGTGGTTTTGGCAGTTTTGATTTGTCATAAATTATTAAGTTTATGTTTAATACAATTATTGTTGCCGTTGAATTTGGTACCTTTCCATGCCAATAATTTTAAATAAACCAAAAAAATACTCCGCTTGTATTTTAATCTTTCCTTCAAACTTTGGAGTTAAATGTACCTGAGTGTTTTACTAACATTTCGATAAAGATCAACAATGTTTTTAAATTGAAAACGAAACTTTTAATACGTTATGCAATGTGATTAAACTGTAAAAATAATGTGTAGGCCTAATGCTTACCATTGACCACGTTTAAAAAAACTTTAGTAACTTAATGCTGTAAAAATAGCTAAACATTAAGCTATTTAAGTAACTATTAGCGTTTTCATTAATCATCATTGAACCCGACCGTCTATTATACCACGTCGAACCAGCAAAAACATAACACTTAGGCTACATTTTACATCACTTGAGCTAATATAATTAAAGCTGAATTGTTATTTTTCACTTAAAAATCTTCTGTTTAATGCAAATTCAACAATACAATTCTTTTATCTGAAGATGAAGGTCTAAAACAATATTTAATCCTATAAATTCCTGTCCGATAAAAGAAATTGAAATCACTAAAATCCCAACAAAAGTTACCAATTTAATAATATCTTATTACCCACTGCTAACTTGGAGTTCACGTTTTTCAAACACAACACAAATATATTCTCTTTAACACTTAAAAGCTAATTTCTAAAAATATACAAATTAAAAAAATCTTTACCAATACAGTACTAAAAAACCACTAGAGCCTACTTTATTTATAGTTTTATAAAAAGTAAATTGGAACCAATCTTTTATAGATTTTATTGTTTCAGAAAACCCTGTTCTTAAATGTATTTTAAAATATTTTACATGATGCCCACTGTGTATTATTTTACTCTGTGTCATTATAGATATCTTATCTTATACTCTAAAACAAGCTCCGTTTGTACGGGCAAAGTTTTTTTTCGCTCCAAGAATTTTTGAGTTTTTGATTGAATATGCGGGTTTTGGCCACCAGAAATCGATTGGAGCTGGTCCCATAGCTGGGAAAAATCCAGTTTTCGCGCTAGAGCACTTCATAGTTTCCGCATGTTATCCTCATGGAGATTTTATTAATTGAACAAAAATCAGCTGATAATTGTAGACATAAACCAATGTGTTAAATATTTTAACTGTAGTTTAAGAAAATTATACCAAAGTGCAGCACCCGTCGGCTTGGCAAGTGAGCGAAGCGAACGAGCTCGTCTTTAAAATGGAAGAGGGCGAGTGAGCGGAGCGAACGAGCTTTGTGTGAGAAAGAAAGTAATAATTTTACCGAACTTAAGCTCGGTTCCCCTGGTGCTTATCTCAAAAGTGAACAGCGGTGCGAGACAGATAGACGGTCGGGAGCCAGCTGGCGGGCTGACTATGTTATTTGTCGTATTGCCATCTTTCATTCACCTACATAACAGCTGGACGCGTTAGTCACTGGGAACATCTTTATGTCGTCCGGCCCCAATTTAAAATTTGAGAACAGCAATGTCTTGAAATAAATGTTGCCAAAAGCGGTCTTTTGCTCATAAAATTTGTAATGTGCAAATCGTTATTACCTCAACCATAAAAACACATATTAAACATAAACACGTGTTTCTATGAACAATTTGTGTACATTTATCTTCCCATGAATTAAGTTTAACATTTTAGAGTTACCCAATAGTGACTTGCACTATGAATAATGGTTTGGATAATCAACTGTGTGTTTGGATCTTAAACATTAAGTTTAAAAAGTGAAATGAATTTTATTAGCATATTTCATTTTACACTGATGAAATAATAAGTTCAAACACTTGATGTGAGGTTGCAATGTTTCAATAACAATCTAATTGAGTACGATGAATTCTCTAATTCCTAGTTATATAACAACCATATAAAAGTTTGAAGCATTAAAGAACAAATAATAAGCTGATTAAAACTTTTCAAATAAAAGCATAAAGTGTCGGCTATTCTAATTGAAATGATTTTGCTCTCTCCAGCCTGCTAATTTATTCTGGAACTATTTTTTTTTAACTATTTTGTCACGTGTGACTGGAAATATTATTCCTTTAATATTAAAACAAAATATCTCAACAGTAATAGAAATTAAAGATTAATATCCTTAAAATTTCAATGGTAAGTGATTCAACGAGCGATAACTTGAAATAAAATTCGTCTCTTGTAGATTGAGGGTTTTCCTAAAATCAAAATTTTTTATCTTTATCTAACTATTTTATTTAACATCTGTAGTAAAATATACAGTACACAGGTCTAATTTTACAATTTTTCTTTTACAAAAATAATGATACCAAGGTTATTTATGGTTACTTTTAATAGAATTCAAATTAAAGAGTAACATGATAACAATTTTCAACAATATATTTTAGCTAACACATATTGTTGAAAATATTGTTTTGAAACTCCAGAACTCACCAATTAGAGTACAAATAGTCAATTACATAAGATGGTTTTGGTTTTGGAGAGAACGGTTCAATCTATGATTTTTGTCGTGTTCGTATCCACCGTCAAATCTTATACAGAACAATTAATTATAACATAATGACAAAGAGAATTTTACTCCTTGTGGGATTTGCAATTTTCAGCTAAGCCCTACAACCATTCAGCAACCTGCCATGTGAGTTTTATTATTTAATCTGAACAATTCTACAAGATAACAGTTTAAACTAGCCAGCAACGAAATGGCGGAGCGATGACTAGTTGTTTATACGGCCTAGTGAAGCCATCAACGGAGCCAAGATGTTAAACGGTTGACAAACAACGACCATGGGCCACTGTAGTAGGCCTACCTTCGAGACACAACGGGATAATATATTTCAGTCTTGAAAAGAAGAACTTTATCAATGCATAATTAAGAGTGTACTAGTATACGTGTTGCTCGAAATCGAGCCATTTATTTAAATACAGTAAAAATGTTACTTTAGCTCTCAATGACATCCGACCAATCTAATAAAGTGAATATCTTTAATCGCCAATAACTATACGTATTTACAGCCAAGGAATCTAAAGTAAATAAAAAGATAATAAATAAAAATCTGTTTCTAGCTTCCTTGTTTACAGCTGATTATTAACAGATGTTTCAAATGCTTCATTCAGTCCCCAATGTTATTTAAATGGGAAATTTTTAGATTTCAATGTTGGATAGCGCCTTTATTTTCAGTCAGATTCTCATACATTTTTGGCGGAAACAACTACAGACCAACCCCCTATCCAACGACACCAAAAACTTGAAAATTGTAGGAGGAGTTCTCAAGACAAAAAAAACCCTTAGCGTATTAAATAAGTACTAGAGATCGCCTCCTGATCGAAATTCGATCAAAAATTCAGTTGATCTGGACCAAAGAAGCTTAAAAACATTTTAGAACTAAAACATCTGTTTCTCCTAATTTTCTAGCAGTTTTTTTTACAACAGCTGTTTAATGATTCATTCAATTCTCCTTTCTCCATAAGATTAACATTGGAACTTTGAAAGCCTGTGGGGCGTAGCCCTGGAGTCCGATGGGAATTAGAATGTGATTCTGCTCATCTACAGCACTATACGTTTCTAACGTTATGCGCGGATTTCTTCTACGATGCACACGAGCTGAGAAAAAAGGAGGAAACGAAACATGCTTGCGTATTAATATATAGATAGATTTCTTAAGCGAATTTGCATAGAAAATAGCATGAAAAACATGGGTATTTTTAAGTCCAGGACAACTAATAATATATTTAACATATTTTAAACACGATTTGACCAGGGCTACAAAATACACCTTAACTATCAGTATTTTTGCCTGCGTGTTCGTCTCTCTAGCGTCTAAAATTTTTTATGATAACTTAAAATCTGGTTAAGTTTTTGTTCGAAAAGGCCAGAAATCCAATCAAATTAAAAGAGAAAGAAAATATAGCCTAATAGGCTGTGCAAAATATTTTTATAATCACTACATTGTCCTAATAGAAATCCAAACCTGTATTTATATTATGTTTAGTAAAATATTTATTTATGTCAATTCTTATATGTTTTAAGAATTCATTTACTTTGTTTATTTAGTAAGAAAATATACTTTACAAAATCGAAAGTATAGGTAATTTTCTATAATTTAATTTTTTTAACTATATTTTTACATCAATTTTTTTTTACCCTAAGTATAACGTGCTATCATAAAATACAATTAATTTTCCTAGGACTAAAACCCCAACTTTAGTCTATTTAACTTATTCGGGCGTGTCAGAAAACAAATAAAAACACTTTACACTGGAACTAGCTGTTGCGCGGCATCCTTTGCTATGCCAACCCGAGAAATTTATTGCCATTCAGGCTGATTCAGGTGAGATCATTCGCTACGCTCACTCGCTGTCAGTCTATAATATCCTTTAGTTTTCGATTACCAACCTTCCCTCAATACTGTAAATGAGAACAACTGTTCATGGAGTTAATCTATACTTATTTAATACGCTAATTATTTTTGTTAAGAGAAGTCATTCTATACAATTTTCAATGGATTTCCAAGTTTTTGGTCAAATGTTTGCCAAAAAGTGTTGGTAAAAGTGTCATTGGATATGTTTCCTTCAAATAAATTCTGAGAATGGACTTACAATTAAGGCATATTCAATGCCTTTACAATTTTAAATTTTCTAATTAGAATAACATCGAGTTTGTCTTTAGTTATTTAAACATCTGTTAATGCACTGCTGTAAATAAGTGAATTTTTTGCGATATAGGTACTGATAATCGCAATATTGGATTGGTGGAGTGTTATTGATTAGAAACTAAATAGGCCAATCCATATTAAATTGCTCGACTTCGTACTAGTATTCCTAAATGTCATCATATGTTCTAACACAAAAATTTTGCATCCATAAGAACAACATAGTAACTTTGAAAACGTGTGGGGGAGAGTCCTATGGAGGAATCTAGATAAAAACTACTAGGAATACGCTCCGATGTCCGTCCCGTACAAGAATTTTTTACTCACTTTTTGAGTTACAGTAGAACCTTGATAGTTCGACCCTTTGTGGACTTAGAGAGTGTCGAACTATTGAAATGTCGAACTATGGGGAGTATATGGGAAATTTTATCACTAGGAGTATTAAAATCATAATTTGAATTTAGGAAACACTAAATTTTAGTGAAACCATAACCTAATTGAGCTTTAACATAAACAACATTCAAATCATTTGCCAATTTGTTTACATTTTCACCTTTGTCAGGCTCCAACATGGACACTATCGGTCATTATTAACATTTTAAGTTGTCATGGACCATGTCGAACTATCAGGAGTGTCGAACTATCTAGAGTCGAACTATCGAGGTTCTACTGTATTAGGTGACGTTTTTAATGTTTTTTTTTTTTTTTTTTTTTTTTTTTTTTTTTTTTTTTTTTTTTTTTTTGAGGGAGAGGTAAGAAAAATGCATTACGCACACAGGTGGCAAGCCTGTAGTGTGGGACTCCCCTAAAAACGGGTTTAACCACTAAAAAACCTCGCCTCTACTCTTTAGGATTCTAACCTGGAGTTGTTTTATCACATTACGTAGGGCTAGGCCTAAATTTGGCTTATGCCCGTGGGGTTCACTCCTTATCCAGCCACTCGATCAAGGGATCTGGGCCACTTCGCGGTCCAGATCATGTTTCTTTTCCAGGAGGATGCCCCGCACGTACTGTGATAAACAATAACAGTTGCCCTCATCCTCCAAGATCTTTTGGCAGACCGAGTCCACCGAAAATGCACCAAAAACTTGCGTGGCCTTCAGGCGGAACCCTTCCCAACGGGGGCAGCGGAAAAATGTGTGTTCCGCATCGTCGGGAACGCCCGAGCAATAAATAAAGAATTGGCCGCCGTTCCACCCATGGTTGGACGTGCTTGATAAGTCGCGCAGTCCATCGTCCTCGGGTGTCGTGCTCCCAGCTGTGTTGCCACTGCTGGAAGGTTCGGGAGCGCTCTGCTGTTCTTGCCGTGTCCTTGCCAATCTCGACTTGCCTCTGATAAATTGCCTTCCTCTCTCCTGCCAAGAGCTTGACAGGGATAACTCAGGCGACCACCAGGACGGCAGGCTCGGACACTGTCCGGTAGGCGGAACACACCCCGAGCGCCGCTCAACGTTGAACCCGGGCGAGTCGCAACCTGTACTACTCTTTATCGAGAGCGTCAGCCCACACCTCTGCTCCATAAAGAAGCACGAACTGAACCGCGTACATCAACAACAGACGTCTTCTGCTGGATCGTGGAACCCCGACATTGGCCATCAGCCTGCTAAGTGACTACCTTAGCGGCCTTGTCCGCCGTACGGAATATCTGATCCCTCCAGCTTAACTTGGTGTCCACCATAATCCCGAAGTACTTAGCAGCATGAATTGATTGGACCACCTCCCTTCCCACTCGGAACAGAATGGCGGTGTCTATCCTCTTCTTCGTAAATATCACAATCTCCGTCTTACGGAGAACAAGCGAGAGACCGTGATCGGACATCCATGTGTTGACCACACGCATGACTCGGTTCAACTTTAGTTGGGCCAGCTCAACGTTGCGACAATGAGAGCTGCGACATCATTGGCGTACCCAACCAAAGTGGTTTCCTCAGGCATCTCCGACCTCAGGAGGCTGTCATAGCAACATTCCAGAGATCCTGGCCGAGTATTGAATTTTGTGCGGCACCAGAAGTGACTTCCATCGTCCACGTTCCGTCCCTTGTGTCGTAAATAAGGCTTTTAGAGCGGAGATAATCCTCAATGAGTCGCAACAGATATGCAGGAACGCGAAAGGTGTTGCGAAGCGCATCCAACATATCGACCCACCTCGCCGAGTTAAAGGCATTCTTGACATAAGCGTAACAAGAAGCACTACTCAGCTAGAGAATAATGTTTGTGGCTCTCGACTCTCTTCACAGCTCTCCATGGACTTCGGTGATAGCGTCAATCGTTGACCGTCCCTTTCTGAAGCCATACTGACGGGGGCATGAGTTCCCGGCAGCTTCCACCGCAGAGGTCAGGCGGGAACGGATCAGCTTCTCGAACAGCTTCCCAGCCGTGTCCAACGTGTAGAAAGGCCTGTGGGACGACGACAGCTCGGGATCACCTTTGCCCTTGCTGGTCAGTACCAGTCTTGCGGTTTTCCATAGGGAGCCGGAAACACCCCTTCTACCAAACAGGCGTTGTACATTCTCAACAACAAGTCAGCATTAATTGAAAATACTTTCTTTAAAGCCTCGCTGGGAATCCCGTCCGGGTCAGGAGCCTTGTTGCTCTTTAGGGAGAGAACGGAGGTTTCCATCTCCTCGAATGTGAAGAGTGGAACGTCATCTAACCGTCCGAAGTCAACCGGCGTACATCCTAGGCCTAGCCTACAAATAAAAACATACAAAGAATGATTTTAGCTAAGACCTCAAAACAAGCAAGTAACTTAATAATAATTATGCTTACAATATTAAAGGTAAATAGATTGTAGAGCGAAAAAAAAACAATACAATTTAAAATCCATGATTAGTTAATCAAAATTAATAAAAATCAAGTAATTTAAATATTGTAGAATTACGCTTACTTAACACTTAATGCATATTTTGTTACCTGAGACATAAGTTAGGCTACAATGGCACAACACATTATAATTAGTTGTTCAATTTAAATCTTTCTCCCAAATAGATATTAGTTGTATCCCATAAATTAGTTAATCGCATAATTCCGTACGACACCAATTCATTCCACATCAACATGCCTATCTTTTGGTAGACTATAATTTATAACTTCAACAAGTAAACATCAGTGTTGATCTATTTGATTTAACAAACAGGTCTGTCAAAATATCAATTAAATTTTATTTAAAAACGTAACATAACGGCGAGCAAAAATAAACAAGAAAAGGTTATGTTACGTTGTTTTCAGTATACAGTGACAACTCAGCTGCGATGAGGGAAAATAAACTGATCATAGCAACTACATTAGTCAAATCATGTAGCCTAAACAACTAAAGTTCTGTCAAAAATTCCGGAAAATAAGCTTTTTTAATACTTGAAAATAATTGCCCGATTATAGTTTATTAGGCCTACCTAGTTTAAAATACATAAAATCTAACTTGAGAATTTCATTGAAATCAAATCAGTAATAAAAAAGCCTTTTGGGGGTCAAAAATTCGCCTAAGAGAAATTTAAAGTCGCTCTAAAAGAATTTTATTCTCTATGTTCCATAGAGTAAAAAATTCAATTAAGTTATCCCTAAAGATTCAGTGTACCAAATTTTTGCCTTCTACCTACATAAGAGTTTGGAGTAATAAGCGAGTGAGTAAATGATTGCTTTGCATTTTATTCACTCCCTCACTTCAGCATACTGCGTGGCATACCATACTCGTTCCATTCTATACCCCTTCAAAGAGACATTTTCAAATATCGTGTTGTTAAGGAAATGGGAAGGGAAGGGATATGAGCTCGCGGGGACCACCAACGAGCCATTTCCATCTAGGTAGGCTGGTCACGGAGCGAGGGCTACAACACGGGAGTGAGGGCCATCCGTCCGCCGCGCCGGCCGGTCAAACTCCCGAGTGATATCACTACTCAGCGAGACTGAGATAAAAGTATCTGAACTAAATATAAATATAAAGTATATAAAGTAAATATAAAGTAATGTAAATAAGTAATAAGTAAGTAAGTAAGTTAATATAAAGTAAATATAAAGTATAAATTCAAGAACTACAAGAGGAATTTTAAAAAGTTTACAGCTAATAACATGGATTTTTGTTCTGTTGGCTACACGATTTTTACGGTATAATTTGTGGATAATCGCAATTTTTCTCATTGAGAACGAGGACACATTGGTAACTATTCAAGACACATTAAAACTGATAACAATGAATACAATAGGTCGTGACTTTATTGCGACTACTTTAGTTTAAAATACCATCCCAGGCAGCAAGGTTATATTTTAAAAATATTTTAAAAACCTCACTTCGTTGCGGAAATATTTTCCACATTTAAAAATATTTTAGCTTTGTTTTTAAAACAGCCTTTAAAAAATATTTTCTTTGAACGGAGAAAAAAATATTTTCTTTACACTCCTTTTTAGTAACATTAAAAATATTTTTCTAAAAACAATTTTAAAATAACTTTACTTTATTTTTAAGAAAATGTTTTGTGCAATTCTAAAAAAATGTATTTTTAAAATCATGTGCCAAAGTGAAAAGAAAAACATTTTTAAGCCAAAGAAAAAAATGCTTTTAAAATGATTTACTAAAGTTTCTCAGAAAATATAATTTATAGTTGAAATAAAAATATATTAAACATGTGTTTTTCATCAATATTAAAAATGTTTTTCTAAAAACAATTTTAAAATAACTTTACTTTATTTTTAAGAAAATATTTTGTGCAATTCTAAAAAAATATATTTTTAAAATCGTGTGCCAAAGTGAAAAGAAAAACATTTTTAAGCCAAAGAAAAAAAGGCTTTTAAAATGATTTATTAAAGTTTCTTAGAAAATATAATTTATAGTTGAAATAAAAATATATTAAACATGTGTTTTTTCATCAATATTAAAAATGTTTTTCTAAAAACAATTTCAAAATAACTTTACTTTATTTAAAAAAAAATGTTTTGTGTAGTTCTAAAAAAATAAATTTTTAAAATCATATGCCAAAGTGAAAAGAAAAACATTTTTAGCGAAAGAAAAAAATGCTTTTAAAATGATTTACTAAAGTTTCTTAGAAAATATAATTTATAGTTGAAATAAAAATATATTAAACATGTGTTTTTTCATCAATATTAAAAATGTTTTTTGGCTGTCCAAAAAAAGTCCTTAAAAAAAGTTTTTTTTATTTATATAAAAATGTTTTCTTCAATGTATAAAAATGAAATTGTAAATATATTGTACTAATTTCTCTAGGAGGTGTTGACTAAAGGGACAAGAAAAACAACGGCAAGTAGGGGAAGTAACACGATCATCAGTATTATTTTCCACTCTGAATTTTAAGGGTGAACTTAAAATAACATCTGATTGTGAAGAAATTTGGGGAATTGAGTAAGGTGTTGAGGGAATTTTCCTTGTGGTGAGAAATAATTATTCTGGCTTTCGACCGCACATTTATTTTGAACGGGGTATAGTAGTTTTAGCCTTTTAAATTACCTTTATTTACAAGGTACAAACAGCTAGAGTTTAAACGAAGGAGACTGTTTTTTTATAAATCTTGCTTTTTGTTTTAAATATTTTGAGATAAAGATGATAAATGAGCAGTCCTTCAAGAAAAATGAGAAATAAATTGAGTGATAAACAATTAACTCTGGATGACGAAGCGACGAATTTTGAGGCGCTATTGTTTGGGCAAAGATGGATACGGGGTTTAATCGTTACGATACAGGACGATTTTACCACTTCGGCCACCACTTGACAAGGGTGGCGAACCTGTCCCGACGTGGACAATGGACATCCCCCATCCCCCATTTACGACAGGCAGTGAAGCAGTGCGCTTGACTAGACATTACTGCGTAGCATACCTATTGTAATGCGGCGGTGTACGTGACTCTCTCAATACAGTAGGATTTGAGGGTTTGTCATTTTCTCGATCACATTTGCGTTATTACTTTCACGTTTCACCTACTTTGTTAAAAATTATATCATTGAATAATATGTATAAACCGCTTTAGTCCATAGACTTTTATTTTAAAAGTTTATGTTTGGGTGATGTAGAGATGTTATATTTTAAATACTGATTTAATCATTTGGATAAACCTCGCCTTTGTAGATTTTAAGACGTTTCCTTTCAATGTCCGGTGTTTTATTTTTTCTATGCCCCAAGAATTTTTACTGGGCAAAGTTTCTACTGGGTCAAAAACATTATTTTTTTTTGCAAAATATGTTATTACCTAATGATCGTTTGACTCGTACATAGGTTTCTTAAATTTTGCTCCGTTTTTAAGTATTTTGTAATTACATATGTCTTTGAACATTTTTATGACTCACTAATAATAAAATATAATATAAATATAATAAAATATAAAATTAAGGCTCCGGTCTACCGGAGCCCGAATGCCGCCTCGCGGCCGCGGCCATAGCGCTAGGCGAGTTTGATGGCTGCAGAGGTTTACGGGAAACGTGTTTTAAAACTAATTCATTAAGATAGAGATCGACTCTTGACTTTTTCTAAATGTAGAAAAAAAGATCTAGTCGGCTCTATTTTTAGAATTTTTTAATAAAATTTATAATTTCAGTTATAACTGTCTAAAATCATCTGTTTTTCTCTAGTGGAAGGTTTTATAGATGCAGAGGTTTATGGGGATCGTGTTTTAAAACTAACCAATTAAGATAGAGATTGGCCGTTAACTTTTTCTAAAAGTGAAAAGACGTATCTACTCGGCTATCTTTTTATAATTTTTTAATAAAATTTCTAATTTCAGTTGTAATCGTCTAAATTCATCTATTTTTCTCGATGCAAATACAAAGGTTCTTTTAGAATCGTGTTATCTCCTGCTAAATGCAGCCTAGAGCAATAAATAAGGTGTCATATTAAAGAAGAATAACGGTGCTAAATTTCCTTTGTTACACTTTGGTTATCCCACTTTGGTAGTTTCTTAAAAACTAATGGAAAACTTTAGTTGAAAATCGAGAAAAACAGATGATTTTAGACAGTTATAGCTGAAATTAGAAAATTTATTTAAAAATTCTAAAAATATAGCCGACTAGATCCGTTTTTTCAATTTTAGAGAAGGTTAACAGTCAATCTCTATCTTAATTGGTTAGTTTTAAAACACGATCCCCGTAAACCTCCGCATCTATAAAACTTGCCAATAGAGAAAAACAAATGACTGGAGGGGAAGAGGGAATATTATACATATTGTTTTATTGTTACACATTGTTGTTGTTATACATTGTTATATTTTTTGAACATTTTTATATTGTTACATGTGTTTCATCTTGTTCTCACAACCATTTTGAAACGTCGTGGCCTATTTATTGCACTTTTGTAATTTCTCTAAAATGGTGTTTGCTATTGAAAACAAAGAAATAAAATAAATAAATATCCATAATCATAATCATGTACACAAAATCGTGCAGTATGTGTAAATGTGATCCAATAAGTGTTTTAAGTTAAGTTACCAAGAACATTCTTCAAAAATTTTATTTTCATCTCACTGCACGTAGAATAGCCATTTTCTGGCTTGTAAATAGATAGTCCGCAATGCTGGCGTTTTCTGTAGACTTTTAAAAGTGCACGCAAAAAGACCTGTTGATTTTTCCTTGCGCTGACCTCAAAGTTATTTTCTTAAGGCAGAAATCGTAGGCCTACTATATTAAAAACAAAGAAGGGCAATGTAAACAAAACACGACTTGCAGACTACATTTTTAATGTAAAATTTTTATTATATTTCAACCATTCCGCTTTCTTATCAGCTGTTTGTTGAATATTATTACTATATAGCTATCTTATCTTAGGGTAAGTTACACTAAAACAAGCACTGTTTGAACGGGCAAAGTTTTTTTTCTCTCCAAGGATTTTTGAATATGGGGGTTTTGGCCACGAGAAATCGATTGGAGCTGGTCCCATGTCTGGGGCAAATCCGGTTTTTGTCCCAGAGCACTTCAAAGATTTCATGTTATCCTTATGAAGATTTTTGAGTAATAAATTGAACAGAAAAATCAGCTGATAGTTGTACAATATAAACATATATTTTACATGATAAACCGTAGTTCAACAAATTTAAACCAAAATGCACCCATTGTCTTAGCGAGTGAGCGAAGCGAACGAGCTCGTTTACAAAAGAAAGAAGGCGAGTGAGCGGAGCGAACGAGCCTTTTCTAAGGAAGGAGAGTAACAATTAATTGATTAATTAATTTTACCGAACATAAGCTAGGTCCCCTGGTACTGAAACATAACTCGACAATGGCTGAGCGACCCGAATTTCACTATCTAAGAGCGTTACATAATTCGTGTAGAATGTAGCTTGTGGCAACAGTTGCGAATGTCGGTAGGTTATCGTCGGGCTCCTTATCATCATTGTTTGTAGCAATTCGCTTCACTTGTTTTACAACAAAACCGAACGCATTATGCATTTCTGTGGTTTAAACTGGTACCATTGACTTTGTACACTACGTGAGTAGACTTCTCATAGCATAGGCGTGTGTGAAGCATATTGACGGTGGGGCGATCTCGTGCGGCGTCCATCGAAGTACACGTAACATATGATAGATAAATCAGTATTCCCACTTTTCTAAACCAAGGATGAAACATTTTATAACTGAAAGTTATGTTTATGTTTTGGTAAAATGTTTTGGCAGCACTGTAAATTCAGCTGAATAACAACAACATCGATGGCAGCGACTCTGGTGCGTCGTCCACCGAACTTCCAAATTTTTGCCCCAAACTAAATGCATTTGATGAGAGGTCTATTCACGTTAGTGTACATAGTCAATGCTGGTACGATATCATCAATAATCATAGATTTAAAGAGAATAACCCATAAAGTAGTATTCATGTGAAAAAATAATTACAATCTGATAACCACATCATTTTGAGGTTTATACAAAACTCTTTTAAGCTTTTTAGTGGTATAGGCCTATATCACAATTCTGTACAAAAAATTCAAAATTTTAATCAACAGAGAACACTTTAATTTGCATCAACAGTATTTCCAAATTAAAATTTAAGTACAATACCTACATTCTAATTTCATTCCGTCACTATAAATATTTCCCTCTAATGTTTAACCTCTAAACAAATATTTTGTGTAAAAAGATGGTTGCCAAATAAATTTAGTAGAAAGATGTTCAACCTCAAAGACTTATCGAGCAAATGAGTATTGAACCATTAAGACTTGCTTCAGTAGTTTGACATAATGTTGTTCAAATACATATATCTAATAAATACAACAAATGCTCTCTTTAGAAGTGATAAAAATATTTAACATTCCTGTGATGTATTGGAGTAGAAGGTTTGTGATTAGCAATTTGGATTGTTTATTTTTTACCATACAAATCCCCATAAAACCAATTTAAAATATAAAAAACTCAACACTACTTAACAAAAAAAATCTAAACATATAATATTTTGATTAAATTAAAAGGATTCTAAATTGTGTGTACTACCCCTTAAATACATAGCTTACAACAGAAGATGGGACAATTTAAATGTTAACACAGTATCTTACCAACTTAATCATTATAATTTGCAATTTCTATTGTCTTTGCTGTCAAATCATTTGGCTTCGACAAAGACAAGATTTTTGTTGAACTGAAAGAAACTAAACTAACGAGTACAAAAGTACAAACAAATAGTGAAAGTAAACAAACAATACCCCCAACGTTGAAATGCCGCCATCGCCACATCTACGTATTTGTAATGCATTTTTACGTCCTACTTAGACTTAGGCCTACTGGTATCTATTTACTCTACATAACTTCAAAATTAAATCATCTAAATACTGCCAACTGATACTTTTGATATACCATTAATTAAATTACGTAAAGAGAAAGAGAATTTTAATAATGCATAGGGTACCGTACTCTTGTACATAATAAAATCCTAAAATAATAGAAGTTAAATATTATTTGATTCCCTACAGTTTACTCGCTGAGAGTAGAAAACTATTCTAATGAAATATGTTAAAATGTCTCGTAAAACACGAAAAAATTACTTAGCCAATATACGAAATAATATGGCCCACAATGTAAGCGCCATTTAAAGCTTATAGTCTAGTAAAATTAGCTCAAAAAAAATGCTAAACCCGGAAGTAATTGCAAACTTAACGATGGTGAAAAGTCTACCACTCTCCGAGGCTGCGTTCACCTGCTATGGCCGATTTTTCAAAATGACGGCTGTTACATTACATAAGAATCGATCAAAATCATTAAGTTTGCAATTACTTCCGGGTTGGTCAACATTTTTACTAGACTAGGCCTATTAGGATAATCTTAAGAAGCAGTTTGATGAATTATTTAGCTCTTATTTACACGATAAATAAACTATGGTTTTCATAATTGTCATCTAAAAATTATTGTTCTGCGAAAAAACAAGTCGTTAATTTTTTTACATTTTATACATCCCTAAAGCTCATAAAATATTCAACTATGTGCAGCCAACAATGTCGCTTATCCCAGAAAGCTTCTTTGTCCATTCTCTGTGGTCAACAATGTGTCGAGCAACAGCAACAGGTGTTGGCGCACCCACGACAGCCCAGTCTGTGCCGTGCTGTGACGGCGGTGGTCCGTCCTTCCTATCTAGGGCAGTGAGTCGCTCCTTTGCTCTCTCACTCACTCAACGTTAATGCGTTATTATGTTAATTCCCGGGTTAATTAATCGCCATAATTAACAGTGTTAGTTCCGTAACAGGCTTGACCATCGTGACCCACAATCGTGTAACCAACAGGTTTTCACTTTTTGCTATCGACGCCGCTCGGGAGGGGGCAGGGGCACCCCCCCCCCCCCACAACAGGTGTCCAGCCGGTAGATAACAACCCACGCAAACACCGCTTATCATTAACAAAGCCTTGGCAACTGGTTATAAATTAAAGTGAATTTACCGCTTCTGTGGAGCAACCAAGCTGTCGGTCGAATAGTTGTCAATCTTAAATAAAGTTCAAATAACTTCAAGATACATTTTTAAATGCTGCAATGTTATGGACAATTTAATTGTCTTTGATGGGGGTCAATTATGGAAATCTTTACAACAATAAATTTAACTTGAAGGTTCACAACATTCATGTTGCTATGCACCTATTTTTGAACCAATAAAGACTGCTGATGTGCATTTTAAACTGTAATTATTATTGTTTTTTGGTAGGTGGTAATAATAATATAATAATTAGCCAACATTAAATCAATCTATTTATGTTTATGTTTAACACAAGAAGCACAAATAACAATCGATCATAAATTTAGGGTATATTTAAAACCAATAAATCCACTGTTCTTTACTTGATAACAAAACAATAAGATGTGCAACAGACCATCTTAATTAACTTTTCTTCTAACTACAGATAGTACCATTAAATTTACTTAATAAATTTGTAATTTTTAATGTTTCTTGATATAGGTCTAAATATAATATTATTGACATCGACTTTGATCAGGACAGAATGTTTTATCTATAATTAAGTTAAATTTAACTTTAAGCATTTTCACGCAAAAAAATAAATTTTACGCTCACATATCTATTTGTTAAAAAATTTTATATGCCAATTCCTTAAAACTAATTTCAGACTTGAACTTGGGGTTTTGTTATTTTTATCCACCGCCTCCAGACAAATATAAGGAGGTAATTGTAAATTGCCACTCACCAATTTGTGGAATAGATAATAGATTTCAAAACAACACAGAATCCACTGAGTAAGAACCCGCGCCGCGGTCGGCAACTGAGAACTGACTGAGCCGAACACAGAGTGCGCCACCCCCGGCGAACTGCGAGGAGCTTCCAGCGCACTCCGTCGGCGATCTGAAGAACTATGTCCGCTGTCTGTAGTCAACAGTATGTTGCACTACTACAGTACAGTTATCGACAATATACTAAACGAGTCGTTACGAATACAGCTCCAGTTTGAACGCTACGCAGATGGTGTGAAACTTGTATAAAATGAAAGTTAAATACATTCACATAATTAAATAAACTAATGGTAATTATATAGAAGAACGTACTCAATCTTAAACTTTTTCATATTGAGATATCATCGAGAATACTATTTGAACGTGATAGAAAACAGGAAATGAAACGTCGGAAAATGTATTTCGACGATATATAAGGACGTATAACCAAAATATTAGTAACTTAACAACGCCTATCACCACAGCGCGCTGTTAACCTTCCGCTGCCGGCGCGGGCCATAGCACACTGAGTAAATAAACTATACTATATTATGATTAAAATCAATTATTTAAACGACTAATTGCCTTGTATTTATTCTGAAGAATGTGAAGGATCTGTGATGGAATCACGGATTCTTCACGAATTTTATCGTGATCGTTATCAGTAAGATTATCTTTGGGTCCTTCACCTGCTTATCGGTAGGTTGATAAAAGGTTGCGCGCTCGGCTTACATATTCAGTCGTCATCATGTTTCTAGTTTATAATTTTATCCTGCAGTACATTCCTTAGACATGCTAAAGGCAATAGAAAATGTTTAAAAATGCGGGGACATTCCAACGTAACCTAACCTAACCTAACCTAACTGCCCCGCGGCTCTCCCGGCGGGTCAGTCGCGGGATGGCTGTGGGACGGCAGGTTAGGTTAGGTTAGGTTAGGTTAGGTGAGGTTAGGTTTGGTTAGGTTAGGTTAGGTTAGGTAAGGTTAGGTTAGGTTAGGTTAGGTGTCTTAACCATTTCCATTATGTGGGCACCCAATAGAAAATTGTTTAAAAATGCTGGGACATTCCAAAAAAGACCCCTTTGTTTTTGGTAACGCACCATGATTGTAAAAAAAATTTGCACTTCACTACTTGATGAAGAAAATTCAACACCACTTATGATAGTGAATTCGCATTCGTCGCCAACTCGGAGCGGAAGGTTACTTTGATCGGACATCACTCGTCACTGGTCACCGACTGCACAGTGCACTGGGGCAGACAGGTTAGACATCGCCCGCGCTATCTGATTGCTTATCTTAGTTAGCGATAAACCGGTAATAACCGCTTGTTATCGCCTTTCCGACACTCTATTTGCTCTTTTCTTTGTTTCTCTATTTATAATCGAGATGATATCTCAATATGAAAAAGTTTAAGATTGAGTACGTTCTTCTATATAATTACCAAACTAATTGTCACTTCCTAATACTCTGAATGAAAACTGCATGTTAATAAACACTACCCCATTTCGTCAGTCATCATTGTAATTTAATTTGAAAGTTAACAGGTAAGTAAACAGAAAAACTAAATAAATTAAAATGACAGAAGGAAGAAAGGTTATTTTTATAAAGACAGGTGTTTGTTTTCATGAAATGAATCATATGTTAGGTAAACTTACTAAATTGTTGTGTTGTCTTATATTTAAAAATATATGGAAACTTATAGTCCAATGGGGCAAAGCACATTGAACTGAGGGCGACAAAAATTATTCCATGACGTCTACAGAGAATTCCCTTCAATTTGACACCTTAATCGTCAAAATCGGTTCAAAAATAAAAGAGTTTTGCTGCTCACAAGAAATTCCTTACGGAATTAGTAAGATGGATGTTACCAATAAGGAATTAGAAATCACATTGGCACGTTGTTACATGGACGGATGAATCATTCCTTTACCCTCGTCCCTCTAATTAATTGTTTAAAATTATTTCAATACATTTTGTAGTAATATACTAACTACGCTCACCTCTATGACTCGACTAGGGTTGCCGCCATACCCCTAGTTTGTTTAACCCTAATTCTTAAAAGGTAAAAAGTCTCAAGTACTGAAGCGAGGCTAGTTTCACCAGACTTTAGGCCAAAACAGCTACTAACTCCTCGTTAGCTGGGGGTCGTCCATAAATTACGTCATCTGAAAATAGGGGGGGAGGGTCCAGATAGAAAATGACGGTAAGGTGATGTGCAAGGAGGGGGGGTCGGCTTTGATATGACATCATTTTAAATATGATGTTTTATATCAAATTTTAACAGCAAAACAATGATAAATTCTAACACAAATCTACTATTATAAAATAATTATCTATAAAATACATTAGACTATTTTAAGGTGTTGTTTTATAGTTTATTTTTCCATCGAGAAAGTCATTTTGGCTTTATTTCTGAAGGTAAACTCAGATTTGATTGGTCAATTTTTTTAGACTATCATGTAGCGTTTAAAAAGCATTATTTTGACTTAAAATGGAGGTTTGTTAAAAATGACGTAATTTTTCCGAGAGGGGGGGGGGTCAGACAAATTATGATGGTAGGATGATTTTTGGGTGGGGGGGTCCAAAAATGGCCAAAAAGCGATGACGTAATTTATGGACGGCCCCCTGCGAATTATAATGCAGATAATGTTATGTTCGAAATTGGCAAATCAATTTGTTTAAAATTTTTTGCATAGTGTAGTGTGATTAACTCGGCCAAAAACTTTTTGACTACTCTGACTCTCGATCTCTTTTTGTATTTTGTATTTTATGTCTATCTACGCCAGAGGCATTTTTTTTTTTTTTTTTTTTTTTTACGTTTTGGCTGAGAATTGTTCAAACCCCAGTCTTGTTACTATCTAACATCGACCAGTTGTTAGAAAGCAGCATTAATTTTTGGGTGCGGCTCGGTCACCGATGACCGGTAGCGAAACGCGCGCGCCGGCCTGCCCGGTCACGTGTCGCCGGCCGTGACTCGGCGAAATGAATCAGTCAATGTGGCCCTGGGTTTCGGAGTAGTTCGGAGTTGTTTATACGTGCGTTACTAGGGCAACCTGCCTTCTTTCGGTTGTGCGTCGCCCGCCTTTCCCGTGGGCCGGCTCCGGTCCATTGTGATCTGAACTTTTTTAATTACTTTTTGAATCTTTATGAAGTGTTTCTTCCTTGTTTTTGTGTGTTTTGTGACACAATATTATGTTTAATTTTTTTTTTATTTTAGTTTTATCGTCTTTTATTTAAAATGGACCCCCAATACCAGAAATGCTTCGACCAGTACCTTGACGAAGTTTGAGTAAAAAACCATGGTTGGGAGGGTGGAAGGGGCTGTAAATAGTTGGAAATGTTAGTTATAATTCTATTGAACATTATTATAATTATATTCAACATTTTTAACGTAAAAATTCGATATTGTGTTAAAAAAACTATGTATTGTCGTTGCGCGGGCCGGCTCGGTCACCGGAGACCTGCACTTTTGCGCGCCATTTTTTTGTGAAATAATGCAAGAACGCCAGTTTGCCACCTCGATCTGGACTTCTGGAGACAAAAATTAAGATTTTATGACAAAAAAATTTCAGGCCCGCGGGAAAGATTTCCGATATTCTTTGCCGCACTCAACGTGTTAATAGCCCAACTACCAACTAACTGGGTCCGGAATCGATCCTTTAAAAAGTTACTAACTTTGCTCAGGATCAAACCGGCAACCTTTGGATTCAAAGGCGAGCACTATAACCACTCAGCTACCCAGTCAGGTACACATAGGCCTACACACACGATCTCGAGTCCGGCAAAACGTAATTTTCGGCTCTTTTAACTCAAAATACTATTTTTTCCAGTAAGTCTTAAGGTTTGCTCATGAACGAGGAATATCTATACTATATAGGTCTATTTAATACGCGACACGATTTTTTGTACAAGGAACTCCTCCCACAGTTTTCGACCGATTTTTATCATTTTGGTTTCTTTAGATAGAGCTTGGCGTGAAGTTGTTTCTAAAGTAAATTGGTAAATACCCATTTAAAATTTGATTAACATTGGTATAGAAATTGATCGATTTTTAAGTAAACAGCTGTAAAATGTAAACATCGGACATCAACGAAAGCCAGTTCACACGAAAGTGGTTATGTTAAACCAAGGCGTGTACCTGGTTAACGAACTCCATTAAGTGTGCATGTGGAAAATATTTAGACCAAAATTGTAAGCGTTTCACAAATTGTCTAATTAACTGAGGGGTCTCAAATTAAAGATTTTAGCCAAAGGGACTAGAGAAGAGTAGCGGTATGTCCAAAAAGCTATGAGGAAATGATAAATAATGTAAAACGCCCTCCAGAGGGGAAAAGCATTGAGATAGAGAACATCACATTAACATCATAACGTCGCCAATGATTATAGACTATATTTTATAGCTTACTATATTACATTTTGTGGTCGCTCCTCGATATTTAAAAGAAAACCTGCTAGAGACGCCACCGTTTATTCAATTTATAATTAATTATTTATATAGATGAATGGCTAATCAAGAAAATTGAATAGTGTTATAATCCATATAGCGTAAACGGTGCTGAACTGTATTGGAAGGAGTTTAACAGTGACATTGATGCTGGTTGCCGGACACGTTATCTTTATCAAACTCATTTCCAATATAAATTATTCTTACTCAAATTACGATTCGATGGTTTTTACTTTTTTAAACCGATACTTTTTTTAACCGAAGACCAAGGTCATCTTGGTATAACGATGGCAAAATGTATGTAGTAGGCATTGTTATTGAAATTTTACCAACAAATTTTTACCAAGATTTGTTATTGAAAATGAAAATTTCTCTGTTATAGAAAATTAAATGTTTTATCAGTGTAACTAAATTGCTCGATTTCGAGCAACATGTACACTAGATATTATTAAATGTAGCTTATAACAGTAGACAAACTACAACGCAATAAGATGTGTTTTGATGACATAGAATTAGGCTTTACGAATTGAATTTTCGGAAACTGTCGTATGCCTGCGTACCATTTGATAGATCTGGTGATACTTTACCAATGGACAAGCACGAACTGTCAATAGTAAGAATACTAATTTGTTTTATCGACAAAATAATTTATTTTTAGCGAATTTCCCTATAGGGAATACGCTATTGTGGTAGTAGCCATGGTAATATCTAAGCCTGGGACCATGATACTTTTTCGTTTTAAGGTCCCCAGAAGTCAAAAACACCATTCGTTCATTTTCATATATATATGTGAAGGTGTCGGTGGTACTGATAACTTTTGAAGGAACCGCCGATTTTAATGAAATTAGGTTTGAATGACGCCATGACTGTACTTAATGTTCATGTCAATAAAGAGTATTTTGTCTTGTCTTGTCTAGTAAGGCCAGGTCTATTTCCATGAGTTTGCAAACCAGCATAAACGGGTTATGGTAACGAGGTTTTATGGGGTTTTAAATGGATAAAAATGGGGTTTTGGTATTTTTTGACATCAACTTTAAAAGTTCAACAATTTTAACTGAAATTATTTTTAAAAGACCTTAAAAGCCGACAATAGTATTTTGAATTTTAACTTGGCTTATTTTAACAGATAGCGGAGAAAATCCAAAAATTGGTTTCGCATGTTTTTCTTATAAGAAATGAACAAAACCCTGCATCTCGCTCATTTATTATATAACTTGATAGTTACTTGATATTACAAACATGTTTTAACAAACATCCCATGGCAGTACATACTCATCATTAAATGTACATACTCATTCCTATAGTGTTTATGGGGAAAACAAATAATCAAATTTCTTTGAAAATTGCTGAGTATGCAGGTCTGCTGCAACAGGGGTACCCTATTTATCAATTCTGTAATATTAATAGCTGTAGTGGAAACTATTTTAAACCCCTCACATATAGTAGCATTTCTGATTTTTATATACCTAATTATAATGTATTTAAAATTAGAGTTAATTTTTAAGTAGAAATTTTTTAACAAAATTTTGTCATTATAAAGCATGGACATGTAGTCTCATTCAGTTGCATTCATTTAAGCAACTATTGCTTCGTAAATAATATATTACTAAGCCCAAATTTAAACCATTAAAATTTAAAACTATATTTTTTAAACTTTTGGTTAACACAATAATAATTAAATTTTGTTGGTTAGTGCAATTTTGTATTTACAATCCGGAATACCTCAAAATACCCCGTATTTAAAGACTGCACTACCTGTGCCATCTTGGATTTTTAGTTCCATGAAACAATATTAAATTTAAAACATTGCTGTTGTCTTTGAAACACTATATCTCGACAATCTTGCATCGGATTTATATGAAACTTGAATATGTTCACCATATGGGAATGGCGGAGTGCATGAAGTGGATAGATTTTCAATAGGCCCTAAACCTACTAAAAATTGTTTTAAAGTATTTTTAAAATGGTGTGAAATGTATTTATATTTTATTCGTTATTCCAGTACATATTTGTTTAAATTAATTTTTCATTACGTCAAGCACTAGATACTATGGTAACATTTAAAATGACATCAAGTTTGAAATTTTCTGACGAAAACAAACTCACAGTATTGTTTCAAATTTAACATTGCTCTCATGGGACAAAGTACCAAGATGGCGCAGGTATTGCACACTATTCAGTCAGCAATGCCATTAAATAATTTGGCAGTTCCAAAGATTTAACAAAATATACAAAAATCATAGAGATTGATTGCTTCAACTGCTCATTCAGACTTTGTGTAGGCAGTAAGGATAATGTTTGGGATTGGTTTTGTCCCAGGACATTTAGTTTTGTAGTCAACAAATTGGATTCACTGAGGCGGAGCCAAATTGCATTTGTTTCCCCAAACACTTCACGCTCGCTCCCTTGTGGGTTACATCTCCACCTCAATACAAGGAGTGTTTGAAGCGAACGCTCAGCACTTACTCCCTCGAATATGGGGCTGAACAGCTTTGATTTAATCTTAAATGCGTCTAACTAAATTAAAATAATGTTTTATTGAAACTATTCATAGTAAAACTTAAATCTTTTTAAAACTAATTAAAAAATTTTCTGTGACTTCTGTGAGTTTCCTAGAAAAACTTTTTCTGGTTTTTTTCCAGCGTAATTTAATTAAAAGTGTAATATAGGTTACTAGTGGTCTGTAGGGGCAAAAGCCCCTAATCATAAAATAAGAATAATGTAGACCTTAGTCGATTACTAAGAAATTACTTACTAAGAAACTATGAAACTACTTAATACTTTTTACTTCCAGAAGATTTAATTTTCATCGATAATATTTTAGCAATATCGTTTGCATAGACCGTGCACTTCCATAATACTCTTTACAATCTTAAGCCACTATAATTGGTACAGGAAGACGAAGCGTTTTTGTTAGAAGGGAGTTAATGACCTATATTCCTAGATGTTCTCTTATGTTTTTTGTTTTATGTTTTAAAAACTTATATCGATTTATAAAATTGATTTTTAAGGATATCATAGTCCTTGAGCTGAGACAAAAATAACATAATGTAGAAAATTGGCAATGAAAAAAAAACATGACGTATGATCAGCACCCATTTTAGGATTAATACATGTGTAGTACTCGGTGTAGTATAGTGTTCATAAGACACAAAATCATTTTTCAACCATTTGATTATCTTGTTTGTCCATAAATTGAAATAGTATTTTCGCTCCTGTCAGATTTTATTTATTTATTTATTTATTTTTTTTTTTTTGTCACAAAGCTTAAAAACACCACCCCAAAGTAGACCGTCTTCCCTCATAGTCAATTTTCAGGTCTCGTAATAAAAACACGTAACATATTTTCATAAAAACAAAATAAATGAGAAAACTTATTTAAATAAATGAGAAAGAACGGTTAAAATTCTCCATAAAACATATAACGATTAAATAAGTAAACTTATTTAATCGTTATATGTTTTATGGAGAATTTTAACCGTTCTTTCTCATTTATTTATAAGATTTCGGGTATGTTGCTGTTTTCCCTAGTCTTTGGAACAAACCTTTTTCATTTAAACTCTCTCCATATCCTATCATTTTACCATTATTTGTAAAACATGCAAAAAATATCTTGTGTAATTTTTCAGAATACCAAATTTTTTTGGCTGGCACACTACGTTTGGGCTTTAATGCTTGCTAATCTTATAAAGAATAAGAATGTGTTAATATTTCACTTATTAACCAATATTTTTATGAAACTTGGTATTCAGCTTCATTTGGTTGAGATTCATCCATTTATGGTAAAAAATCATGGTTTTTGTACTTATCGTGGCAGCAAACTTGCATACTGTTTTCCCATGTTAATCATATGGATAATAGGCAAACAAATTTTTTATGGACAGATATTGATGAAATGTAGTATATGGCTTCATATGATCGAAACACATTTTTTATGCTAAAAATACCTACTTTCGGTGTTCCCCGTAGCAGCATATCTGCATACTATATTTATCGTAAGGAGAATAGATATTTATTTCCCTATTTATGAGCAAGTAATGAAATTTTGTTCACAGGTTCATCTGGTCAAAATTAATATTACTAATTTATAAATTCGCTGATTATGCAGTTCTGCTGCGACAAGGGGGTATTTTGGTGTTTATAATTCGTATATGCTAAAAAGCATGATATTTCGCTTATAAAGTACAATATAAATACCATGCACTACTTTACTACTTTTGTAATAAATAACGAAATACAAACTACACACTGCCCGAACTAATAACATAACCGTATAATGACTTTCCACTGAGGAACGATACTACACACACCCATCCTGTAGAATACACTAAAGAATTTAAAATCATATTCAGAGAAATCAAGTCACATGAGGTAAATGACTTAAGGGGGAGAGGGTGGTAGAGAGAGGGGGGAGCAGGGTCGGTACTCGCTGTACTGGAAACGGTGCAGTGTAGTTGACCGGAAGTGGTGTTAAAAATATAGTTTAATTTTCTTTTAAAATTGTTGATTCAATTACGTAACTTAACTGCTTACGTCCTACTAGTTAAAAATGTTTATTTTCAAATTTTCTTTTTGAAAAAAAACATTATTACAGAAATATTATTGAAATAAAAAAAATCACCAAAAATCAAGGGGTGTTTGGTACTTTAGTAAATCCGCCCATGTACAATGTGTAGAACTTTTTATTTCATCAGTTATTTAATGCATGTAGTAAGATATTGAATGATATTTATATTGCAATTTATAAGCGAAATATCATGCGTTTTAGCAAAGTTGAAATCACATACATGTAACGTTTTATTAATCTGTGGTTTTAGTCAACCAGTGCGAAGCGGGGAATGGCCGTTTTATATATATATATATATATATATATATATATATATATATATATATATATATATATATATATATATATATTAAAACTCATATTAAAATGAGTTTCTTTGTATGTTAGAGCTACTATTAATAATAATAAGAAAAACATTTTAAACAAATACCCTTTTTAAGGCATTTTATTTTGGATCTTCAGAGTCTGAAGAGGCCTTGTAGGTTGAAACTAGTCAGTCCGAAATAAAATGTCTTAAAAAAGGGTATTTGTTTAAAATGATTTTCTTATTCATATATAATATGATAGTTATATATATACTATCGGCTGTCGTACTGTACAGACTACAGGACGTTGGTTATGATAAACTTGCAGACCAGGGCCGGCTCTACCATATAGGCGAACTAGGCGACCGCCTAGGGCGCCGAGGCCTGAGGGGCGCCATCGTGGCGGAGACGAGCGCCCCTGGTCTGTCATAAGGAGGGCCGACGATCGGCAGTAAACAGCGCCCTTCATCGGAGGCCAAGAGTGCCCTCAAAACATGTTTCATCGGTTGTAAAAAGCTTGCCATTCGGCATAAATAGCGCCCCAAATAGGCCAAATACGCTTGATAAGAATTGAATCACGTTGCCAACCGGCATTAAAAAGCGCCCTTGATCAACGTAAAGAGCACCCCAACTGGCGGCAATTATTGTTTTCTACTCAACAATAAATAGCGCCCCTGACCGGAGTTATATTGCGCCTCCGACCGGTGGTAAAAAGCGCCCCTGATCAACGGAAAAGAGCACCCCCAATAAGCATAAATAGCACCCCTGATAAGCGGTTAAAAACGCCCCAAACCGATCGTGAAGTGTCTCTGATTGACGGTAAATAGCACCCCCGACCAGCGGCAAACATTGCATTCTAATCAACTGTAAATAGGGCCTCTGATGATTTACTCTCATCACCGGCGGTAAACAGCGTCCAACATTGTCGGTAAAAAGCGCAACTGATCGACGGAAAAGAGCACCCCCAATAACCATAAATAGCACCCCTGATAAAAAAGTTAAAAACGCCCCTAACCGGTCATGAATAGTATACCTGTTCGACGGTAAATAGCGCCTCCAACCGGTGGTAAACATTGCCTACCTTCTAATTAACTGTAAATAGTGCCTCTGATTAGAGTGAAATTGTTCCCACGGCTGGCGGTTAAAAGCGTCCCCCATTGGCGGTAAAAAGCGCCCCTGATCGACGGAAAAGAGCGTCCCGAATAAGCACAAATAGCGCCTATGATTAGTGGTAAAGAGCGCCCTAGATCGGTGGCAGTAAAGAGCGCCCCTATTGGTGGTAAAAAGGGCACTTTCAATAGGATGTAAATAGCGCCCACGATCGGCTGTAAAGAGAGAAAGAGGTGAAGAGCGCCCCTATGAATCACTTGACATTGATTTTTTCTTGATGTCTGAAATGGATCTTTGCATCTTCGCAATGGATAAATAATTGTTTTGCAAATTTTGTTACAATTAATTACGTATATTTATATTTTTTATCTCAATTACTTTACCTGCTTATAAATTGGTGAACAAAATCTATTTTTATCTTTAAAGTTTTTTTGTAAACAGTGATTAGGCCTAAAAATGGCTAAAAGAAACGGCTCGATTGGTTTCGGGGGTGGGGGGGAGGGGTTGGGGGCGCCTGTCGACACCTTTGCCTAGGGCGCCAGAAAACCTAGGGCCGGCCCTGTTGCAGACCTATCTTTCGAAAGGCCGACGAATATAAGCCTTATTGTTAAGATACATTAATAACTATGAAAAATACCCCCCGTCGCAGCAGACCTGCGTACTCAGTGAATTTCCAAATTAGTAATATTAATTTTGACGTGCTCATAAATAGGGAAATAAATGTCTATTCTCCTTATGATAAATATAGGGAAAGAGTATGCAGGTATGCTGCCATGGGGAACACTAAAAGTAGGTTTTTAGCATAGAAAAAAATTATTTCGACCATATAAAGCTATATGGTAGGTTTCATCAATATCTGTCCATAAATAAAAGAGTTTGCCTATTCTTCATATGATTAACATGGGAAAAGAGTATGCAGGTTTGCTGCCATGATAAGTACAAAAACCAAGATTTTTTGCCTTAAATGGACGAATCTCAACAAAATGAAGCTAAATACCAAGTCTCATTCAAAAATATTGGTTAGTAAGTGAAATATTAACACATTCTTATTCTCCATAAGATTAACATTGGAGCCCCAAAAGACACTGTACTGTCTTTAGACTTTGTA
Organism: Neoaliturus tenellus; assembly: GCA_030545055.2. NCBI lineage: Eukaryota > Metazoa > Arthropoda > Insecta > Hemiptera > Cicadellidae > Neoaliturus > Neoaliturus tenellus. Next base: position 22,085,101 of record CM061533.1, on the reverse strand, counting down.
ATATCTCGGTAACCAATGGAGATAGAGCAAAGCTTCAAAATACTAAATTGTGTGGTTTTTGAGCTAAATCCAATGGTCAAAATAAAAATTTAAAATTTTAAAAATTTACATATGAAAAATGCAAAAAACCTATTTTTGGGGTACAAAACCCTCCGAAACTACCACTTCCGGTAGGTCGATATGTCTGGTTTTCGAACTCATCCGAACAGTGCCGTCCTAAGGGTGGAGCGAGTGGAGCGGCCGCTCCAGGCCCCGCGCTGAGGAGGGCCTCGCGCCGCGAGGCCTTGACAGCTAAAAGTTAGTTGCATAAAAGTTTATGTTGTATAAAAATAATATAATAATAAACAGATACGTACCTAAAATATCGGTTTAATTACCCGCGCAATATGTTCAATAATTGTAATTTAAAAATCTACGAACGCGATTTTTATTAGTACGTAATAGTAGCGACCAAAAGGATACAAACGCAAAACATCATTTGATAGCGGCGGCCGGCGGGCGGGGTGACGGGACCAAGCCTCGCGGCCGCCGAGCCATGCTTGCAATTGAGTATGGGGGTGGTGGATTCACTTTTTTATTTATTTCTGAATATTCCAGAATCATTTTTGCAGATGCCACAACCATGCATGACCGACTTTGCCTGTCTCTAGCCGTTTTTCAACTGTTTGTCTGTATGTGATTTTTTAATTGATCCATTATATCTTTGAAATTATTTAAGGTACGGAATTAATACTTGGACAACTGTTAAGTGCGTTGAGACACAAATGCAAATGAATTTGGACATTTCTAACATTTATGGATGCAAAATGGCGGCCATTAAAAATTGTCAAAGCTAAATCATCTCTTATATTAATACGTGAGGGCTGTTTTTTGTGAACAAAACTCCTCCGTTATTTCTGGACCGATTTTAACGTTTAAGGTGTCAAAAGAATTGTCTCAGTTTGTAGTTTTGCATAAAGGTTTTAGATTTTGATATTTTAATTTTGAAGCCCACGGGAAGCCCTTAAAGTTCGTTTTTGTCCATAAGATTAACATGGCGAACAATATTTAATTGAATTGCAAAATAAAACAGCTGTTGATTGTAAAATAAACAAACACATGTTTTAAAAACTAGCTGAATAGAAGTAATCATACCCAAAAACACAAAGTGTTGAGGGGTTGCCAAGTCCTAAAAATATATGATATCAAAATTTCTTCCAAGTCAATGCCATTGGTTTAGAATAGCTGCTCGACAAATTGATTTGATCTTTTAATGCTTGGTAAACATTCTGTAAAACATAATCATTTTATTTCAGGACCATACTTGGCCAGCAGATGTACGTTTTTCATCATTGAACCAAACGTAAATTCAATATTTTCCCATTAAATCTAATATATCCCCATTCGTAAAAGGTCTAACTTTGTTTATACATCTGCTGGCCAAGTATGGTCCCGAAATAAAATAATTATGTTTTACAGAATGTTTACCAAGCATTAAAAGATCAAATCAATTTGTCGAGCAGCTATTCTAAACCAATGGCATTGACTTGGAAGAAATTTTGATATCATATATTTTTAGGACTTGGCAACCCCTCAACACTTTGTGTTTTTGGGTATGATATCATTATTTTTTATCATATTTGGGATTTAACAATACAATTTTTAAGTAGAAATATAGTTTTAATTAAAAGTTTTCAAGTTGAACACTACAGTTGTTTATAGGATCGAATTTAGCTATTTAACTGCATTGAGAGATTGAAATACTTATGTATACCATGCTGATACCAATGATTCGTAACGGAAGTGACAGGAGTTATTAATTTTAAGGTCACTTTAGCTTTGGTTATATACCCGCCTCCGAATTCCTTTTTACGATCAGGATATATAGGAATAAAACAAAATGTTTTTAAAGGCATATAAGTTTGTACAGTGTTTATGTACCAAGTTTTATTCCTTCATCTGTAGTGTTCAAACTATATAGAACTATCTTTGAGTCAAGACAAGAATAACTGAAAGTAGGCGTCACGAAAATGCGAGCCTGGATTTAAAACAGTGTAGCCGATTTGTGCCAACCTATATAGCTGTTGGCATATGTCATTAATTACTGCAATAATAGGAAAACATAAAAACAAAACAAAACCAACGGCATTGCTAGGTAAGATTATACCCCGTTCAAAATAAATGTGCTGTCGAAACGCAGATATCAATTCTTCCATTTTTCCCGTTCCTCCCACGGTCAAGAATCCAACCAATCAGAATCACTAAGAATAACGACAGCTGTTTAGTATCTCTTTTTTTTTTTTTTGTCTTTAATTTTATATTTGCAACTGTACAAAACAAAATACAACGAGCAAATTCGCTAATAACATAAAAAGAACAATAACATGAAACATAAAACATGAAGGAGTAGGCTCAGAAGTCTTCCTCCTTATTATTGTAGATGGTAGGGGTAGTCCTCTTCAATATTAGGGATTCAAACTAGAAAGTCCCGACTCCAATTCCGTTTCAGCCTCCTTCGACGGATGCCTGGCAATGTTAAGGTGAAAAGGTCTTGTATCAGGGGATTTTCATGTCCATCAAGTTTGAGGAAAAATTTAAAATAGAGTTCTTTTGCTACTTCATGTACAAATTTAAAATTGAAATCATTATGCAAAGTCTTGTTGCTTACATAGTAGGGAGCCCCAGATATTAAACGTAGTATTTTTGACTGAAAAATTTGGATTTTCTTCATATTTGTAAATTTCGCTGTGCCATAAACCTCAATGCCATATGTCCATATTGGTTTTAATAGGGTCTTGTACAAAAGTAATTTTGATTTAAGAGGCAATTTTGAATTTTGATGAAGCAGCCGATATAGTTGTTTAGATCTTGCATTGAGAGCAGTTCTCTTTTTCGTGATGTGGGTTTTCCAAGTTAATTTTTCGTCCAGGTAGAGTCCAAGATAACGTGTGTCTGTACTTTGAGGGATTCTAGTGTTGTTTATATAAACCGGTGGGCACAGGCCCCGTTTTAGAGTGAAGGTGACATGTGAAGATTTTGACGCATTAACTTTCATTCGCCAATTTTTTAACCAGGTACTTAAAACATTAATATGGTTTTGTAGGTGGCTACTTGCTTCAGTTGGATCTTCTGAAGTGCTGAGGATAGCGGTGTCGTCTGCATAAGTGGCTATCTTGGTATTGGGAGTTTCAGGCAAGTCAGCTGTATAAATACTGTAGAGAAGAGGGGATAACAATGACCCCTGAGGAACGCCAGCAGAGATAGGTTTACAGCCAGAGTACTCCAGTCCTTGTTTAACAGTAAAGAATCGATCTTGTAGATACGACCTGAGTATTAAATAGTAGGTGGATGGAAGAAAAGCTTTTAATTTTGACAACAGGCCAGGGTACCACACTTTATCAAAGGCGGCGCTTACGTCTAAAAACACAGCACTTGTGTACTTTTTATTTTCAAGGCCGGACGCAATTGTATCGACCACCCTATGAAGTTGCTGAATAGTCGAATGCCTGGATCGAAAGCCGAATTGATGATTTGGTAGAACATTGCTTTCTTCAACAATACTTTGCAACCGAGACAAAAGTAATTTTTCGAATAATTTAGAAATGACAGGAAGTAAGCTAATCGGCCTATAAGATGAAACTTCGTGAGCAGGTTTTTCAGGTTTTTGAATCAAGATAATTTGGGACAGTTTCCATTGTATAGGGTAGTGAGTCGTTCGAATTATGGCATTAAAGATCTGTGTTAATAAAGTAATACAAGAGGAGGGGACTTCACGTAAAACTTCACTTGTGATTAAATCATATCCTGGTGATTTCCTCAGGGGTAGTTTGCAAATGGCCTTTTTAACATCAGTAGCTGTAATTCGGGGAGGTGGCAGGGACATAGGTAAAGGGGAGGTAATAGAATTTTCTATTTCAGATGAAAAAGCCAGGTTCTGTTCTTCTTCATTCTTCATTCTACATTCTTCTTCTTCTTACTTAAAATATTCTTTGTCTGTTTAATTTGTTGTTGATTGTTGATTGTTGAAACGTGATTCGTTTTCCTTGTTTTCTTGCTTTTTTTCTTCATCTAAATTAAAGTTGGTTTGATTGTGGTGTAACTGTCTCCACATCTCTACTTCATGCGGGATCCTATTGAAGATTGAAGTATCTACTGGACCGTATAGGATTGGAACATATGGTTGTCTATCCAATGCATCAGTTAAATAATCTTTGATAATTGTACTTGAGAATATTAGCTGTTTTAAATATCTTGTTATAGGACCAGTAGCACAAGTTAAAGCGTAAAACTCTTCTTTTGTCAAATGTATTTTTATATTATATTTAGTTAAATCTCTAAATCGAACTAGTTGTTGACCACGTTGTTTAACAATATCAATTTCAATATTTGATTCGAACAAACCTAGTTTTGTTTTTCTTCCAAACGTATTATTACTCAAATAGCATTCCAAAAGATGTAAATGTTTCATAAAAGATTCCCAAGAAGATTCAGTGAAGGTTACCATTTTAGATCCGTGATTCAAAATAACAGTTGGAGAGTAATCCAATGATTTCATTACTCCAGCAGACACAGTCTTTGTCATACAAGAAGAAATAGGATAAAATATTCTAAGAAATACCTCCATTAAGATGTTGGTAGAAATGTTATCTTCAATTTTCCTTTTCTTCGTTTCTTTTTCAACTTCCTCTTCGTCTGTCTTCTTATGTTTAAACTTGAGGAACTCTTCCATTTCCTGTTCAACTTGTCTTTCTATATCCAAACTATTGTCAGCCATAAGAGGTGTAGTTTCTTCATTAGCACTTGATGTAGCAGAACTCATCTTGCGGACGATGTTACCCATACGACAATCAAAGATGAAATGAATTTCCAGCTCTTCTTTCTCGCTTTTATACTCGCAGATGACCTAGATATTGTTGATCTTTTGTAAAAACCTAACAAATCGTGCAGATGTTGTATTAATCTTTTTTAAAGTACATTCTTCACAATTCCTGTCAGCGGTGTGTAAGTAACTATTTTGTCATGTAGAATTAAACAGTATGCTGAAGTTCCATCTGGTATTTTATCTTCAAATTCCATTTCAATTTTTATATCTACACTTGAAGATTTCACAGATTCATTTTGTTTTGAACAATCGATTACAACAATTGGAGCTTTTGAATAAAATTGTTCTGGTGATAGTAGTGGTGTATTTGTCTTACCATAATATGACGATTGAAATCTTGCATACATGTCATATAGAATGGAATAACGTTTCTTGTCAAATGAAACATTTAAACTGTCATATGGAAAGAACTGAGAGTTTAGAAAAACTTTGCAATTCTTTATCTTGCAATGGTCAAATTGACCAGCGTGCGCAGTTATAACATCTTTTCGTTTAGTCTGAAAACCGACTATTATGTACCTTGCTCGTTCTAAATAAGTAGAGGTTTTAACAGTCCATGTTTGTCTTTCTGTTTGAGGCAATATGGGGTATTCATGAAATTCCCAACTTCTAAATGGTATTACAATATCACGGTCAGATTTTAATTTTTTCAATAATAATACTCGATGTTCATCCGCCAATCTGACATGTGGTACTCTCCATACAACTTTATCCAATTGAAGTTGCCATTCCAAATCGGCATCTTTTGTTCCACTTGGCGCTTGTATTACATCCTTATTCGTTGAAGATCTGAGCAGTACCAGTTCTTGCTTTACATTTATTATTATTCTCTTGTAATCTTCTGCGAATCCCAAAAGCAATCGTAAAGGCACATTAAAATCAAAGTAACCTTTTGAATTAGGAGTAATAGTGTCTTTATCAGGAGTCACCCATCCAGCCGAGATTAAAGAATTCTTTTCATGGGGTGTTATTGAAGTCAATCCTTTCAAAGTTGTTGATATACCAACTTTTTTTGTTGAATCAACTGTTACTCCAGATATCTCATATCTAATTTCATCAAACAGATATGCCATAGGGTTATTTATAAAAGGAACAGTTGAACCAGATTTTCCATCCAATGTTGTTACTCTTCCTTCGATATATAAATAACTTTCACATGGTAATGTGTAGATATCTTGTTGTTGAATGGGAATCCTTATTTCATCATTATTATTTAATTTTGATGAAGTGTAAGGGTTGTGAGTGTGATATTCCTTCTCCCATAGGGTTTCGTCGAATGTCGGTCCTTGCGCTATATCCAGTATATCCATGGTTGGCAAGTTTTAGTCCGATCTTTTGTAGGAAGCGTATGTTGTCCGGTGTTAACTCGTCGAATGTTGAGGAGCTACTGAGCTCCCGACTCTTCCGTTGTGGTTTAAATGATAATCCCATGTTGACTTTATGTTGCTGCTCTGATATGTAACCGTATAGTTATTGTTTCTCCTCTAAAGTCAACACTAATGCCGTCTTGATCCAATATGTTCAGTACGATGTCTGAAATGAAACTGGTGTTTAACGGTAGGTATATCAGGTTTTGTGGCTTCTCAACTATTTTAAAACCAGGAGCTACTGTGGGGTAAAATGTATGTAATATGTGTTGATTTACTCCATCTCTATATGATCCGTGTATAATATTACACGTTACATCAATACTGTTCACCTTTAATATTGTTACTGTTGTATCGCCAGTATAATCATTTCCAGGAGCTAAAATTCCTTTCTTCTTTGAAAATCCGAGCAAATTGCCGATTGAGTGGTCTAAGCTAAAATCTATATAATACTTTGAAGTTATTTCTGCTTTTAATGTATTATTATTACCTTTTATAGAAATATTTTCTTCTCCAAGCTTTTTTTGTAATACTTGGTTTATATCGTCTATTTCATATGCTCCTGTAGATAATGGAATTATTTTCAATTGTGAATAATTTCCTTTTTCATCTTTACTCTCATAATAATGTAGTAAATTATTTTTTCCTTCTGTAACATTGGGAATTGAATTGTATGTAGTCAAATCCAATAATGCTGCTTCCCATAGTTTGTCCGTAGATAAACGTAACGCTGGGAAAAGTGTACTTTTCAATGTTGACGAATTTCCGCTCAGCGACACTGTATACGATGACATCTTAAAGCTGACTGACGCTCTTCGCTAGGAACTCTAAACATAAATGTCCGCATATTTCTGTATTGCTAGGTTGCTCTCTTTTGTAGTTGTAGAATATATTCTTGGAGTCCCGAAAATAATGTTGAAGTTCTTTTGGTGGCGGTAAATTTCCAAAACTATCAAAGTAGTAAACATTTTCTCCAAGTTTTTTATAACATACCCAATGAGTACCTGGTCCATAATTAGAGTCTAAGTTTACTATTCCAGTTTCATTTTTCCACACTCTATTTGGTAATGTATCTTTCATAAAAACTCCTCTGAAGAATGGTATTCTTAAACATTTCACATATTTTGACAGTTGATAGTTTGTTAATGCTTCATTTGGAATTATCAATTTATTCTTCTCATTTAATACACACGGTACGGTCTTAAGTAAAGACCCGATCCGTTTTTTACCATTGACCATATGGATGTTTTCTTGACTTTCCTTTTAGGGTTAGTGCGACGTCTTCTTTTGATGTTCCCGCCTCTTTTTGCAGCTTCTTTTTTACTAGGTTTTCTCCCGCGTCGTCTTCCACCACCAAACTTAGCTTTCGTCTTCATGGCTGTTGTCACTGCCCAAGCTGCTGCTTTTTCCGCAATACTGGCGTCACTTGATTTAACCCTTTGCCAAGCTTTTTCCGCTAGCGCTCTATCCGCTATTGATCTATTTGTTGAATCTGCAAACTTGGAATACGCTATATCGTGTTCTTTGCAAGCTTGATCTAATTTATTAATTCCAGGATCTCCTCTTGCTAAACGTTTTGCCAACTTAGTTCCGGGTCCACAATATTGATAGCCTCCGGGCAGATGAAATTCGTATGGTAAAGCGTCTATTGCTCGATTTAGAACAGCACCAACAGGAATCCGTCTTAGCAGGGATAACGCAGCTGATGTTATACCACGTCCTTTCTTGCCGCTGTCTTGACGACGACTGAGCGTTGCGGTCTTCATTATGTCGTCTTATATAACCAGCGTGTTTACTCCACGAGCTGCTTTACATAAATGAATAACACATGCACAATTTTTATATTTAAATACTTAATTATTCAAATTAATTATATACTGATTTATAATTCTATTTTTAATCCAAGCTTCTCGTTCATCGGGTTGAATCATCACATAACTCGTTGTACTAGCTATATGATTGTGGGTATCGATAAGTAAATTGCCCACTATTCTTATTAAACAGTCTAAAGTTACAGCATCTTTTGGATGTTGGGGATCGTGTAACTGCATAATACGTTTATCATTACACGTGTAAGCAGTCGAATCACTTTTCGACGTTGTTATGACTTGTCCAATAGTAGCAGCATCATTTAAATCATCTCCTGGTAAAATATTAATTATTTTCTTCATCTTTGCATCATATTTGGTCCCAAAGTGTTTATCCCAAGTTATTGTTTGTCTCAATGTAACATAATCATCATCTTCATAACCAGGATAAATATCTTTTATTCTTCTATTACGACCATTGTATGTACCTAATGTACCACCACTCGCAATTAATGTTTGCACCATTAGAGGTACATCTGTATCTTTTATACCAAATCTTCCATTTGTTATTGTTTTATGTCCTGCATCCCATTCATCATTATTTCCTTGCATTAAATCAAACTTTTCATTTCCATGTATAAATGTATCTCCTCGCTTTAGCACGGCATCTTCATGTTTTACAAAATTCGATGTTCCCCTTTTTAATTCTTTAGATAACTGTTCCATAGTAACAGCGTCTTTTGGTTGAGAAGCGAACTTTACATTTGACAACACTTTCCCATGACAATCGATTTCATCACCATCTTGTAAAATACAGTTGTCCTTGATGTATTTCAGGTTTACAGCATCCCCATCTTCCTTTGGGTATCCAATGTCATTTATTATAAATTTATAAAAAGAAAATCCGCGTTGAGTCTTTTCCGGTATTATAGAATGTAAATATTCTTTATTAACTGAATCTTTATCATTTTTTGGATTTGCCACGTTCGTTATTCTATGATTTCCAGCATCATATGTCTGTCCATCTTTTAAATTATTACCCCATTGTAATTTTAAAGTATTTGAAAGTTCAGATGATAAATACTCTTTATTAATTGCATCAGAACTGTCAGTTGGTTTACCAACATGAATTATTCTATGTGATTTAACATCGTAAGTATTCTTGTTTAATTTCAATGATGTTGAAGTTGCTTCTTTTACTGTTTTTAAATTTGCTCCATCAGTATCTTCTTCTGGGTCTTTAACAAATTTTAAACGTTTGTTACTCATATCATAGTCACCTTCAGGTGTTTGCGGCAATCCACTTCTTTTTCTGTTTTCTCCTCCTTGTACTCCTAGCCCGGAGTACCGTCCAAACTTGTCGACGCTCATGATTGAACTGATCCACTGTATGCTCACAGCTCTCTTATATATCCGTGATGATTTATACAACTATTCCACGATTTCGAAGTTCGTCAACTAAAGCCACCCATTCATTATTTAAGCCTGTATGACCAGCTTCCATGGCTTCATGTAATAGTCTCATTCTATCAACCAATTTATTTATATCATTATAGTAAATCACATTTGTATTATATAGGTTTTTCATTAAACCTTTACCAGACGTCGAAGTTTCTCCTTTTTTCTTTTTACCATATTCATCCATAAGTGATAAGTCCATAAGTGATAAAGACTTCCTCTTTAGCGGTTTCTTCAAAGCGGGCGCAGTTCGTAATGTTGGTAGTTTTCTCAGCGGAAACAATCTTTTTATTACAACTGTATATTTAGTTGCGCGTGTTCTATTTATCATTGAATCTTTGGAGTAATTCTTCTTATGAGCATTAGTATTTTGCAAAATTTCTTTAAAAGTATTTAAATCTTGTACCGTATATTTTATAGGTATATTTTTAAAAATCAGTTCAAATAATCCTTTTGTTCCTTTATATTTATGCTCACCAATAACAATGTCATCATCTTCAGTCAAATGTACTTTTGAATCTCCTATTTTTAATTCATTTCCATCAATTCTCGCTCCATATACATGTGACTTGTGTAGTTTTGGGTTCGCTTTTATTTCATGTAACATCTTCATGATATACTTTCTTCCAAGAGGTCCTTGTTGCAATATATCACTACTTAATTTTGTTAGATTTGGAATTGATTGTTCTGCTTCAGGTATATGTTGTTCTTGTTCTTCTTCTTTTTGAACATTTATTTCTGGTTCTTCTTCTCTTGTTTCTTCTTCTTCTTTTTGAGAAACTTCACTATCACTTGTGTAAGAATCATCATCTTCTTCCTTTTTTAAACTCTTTACTTCAAATTTGGAAACAGGTAGCAAAACATCTCCTTCATAATGAGGTTTACCAATAGTTTCTGTTATCTGTTTTAAAGGTTCTGTAATAGGCTTAAATGTAGTCTCCAGGAATTCTTCTCTTTCATTCAAACCCATTCTTAATGCTCGATTTTTAAGTCTAATCGAGTCACTCAGTGATTTTATTTCTTTTAATAGTTTTTCTTGGTTCACCATGTTTACGCTGCGAGGTCCAATCTATTACTAAACGTATCATTAATCGTTCAATGGATTAATACAAATTTATCCAATCCTATACGATATCTTCCATTTTTTATAGCTTCTTCTTTCATAATAACAAGAAATCCATATTTTTCAGCCCATGCTTTGCCACACATTTCTTTAAATTTATCAAATGACATGTCTGCATTTACATGATCATTATATATGTGCTTTAAATTTGTTTCATCCTGCTTGAAGATAATAAGTAGATTTGCATTATCTCTTATTAGTTGTTTTGGAATTTTGCTGTAAGTTTGTCCAATATAAATGCTATCAATATTATAATGTCTCCCCATGGCAAAATAACTTCTAATAGTGTCATGATTTTCACAAGATACATCATCGAATATAAATATAGAAAATGGTTTAGCCTCGTTTGGCTCCATTATAGTTTCACTAGCATTAAACTTGTAGAAATTAACTTCAGGCACACTTGCGAGTACCTTATCCAATAATTGGTATTTGGGTTGTTGCAAAGATTTGGAAAAGATGTAAATGTTGTTGAAACGTAATCCTTTAGGATTTGTTATTAAGTTAAAAACCACATTCGTCTTTCCACAATTTGACGGTCCAGTTATTAAACATCTTATTGTGTTTGGCAGTAGTTCACCATGTTTTCCATGATTTAACTTGTCGTTGTCAACTGTTAATTCATCAATATTATTAATAAAAAATCGATCCTTTTGTTGCACAATCTCCATCTTGTCTAAAGGTTAAACACGTAATGAGTTGAAAAATTGCTACACCAAGTCTTTTGTAGGGATCCAAGAGTCTTCACTTTTATCAAATCCCAACCAACGTACTTTAACCTTATCCTTTTTTCTTTGTAAAATTTTTTCAACAAGATATACATCGCCGACTGATGATTTTAACAACTCATGTCCGTAGAATCCACCTTCGAGTAATTCACCCTTGTTGTCCTTTAAGATGTAAGTTTCAGGTATTGTTGGTTGCACTTTATAGATTGTAAACACTTCATTAGTCCAGTTTGGCAGATATCTTTTACTAAATACTCCTTTGTACTTACTTATACGAACTTTATCATCAACTTTAAATGTTTTAGGCTGCATTTTTTCACGTTTAGGAGCTGTATTATTCCTAATACGTTTTAATACCACCTTAGCATTACTGCTATTTACTTGATTAGGCTTCATACCAATGGTTCGATGATACTTGTTGTTATATTCTTTTATAAGTTGCGGTAAGATATCATACCAAACATATGATCCTCGTTTGGAAAATGTTTTATACATTGCTCCTTTTAATGTTCTATTGAATCTTTCTATTATTGAAGCTTTAACTTCAGAATTTGTTGAATAATGATTTATTTTATACTTCTTCATTAAAGCTGCAAAGTCTTTGTTAAAATACTCTTTCCCATCATCAGTTTGTAGATGTTTGATGTTGAATTTATTTCTTTGTATAGCCGTTTCCATAGCTTTTGTAACACTTTTACCAGTCTTGTCCTTTAGCGGTAAGGCATTAGCCACTTTAGTAAAACAGTCTATAATCGCTAAAATGTATTTGAATCCTTTATTCAACTTACCATGTGGTATCATTTCAATGAGATCGGCTTGGAAAAGATCATTCATTCCTTTTATAACTGTACTTCTTCTAGGAAATTTTCTTCTTGCTGGCTTATGAAGTTCATTTACAATTTTATTTTTTAAGTCTTCCATCTTCAGTTGTGTCTTCCACACTGCTTGTAAAGGTACTGATCTCTAGAATGGTTTATCCTCTTTTATATACGGTTAGGATATAGGTCAAGGCCATTTTACGTTGGTGTAAAAAAGAGGGAACATGACATTGGGCTTGTCATGTCCCCTCTTCTTTACGAAAGGAAAAAGGAAGAAGGTAAAGGACGAAGAAAAGGTTTACTGATCAATAGGGATTAGGGAATAGTGGCCGAATGGTAATGTGTTGATGTTATTTTCAAGAATGTGGCGTTTATCATCCTTATAACTTAATGCCCACTTTGTTTGCTTTACACTATACAGTATATGGTTGTAGCTTCTGATGGTGTTGAATGTTGCGGTTGTTTCCACATTTTCAAATAAACATCTTTTATAATGTTCAAACTGCACTTTCTTCTTTAGATATAAAGTCTTGATGCCTTTGGCTTTCTTCACCACTTGATGTTCATCCTTTTCACTGATGTACAGTTGGAATGAGTACAGTTTCGACATTAAAGCAACAACTTCTTCCATTGGTACACCATTTGTTTCGTCTTTAAACTTGCCCAACACCTTTTTATTTCTATCGTAGTCATAGTTGGGATGATCTTTAGGATAATCTGAAAAGTCAAAGTCAGTAGTATATACAAAAGTACGTAGATCTTCATACATGTCTTCTGTTCTTATCCAATAAATGAAAGCATCTGTATCCATATACGCTATCCCGATGTTTTCTCTTCCATAAAACTTCACCATCTTGTTGTAGTGAAAGTCATACATGTGGGTTTTTAGAAATATCCAAAATAGACATTCCCACATATAGAGGACGATCCATTGTTATTGAGATTTTGTTCATGGTAACAGCTACAAGATACTCGTTAATAATTACACTCGTTCCAAAGTTTGGTTTTTGTACTAACTTTTGCAACTTCTCCGGATTGCTTACTAATTTTACATCTTTATGTTTTCTTTTGTTTTCCAACGTTTTCCCAAATATTGAATTATTCATTAATTTGAAAAAGTCCTTTTGAAAAGCGGATGTTGCTGCAGTCCTTCTTCTTGTGTTGTTGTCTATGTACGGTTTTAACCAACAAGATTGATTAAATTGTATTGCTCTATTGATTCTTGTTATTTTTAATCCCAATTCTATTGCTTGCTGTATTGTCCAATAATGAGCTACATATCTTGACTTGTTGGTTAACGTCATCATTAACTTGGGCCATCTACCAGTCGGAGATATTTCCGTCTTTGGCAATAGTGGTAAATCGTAGTGGTGATCATGCAGTTGTTCAGGATATTCAAAGTCCACGTCCAAAATGTAACCAATGTCTCCGTGTTTGGGTATGTCCATTATATTGCCTATCGAATCTGAGTTTGCCCACTTAAAATTGCCATATGGAAGAGGATTTGACATAGCTTATCCATATAGGTTATTTGCGTCAAAATAACCTAAGAATGTTGTTGGTTGTGACGCATCGAAGTTTGGGAGATATTTGTTGTTAGCTTTTACATGTCTAGTTACACTTTGTGTCAATCCTCCACGAACACCTGACTCTATCATCAAAACCATATCGATATCTGTAATAAGTTCAAGTCTACACTTTGTTTCTTTCAGCATAGCTTGCCATGCTAGTCCAGGCGATGTATAAGAATGAAGTGGGTCCAATCCATATGCTTCAAAACAGGTATCTCTAAATTCTTCCATTATGTCACAAAGTAAAGTCACATCTAATTTAACATAAAAGTCGGAATATTCTCCCAATGTTGTCATTCCTAGTTCATTCCATACTTTACAAGCGTGTTGATAGTCCTCTTCACTGATGTCCTCTTCATACAACTTACTCTTGAAGGCTTCTCTTGGCGGAAGTGATGTTTCTTCAAATTTTTCCAAACAATCGATGTAATCATAGGGAAAAACACCTTTGCGGAGAACCAAATCCAATTTATCTTTACTTACAATCTTCATTGTTTCTATTAAATTTTCTTTCTTTAAGTTTTCAGTAAGTTTACTCAAGCTAGATGGCATAAAACGGTAAGAGTCTAGAAAACGTAACTTCATATTTCCAATTGTTTTACTAAAACTAATAAACTTTTCAGTAGTTTCCGCTATCACATCGATTTTTCCATCATCTCGTCCCAATTCCGGTATGATAAAATGTGCATCATAACCACTAAGGTTATGCAAAATTACAGGTATAAAGTTGCGAATTTGATAGTTAATATTACATCTGTTACACGCGGCACCTCTATAATAACCTGTTAGATGGTCATGATCACGTACCTTGTGATTTTCCAAAGTATATTCATTTTTACATAAATAACAATGGGTTGAATTTTCATACTGAATCTCTTCTTCTTCATCCATCGGTATCATTGGTACAATATCACTATACAATTTTTGTACATTTTCTGCTATCGAATATAAGTGGTTAAGGAAAATTTTAGAAGCATTTTCACCGCGATATATGACAGGTTTTGAAGTTAGATCATATTTATTTAAATGATCTTCTGACAGTGTAGATTTAATTAATAAACAAAAACTGTTTGGATCATGCATTTGGTACTTAACACTTTTCTTGGCTTCATCATCATTATTTTCAATAGGAACAAGTGTAGATTCAAAATCCGCATAAACAACAATGGGAATACGGTACTGATGAGATATCTTCTCAAATTTTAGCTCGGCCTTATCTGGTGATGGTAACATTATTTTTGCTTCATAGTTGTTGTTACATAGTTTTTTATGCTCTTGTAACCATTCTTTTCCATTTCTTCTTTCTTGTTGAAAATTGAAACATCGTTTGCAAATTATCTTCTTATGTCTAGTTTTACACAGTTGGTTATTAACAAGAGTTTCAAACTTTTTGATCCATACATAGTGTGAAACATCACCTCTTGTAAGTAATAGCAAGTCCCTATGATCCGGTAGTTCATTCTTTACTACACGCAATGGAAACACTTTATTTGAACTGTCCATACCAAAAACATTAACAGATGTTCCAGGGTTTTGTTTTTCGAATTTTGGGATGTCCTTTAAAGCCACTGGGTAAGTCAATCCTTGGAAATTATATCTATATCTTTGTTCTTCATATTCTTTACTGGGTCTTACCGCATGGTCAGGTGAAACAAATTTTGCCGTCATTGCATATCTAAAACATTCCATATCTTCATTTTGAACATTTATGCACGATTTGGTGTCTGAAATTTTCTTTGGGAGCGGAATATAACTGCCACCCCTTAATCCGTAGCCGTGTTTATGAACTCTGATATCCATACCCTCAATACTAACCAAACTCCAACCAGATCCTCTTCCTTCATGTTCTTGAATTTTTGTTAAAATTTCTTCCAAACAATCTTCAACTATTGAATTAATATCTGAACTTGCCATTATGGTCTGGTTTTTTGTCATAAATCCTCTTGGTGACATTTCTCCTTCTACATTAGTAAACATAGCATTTAATAATATGCCAAATTTAATAAAGTTTAGTCTTCTCAATTCTTTTTCCAGTGTTCTACTTACAATTCTTCTTACTTCTTTAAAAAAACTGCTCCAATTCCAAATTTTCATTTTGAATTTTGTGATGCATTACTACTCTACCTTCTAAAGCATATACTTTTAAACTCGGTATTTCATTAGATGGTCCTGCTAATGGTTCTTCATGTTCTTCTTGTTCTTCTTGTTGTTCTTCTTGCTGTTCTTCTTGTTGTTCTTCTTGTTGTTCTTCTTGTTGTTCTTCTCCATATAGTTTTAAATCTTCATATTCGGTTTCTGTTACATCTTCATTATTATTATGGAATAACTCTTTGTGTATTTCTAGTAGAATATTATCATGAAAAGTTTCTAAGCAAATTTCACATTGATACATCTTGTTGATGTTTACTCTTTGAAATTTAGCAGCGAAATGAAATGCTTCTCTACTGCTCCCTTTTTATAGCCTCCCAGTTGTAGTGGGGGACGGTAAGATTTTTAGTGAGATGTTAAAAATAGTAGGTTAAGACTAAAGCTGAAAAGTAATGATTGAAGCCTATATTTTCTTCCAATTGCAAATACTCCACATATGCCTCCGCCCATAGCCATAACAGATCACTGTTACGCCAATATACACCAAAGGTGGGTCTATCATCAACTAAAATTGGAGATGCAATGTTTACTAATCTTTCATTTTCTATCCATGTCATAACTTCAATTACAAACCTTCCTATAATATTTATTGGAGAATTCGGATCCACAAATATTCTTGTTACAACATTTTCACTTAACAAAGGCTCTTCAATTTCTTCATTGTTTTCTTCATCGTTTTGTACATCGTTTTCTACATCGTTTTCTTCATTGATTTCTTCATCCACCTCCAATACTTCTTCAACTTTTGTACATTTGTTATAAAATATTGGAGCATCTCGGGGGGACATGTTCACTCTAGCTATTATTGGCAATGAATGTCCCAACGCAAACCACGACACTCTTATATAGGCAAGTAAATGAGTGGGGGTTTCTTTTAATAATAAATGTTTATTAAAAGAAAATAATTTAATTCTGTCTTTACCACAATATTACTCCTAATTAGAGCTTTCCAATGATGTATCGCTTGCCCTATTCCGGCAAACCACTCTCAAGTTATAAGTAAATTTGTTAGCACTTTCCTGCCGGGGGGGGGGCTCGGCAAGTTCAAGGTCAAGCTCAAGGTCAAGGCCGAGACGTTGTGACGTCGGGGGGGGGGGGGGTTCGTCAAGTTCAAGGTCAAGGTCAAGACATTACACTTAAGACGTTACACTTAAGACGTTACACTTAAGACGTTACACTTAAGACGCTACACTTAAGACGCTACACTTAAGACATTGTGACGTCGGGGGGGGGGGCTCGTCAAGTTCAAGGTTAAGGTCAAGACGTTACACTTAAGACGTTACACTTAAGACGCTACACTTAAGACGCTACACTTAAGACGCTACACTTAAGACATTGTGACGTCGGGGGGGGGGGGGTGGCTCGCCAAGTTCAAGGTCAAGGTCAAGACAATACACTTAAGACATTATACTTAAGATGGTACACCTAAGACGTTGTGACGTCGGGGGGGGGGGTTATGCATGAATGGATTGAGGTCAAGGTCAACAAAAAATAATAATGATCCAAGGTGATGGAGGCGGCTGTAACCGTCTCCACCACCCTGTGTTCCTCAAACACTCCCAGTCCCAACCCAAAAAGTTACGTCATGCAAGGGATCCCAATTTTTTTGCCCGCACGCACTTTGGCGATCCAGTTTGGTGAGCTGTGATACGGGCGGCCAGTCTCGGGCCATTTGGCACTGGGCTTGACCATGTGGTAGTTAGGGACACTGGAACAGCTAGTGCAAGACGCAACTCTAACCTCCCACCCTTAATCTAAACCCACCCAATCATATTTTTGCCTGACCAAAATTAAAAAAAAAATCAAAAACAATAAAAATATGCGCTACCTACGGCACAACGCGCATGTCCCACCCATATTTAATGAAGTTCAATCGAACTTCTTAAATTTACATTTACATTTTAATTTAATCTACCCAACCTAACAGCTAGCTGTGGAATGTAAAAAATTATTAGTACACAGATAAACAAACACAGACATAGATACACACACACACACATACACACAAATACCATAAACCAATACTTAAGATTAAAAACACATTTCTTAAACATAAATAATACCATAAAACACCTTAATGCTAACATCGCAATGCGCAAGTTAAACCTTAAAAAAACTAACACATCTTAAGACTAAAACCAAATAACACTTTGCATAAAACCATAGACACACACACACACACACACAACAAATATTAAATAGTAATACCCTAACAACAAGAGTAACTCAAATATATATCGGCCGCTTATACATTTGAGTTGCCCTCTGAGTCGGGTCGGAGCGTCGCGTCCGAAATTCCGAGCCCAACTGTGGCGGCAATAGTCGTCGGGGTAGTTCTCGGCTCCCAGAGTGGTGGGGGGCCGGGAGGGGTTTCAGGGGCGCGGAACTTTCCAGAAATGTCAGTGGAAAATTCCAAACGGATGTGCTTTGTTACATGTGGGTCGCCTAAAACGCAGGTGGAGCCTTGTACCTCTCAATTTGCATTAGATAGCATCAAATTACATCCGCTGACAAGTACATCCGCAGCTTTCCCCATCGCGTGGCAGCATAATTATCGTCGATTGTTATCCACCCTCTTCCGCCGCTTAATTATACTTCCAACAGAAATAGGCCACCAAAACACGCAACTTGTATTTAACATACAATAGACTATTGTTTGGAAATGCATTACTTATGCTCATAATCCTTGGCCTGGTCGGTACTTTTTACACGCTACACCCAAGACGTTGTGACGTCGGCGGGGGGTGGGGGGGGTCATGCATGAGTAACCATCCGCATGTATATAAACGACGGGAAGCTCGCGCGCCTCCCATATAGGGAGCTGACACCCCAACGGTAAACAACCAATCCGTGAGTTCATACCACATAGTACTTTAACACACTATTTGTTTTAACATTTTTATTATTTTTACACTATTTCTTAACACTACATCAGTTATTTTATATATCTTAATTTTATTTTCGTGTCGAGTTTCCATTTTATTTATTTATTTATTTTTTTTAATTAAAATATGCTAATTAACATCGTGTGCAGGAAACTCACACTGATTAATTGCACGTTCCATTCTTACACACCTGTTTCCTCCTTAATATGCAAATTACTCTCTTACTTTAACAACACTTAAACTCTAACCGCTACTTCTCGATCATATTAATATAATTAGTGCTACACTACGGGATTTATCTGTGCAATAGTGCACGCTATGTTTCCTGCACGTCTGCAGGTAATACACCTTACAATCATATACTTATTGCTACATTACACAAGACATTTCTTGCACACCTGCAGGTAATACACTTACTGACCATCTACTATTATAATTATTGCTACAGTACGAGAGACATTTCTTGCACACCTGCAGCTTATACACTTTACAACAGTTTAATATTAAAATTATTGCTATACTACAATGGTTACCTATTCAATCACAGTTGTGGTCCCCCCACTTGATTATCCACAGAGCAATACTTGCAATCCTACAACTGAATAATTAATTAACTTCCGCGATCACCAGTACTTTTTTAAACTATCCGTCTCTTCCTCTGACTCTTGTGACCGTAGCCGCAGCCGACTGACAAATAACCGAGCTCTCCCGAACCTCGCTCTTTTATGCGGTTTTCTCGGGGAGGGGGTTGGAGGGGCGTCGCACGTGACTCATCGATCGCATAAAAAGGGGGGTTGCTGCCGCGCGCGCGCCATTTCGGTGGCGGAATCGGTCGGGTGAGGAACTATCCGTAAGTCTCTAGCGCTTTTACAACTAACGCTTGTTACTCTAAAATGTGTTTGCACTTAATATGCTAATTAGTCTCTATATTTATGCACGGGACATTTCCTGCACACCTGCAGGTGATACACCTTACAACGGTCTACTATTATACTTGTTGCTACAATACAAGATTTACCTGTCCAATTGTGATCCCACTTAGTCGTGCACGGGATATTTCTTGCACATTAGCAGGTCATACACTTTACAACCGTCTAATTTTATAGTTATTGCTACAGTACAAGATTTACCTGTACAATTGACAATTGTATTCCTACTTATTCGTGCACGGAACATTACTTGCAATCCTGCACCTGAATAATTAATTAACTTCTGCGGCTACCGATACTTTTCTTCGCCTATATGTTTCCCCCTGCTACAACCTTTCGCGGCGCCGCCCGACAAATAACTGAGCTCTCCGAAGTTCTGTTCTTTTATGTCATCCTCTCAGGGGGAGGGGTTGGGGAAGGGGGGGGGGCACACAACCCCCATAAAACGGGCATCGGTACCGCGCGCGCGTCATTATAGTGGCGATAGGGCAACAGTAAACAACTATCCGCAAGTCTCTAACACCTAGTCTAACACTTTTTTACTTACGCTTTTTTACTCTAACATATGTTTGCACTTATTATGCTAATTAGTCTTTATATATTCAGACACACTCGCGGGCGCCAGTCATATACTCGCCAATTGTCGGAGAGTACACATCTCCCCTTCGTATATTATCATGGCTTCGCACTCTTTACAACTAAAGCTTTTACGCACAAAACATATTTTACAGAAACAATCTAACTCCAAAGTTTGTAAACCGCGTACTACATTGGCTAAGCTTAAGAAATACTACAGTTTTCACCCGTTGTACTTTGCAAAACCTAGCCTGTGCAACACTGCATACTGTACTGATACTGTTTTGCACGCTGTCTTAACTGACATGCTGCAGTATCAACATTTCAATCTTGTTACACCTATTGACGATGCTATCCAATTATTCTTATTCACTATATTACCGGGTTTATATGATCGTTCTTCCTTGGACACATGTCTCATTCTACTGTATCAACTCGCACTGTAAACACCTAGGAGCTCTCCTATCATGCAACTATTATTTTAATTTAATTTTAAAAATAAACTAAAACCTCCAACCCCGAAGCCGTCCCACCCCTCCCCATTCCCACCGAGCCCCTGCGGCTCCCACTTTTTTAAAACCCCCTCCGGATGACCTTGACCCACTTCCCAAACCCATCCATCACTGTCACCCCCACCCCACACTTCCAACCCCACACCTGCCACTTCCAACCACTGACCTTGACCTGGCCCAGGAGTGGCCAAAAGACACTACTAGTAAGTTTGGTGATTTTTAGTGCTTATTGGCCTAGTTAAACGGATTGAAAACGATTTCCGAATTAATTATGGCCTATTTGTGCCCTTTTGAGAAGTGAAAATTGGCCGTATTCTGCTTCGTGTCTATATAGGCACGCGTCGTCTGCTTGGTTTGGGTGGGACTTGGCGACGTGACACGACCGTGCCACTGGATTGGACTACTCTGGTACTGAAATATCAAAACAATTTCCTACTTTAATACAGGGAGTGTCTATTGTGTGGAACAAATTGTGTGTTTTACCTTTTTCCTCAAAGTGTAAAACGTAGACTTTATTGCTTGAACGTTGTATTTATGTGTATTTGGACACAAAAATAAGTTTAATAACTAAACCCCAGAAAATTCATTTTCATGTAGAAAAACAGGTTTGGAAATTGAATTTTTTTAATTCTTACGGGTTGTCGGATCGGTGTTGAAACAATGACGAAAGTTAACAAAAATTAAAATAGAACAATAAATGTTTGCGCATGGGTTTTCAAACTGCTGTGGACTATATAGGAAAAGGGATAATTGGTTGTTGGCGTAAATTTAATAACCGGTTTACTGTGATACTATAGCAAATTTAATACAGAATACTACAGATATAAAAACACCTGTTTAAAAAAGACAACATTTAAAAATCTCCTCCAGTATAATAGATACCAAGCTTATAGCAAAAGTGGTTTGTATAAGGAGAAATTTTAACTAAAATATGAATGCTACATCAAACCAAAATGGCCCAACAAAGATGTAGATTTTCTTAATTTGTAATTTGTTTGTAATTTGTTGTAATTTGTAATTTCTGTAATTCCATGAAAATTTAAGTTAAAGAGGATTCAGTACCCTATAAATAGTAACGTGGTGGCCCGTGCGCAAATTGCGCATTTTATGATTCTGTGTAAGTAGGGTACCTTGGCCGAAGACTGTCAGGAGGAGCAGGAGGAGCCGATCCCCCCCCCCCGAGGAGCTCCCGGCGAGCCCCCCCCCCCCGACCGAAAATAGTAGAGGTGTTTGATGTGTTTTTTTTTTCTCTCTCTTTTTTTTCTTACACCAATGGTGACGTAACCCGACCCTCGGCCACCCGCATGTAGTCCGCAGAGAGGGGGGAGCATAGGCATCCCACCTCGGCCTACACATCATTCGCCCTTCCTCACTCCTAGCAGCAACATGTCTCCTCGTGATCAGCCACCGCCTAACAGCGATGCTTTTTACGCAGATGATCTCTTACCGCAAGAAGAGGTACCTGATGCAATTGCGGCACCTGATGTAATTGCGGAACCCATTATTCAACTAGAGGAGCCACCCAGGATGCTCTCTTACAGCCCGACGGTGTTCTTCGTCGATATGATGAATCCGTGGGATATCTTCTATCGATTCATCAATGAAGTCGATCTCTGGCTGATGAGCGGAGTTCGTGTAAGAGTCATCTCCCCATTACCCGGTTATCAGGAGTTTGCAATTGCAGAAACAAATCATGCTGCGCTGCTGGAGTGGGGAACACTAATGATAAACACCCCGATGGATGACGCCGATCTGATTGATCGGACGTTACAGGCGCCGTTCTTCGTAGCCACTCTGCTATGAAGCGGCACCATCCAGGGCGGTTAATTCCGCCCAACAGAAACGGCCCTTCTCAGGGCCCAATAATACCTCAATTACGCGTATGAGTTCTAACACTCATACATACTGTGTCAAGGCACAACGTCACTCGGTCCGTTGCTCATGAGGACCACCCACGAAGGAGGAGCCCCCATGACCACCTGCGGTGTTGTAACCCAACCCTCGGCCAGGTGCGACATTCCACAGATAGGGGAGCCGGCACAATAGACCGATCACACCCCTGCGTGGCCTACAAGTTGAAAACTAAATAACACGATCATTGTGTTATATAGTTAACATCTTGACTTAGATTAGTTTTTGTTTGTTTGTTTTTTTTCTATTTACAATTATTTATTTATAATATAACCACTTAAAACTAAAAGGATTGGGATCAACAGTACGTTTAATCATCATATTCATTATATTCTTCATGTTTCTCAGTTTTCACCTCCGCCTGGATAGTACCTCCACTCTTTAGCTCCTTTTCGGCTTCTTCTAGTTGCTGAGTAATCGCCATCTGACATTGAAGCTCAAAATCATCACGCGGCACAGAACCGCAAATATCCATCTGAACCAACCAGAGCCGCCTGAGTTCTTTTTCCTTCTTCTCGATAGCTTCGACGGCCGCATGTAATTCCTCTTCTGTAATAGAGGAGTTCCACAATTGTTCGTCATTGGTTTTGTTGACAACCTTCTTCTCGGACTCCATAGCGCTATCTGGCCAAAACTCGACTGTGAGACAGCCGGAAGGAGTGGGGGAGCAGGACGATATTTTTCCCGCCATTCAGCCCCCCCCCCCTCCCACATCTCTTCCCGTAGCACAGTAGCACAGTCTCACACCAACCTCAGTGCGGTACAGACATGAGTACGTCCGGATTAATTGACGAGTACTTAAACGCTTTCATGGCCGACATCAACGCCGCAGACGACAACGCCACGGTTGAGCAGATCCCGACTACACCTCCGAAGCCTAAGAAGAGAATTAGCCCTACACCGAAGCCTAAAGTGGAAGAGTCACCAGCGAAACCGGGATGGGTGCCGAAACCATCAGACGATTGTCCCATCGTATCGTGGCTTGAAAACGGACAACTTTACGCGGTGCAGAATCCTTCAAATAGCGGACCAGTGCTTTTAAAAATGGAAATGTACGACGGTTCGGACATGGTGTACAGATGTGGTTTATTTATAGACAAGAATAGTGAATTGTACGAGAGCGTCAACCAGGTGGTGGACAAGTCAGAGAATTTATGGATCAATAAAGCTACGGGAGTACCAAAGATTAATGGTTTGACGCAGACAGTAACACATTACAGCAAGACCGTTGAGAAACCGAAGAAGCAGAGTGCGAGTACAAAACCCAGCAAGAAAATCAAGAAGGCATTATAGGGACAGACATTCTCAAGTTTCATCGACCACCTGCACAAACACCTGCGCTCATAAAAAATCCATGATGGCCGCCGCCCTTCTCACGTTTCATCAGCCGCCTGCATCCGACCACCTGCGCAAACAAAAGAAGCGGGACGATCATTCTCACGTTTCATCGACCACCTGCATCGACCACCTGCACAAACAAAAAATCCAAGATGGCGTCTGGGATGATAAAAACCGAGCGAGCGGACCGAGTGAGCATCATTCTTCGACTAGTCGCCCCATCATCATCACCACCATGTCGAGCAGCAAGATGACTTCAGAGTCCGCACCCGCTGTGACGATGGACCTACGGACCGCACTGAACACCTGCAAGTCCAGCTCTCCGGCCTACACCCGCCTGTCTGATCTGCGTGAGGAGTGCAGCTACGCAATCAGTGGGATGGAGCGGGTGACCACTCCGTTTGGCGAGACTATCGTCGTCATCTTAGAGGGACAAGTCGGCGATGACTTCTTCCTGCGAGTCTACCTGCCCAGGCGTTTCAACCAAGGCCTGAGCGACCACGACATCGAGCGGTACAACAGCGGTTTCGGAGATCGCCTTCGTCTGATGAAACGCAGCCCACTCCCAGGTAGCAAATTCACTCCACTGGAATTTTTGTAAAGCAAGCAAAGAAGAATCAAGACGTAAATACCTTTATAAATTTTGATAGTTTTTAAGCAATAAAATATCCATGTACATTACAGCATAAACTATTGTCTTTTATTTTAAGATGAAACCCAAACCCTTATTTTAAGAAAAAGTGTATGGTATTTAGTTTTAGTTTCAGTATTAGTCATGAGCTTGAAGTGGCAACATCCATTCTCAGCCATTGTGGCGGGCCCTTCGGGCAGTGGTAAATCACATTTTGTGTCCAAGTTTATTGAATACATAAATGAAATGTGTGATGTAAAATTTGCCAAAATCAACTGGCATTACGGTAGTGGTGGGGGAGGAGGTGATGTAAGTAATTCCAAAATAAACCACATTGAGGGTTTACCGGACTTGAGTGATTATGATGGTAAGGAACCAATACTGGTTATAATTGACGACATGATGCGTGAGGCAGACGATAGAGTGGTGGATCTATTCACGAAGGGTTGTCATCACCGCAACATCAGTGTGTTTTTCATAACTCAAAATCTTTTTCATCAGGGTCGTGGGCAGAGAGACATCTCACTAAATGCTCACTACATTATATTTTTTAAAAATCCCAGAGATAGAGTACAAATCAGATATTTAGCCAGGCAGATATATCCAGACAGTCCAAAGTTCATAGAGGAAGCCTACAGTGATGCCACGAAACAGGCACATGGTTACCTGCTTTTGGACTTGAAACAATCGACATCCGAGGACATGCGAGTACGCACTTGCATATTTCCCGAGGACCGTGTAAACTATGTGTACTTACCAAAGAAAAAATAACAAGTCAGTTACAATCATGTCGTGCTTGAAGAAGGACGCGCCGCTGCTCAGAGCGCTAATACATGCAACACCCAAGGAACGCAAGGCATTATTAAAGGCTTGCGACAGGAGTCGAATCCGTTCAGTCTGCGAGTGTGCCTATAACGTGCTACGTGGGAACGTGCCTCTGTCGAGTAAGACTAAAAGCCAGTTGAGCAAACATAAAGTGGCTCTGAGACGCTTAGTAAGACAAGGAGAGTGTTGGGGAAAGAAACGAAATTATCTAG
This sequence comes from Neoaliturus tenellus, assembly GCA_030545055.2. Lineage (NCBI taxonomy): Eukaryota > Metazoa > Arthropoda > Insecta > Hemiptera > Cicadellidae > Neoaliturus > Neoaliturus tenellus. Next base: position 22,059,400 of record CM061533.1, on the reverse strand, counting down.
TGCAGAAAGGAGGTGGAGTTTTTATTCCATTACTGTTGGGCACAGTGTTACAGGCAGCAGTCAGTAGTGCATTGGGAAAGTGAAATGGATGCCCAGACAAAACCATTTTATTTGACTTTACTTAGCGGTACGCCCCGCTCAGCAAATTATTATCCGAAAAATATCACGTCTGATTTTACTGTACAACTACCGAAGTTCATTTGCTTGGACAGTAGAGATTGGGAAGTAGCGCTCGTAGAAGTGCATTACCCATGTTCGTTCTCAACAGTAGGGTCCGATGCTTTGATACAAGTAGTTGGTACAAAAAAGGAAGAACCCAAGAAGTCTGTGGGAAAAGAAGGTAAATCAGCCATCAAAGAAGGTAAATCAGCTAACAAAGAAGGTGAATCAACCATCAAAGAACCGACCAATAAGAAACCCAAAATATTCGCACACATCGATAGACCAAAACCCGGATACTACAATTCAGTTGAAGAATTGGTGGAGCACATCAATGGGCTGAATTATGTAAAGAAAAGTGGAACTACATTCAGTCTTGACGAAGCAGAGCGTGTTAAAGTATCGTTAGGAAATGCGTTGGGACCTGTCACAAGAGTGATTTATTCCCATTCACTCGCACTTCAATTGGGAACAGCATCGACAGATGATATAATATCTGAACCAGGTTTACTTAAGAGTACTAGACCGTCTAATTTAAATCTTGGTTTACCAGCACATATGCTCGTGAACTGCGATCTGGCTGAAGAACAAATTTTAAGCGAACTCCGTATACCACTATTGAGGATTATCAATATATCCCACTCGTTAAAAGATTATGGAACGTACAAGACGGCATACATAAGTGATCCGCACTACGTACCAGTGAAAAAGAAGACATTCGAAAGTGTGAGAATTTATGTGTTGGACATCTTAAAGCGAGATCTCTCATTCCGTCACGGAGCGTTGACCGTTAAACTACACTTCCGACCGGCCGCCGCTGCTGCTGCACATCAATAATGGAGCACGCAAAGAAGATGGCCGTCGTCCCGCAAGAGCTTATTGAGCGTTTACAGTCTACATCATCATCATCATCATCATCATCATCGGAGAAGCTGTCAAACAATTTGTCCACTACGGAAGGACTGGATGTGGAGATGCAGAAAATAATGAATAACAAGAGTATAGTCGATAGTGAAAAATGGAAACTGTACAATCAGGCGTTACAACGTTTCTTACACTTCGCCTCTAATAATCGCCAGCCAATTAATATCCCAATCGTGGATGCGGCATTCGGTGATGATGCCCAACACCCGACACGGGGTGCAGCGGAAGGACCAGTCGATGAGATTGTCGAAATGTTCTCAAAGACATACAGGAGTGACGCCCGCAATCTGTTACGATTTATGAAAAAACCCGATAGTCGAATCAGTTGGGATATCAACTACTCGGTGTTTATCGATGGTCGAAAACTACCGAATGCGAATATAGTTGATATTTTGAATAACATAGTGAGAGTTCGAATGACCGAACGTATACCGCCAGGATGGATGGAAGTGATGACCGCTTTGAAAGAAATGAATGTGCCTCTAGAATTTATAAATAATACCAGAGCGTTACGGGAATTGAATGACACATTCAAATCATCATTGCGGATGACCAGTTCACCGAGTGCACCATCACCGCGCAGAACACCGATGCGAGAGCGGCTACGTTCGTGGGCAACAGTGAAACGAGGAGCTAAGGAGCGGCGCGGTGAGACATCATTACAGAGAACATTACGTGAGGTCGATGATTATCTAGCGAAAACACCGATTGAAGAAGCGTCGACTGGCGGCTATGTCGCGTCAACTCCCATAATAAGAGACGAATACCAGTGGGACAGGGAGCCGTTGGGCTTTCTAGACAGGTGGGAACCGTATCCGGCCAAGTGAGCATGGACCGTCTCTATTACAACCCCGGCGAGCCCGGTGCGTTCGGCGGTGTCGCACCGCTAGTGCGAGCTGCACGCAAGAGAGATATTTCAAAGTCGAAAGTAATCGAATGGCTACAATCACAGGATACTTATACATTACACAAGCCGGCCCGTAAACGCTTCCCACGCAACCAGTACTCTGTTTTCGGCCCGTATGAACTGTGGCAAGCGGACTTGAATGATATGCGAGGATTGAGTAAATACAACGATGGAGTCAATTACCTGCTGACCGTGATAGACGTGTTCAGTAAACGTCTGTACGTGAGAGCGTTGAAGAGAAAGGAAGGTGCAGAAGTGGCAGTGGCATTCGAAGAAATATTCAAAGAAGCGACTAAAACTCCGCGTTGCCTCCAGTCTGACAAAGGAACAGAGTTTACCGGCGACAAGACCAGACAGTTATTCAAAAAGTACGGAATAAAATATGTGACTACGCAGAATCCCGATGTTAAAGCGGCAGTAGTGGAACGCGTGAACCGCACATTAAAGTCTCGCATGTGGCGTTACCTGACTTACAAAAACACTTACCGATATATCGATGTACTGAATAAACTGGTGAAAGCTTACAATGCCAGCGAACACAAGAGTCTCGGTGGTGGATTGCGCCCCATCGATGTGAAAAATGATCGGACGATAACACAAGTGCTACAACGCATGTACAGTAAAATTACACGCCGTGTTAAGCCCAAACTCAAGATTGGTGACACGGTGCGCATAGCAAAGGAGAAGGGCACATTCGCCAAAGGCTGCGAGACCAATTGGAGTAACGAAGTGTTCACTATTCGTAAAGTGAACACTCTGATGCCGTTGCCCATGTACACGCTGGCGGACCTCAAAGGTGAAGTTTTGACCGGCCAGTTTTACGAATACGAATTACAGAAAGTAATATATCGGAGTGATCAGCTATTCAAGATTGACAAAATACTGGACACTCGTGGTAGAGGTGCCAGTAAGCGTTATTACGTCAAGTGGTGAGGTTACGGAGACGAGTTTAACTCTTGGGTGAGAGCGCAAGACTTGCAAAATGTCTAACTCGCAATTCTTCCTGACACTGCCCAGCAACAGTTCTATGGAATATTTCCCCAACAATAAGGAGTCAAACTATACTACGCATCTTTCGAAACAGATACGATTGGAAGGTGCGTGGGAGATGGCTCTGGTGGAAACTCACTATCCATGTTCATTTCCATTAGTGGGCAAGAACGAGATTATAATAATCGAACAGGATACCATTCTTTCCGCCATAGATTTGGGAGATACAGACAAGTACACGTTTACTCTGGACATGGGTTACTACAAGAATATAACCGAACTGTTGAATATGATAAATGATGCGAAGGGCCTCATCGATTACGTAGAGTTCACCTATGACAAAGATGCGGACAGGGTGGAAATAAAAATACTGAAAGAAGATGTAGTTGCCATACATTTAGACAATAAACTGGCTTTACAGTTGGGATTCGATCCGCAGCAGAAAGACATTGTGAAAAACAATAAAGCGTCATGGTCACCGAATCTATCGATGGGGCTTCCGGCTAATATGTACGTGTACTGCGATCTGATTGAGCCACAACTGATCGGTGACACTTCCGCACCACTATTGAAAATCATCAACATTGACAGAGGTGACTACGTGCACGGGGCGAATAAGACTGTACTCTACACCAGCCCGCATTACGTGCCGATCACCAAAGGTGCATTCGAGACTGTGGAAATCGACCTCAGGGATCACACGGGTCAAAACCTCTCATTCCTGTTCGGGACGTCGTACGTGAAGCTGCATTTCAGAAGAGCTCTGCATAATTAACCGTAAAAAATGGCTTCGCACGATCCGTACATGGCGTACTACTATCGCCAACATTCGCAGACGGGCGGATCGATAGAAAAGGTATTTCGCGGCGCCGCCTATCAGAGGGGTCATGGAGTGGGCAGCTTCTTGGGCGGTATGATCCGCACCGTATCTCCGCTGATCAGGAGCGGAGTCGCGGCATTGGGCAGAGAAGCGTTAAGGTCAGGAATCAATTTCCTAGGCGATGTGACGCTGCGTACGAAACATCCCAGGGATGCGGCGGAGGAGCGTATGAAAGAGTTTACCGGCTCGTTGAAACGCCGAGCCAACGACAAGATTGAACGAGTTCTCCGTGGCGGAGGCAAGCGGCGGCGGCTGCCTGCATCCAAAAAGCGCGGAACGCGTAAGAGTGGCTCGAAGCGCGCAAGGCGCAAGACTTCCGCGAAGCGCGCAATGTACGGCGGCAAGAAGAAATCGAGTGGTCGTCGCACACGCCGTGTCACGCCTCAGTCTCTGGCCAATCTCCTTAGAGGAAGGACGTCATCAAAGAAGAAGAAGCAGCAGCAGCAGAAGAGGAAAGCGGTATCCAAGAAGCAGAGGAAATCCGTTAAGAGGAAATCAGTAAAGACGACTCGTGATATTTTCAATTAATCATGTCGTTCATACATCAAAGATCGTGCGAATGCGTCAAGACGGAGTTGGACTTGTTTTCACTGCCGCCCACACAGACGAGTATCGAAAATGGAAAATGGATTCAATACAAACCGATATCCACGCTGACGGACGACTCACCGATAGAGTTTGTAGTGCCCGGTAATGGTGAAGAGTACACCGATCTCTCGCAAACAATGCTGGAAATCACAGCATCGATCATTAAGGCGGACGGATCGGCGATCGCAGCGGCCGATGCGACAAAAGCTGGTCCGATAAATAACTGGCTACACTCGTTGTTCAGTCAAGTGGACATGTGTATGAACCAGAAATTGGTTACACCGCAAAACAACACTTACGCCTATCGAGCGTACATCGAAACAGTATTGAACTACGGATTCGATGCTAGGAAATCACATCTATCGTCCGTGCTGTGGAACGCCGACGATTCAGGCCATATGGAAAACACCGAAGACGATAATGATGGACTGGAAAAACGACGGAAGCTAACGAAAGGAGGGCGAGAAATCGATATGGTCGGTCATCTGCATTTGGACATGTGTAATCAGAATAAATATCTATTGAACGGAGTCGAGCTACGCTTCAAGTTAAACAGGTCGAAAGATGCATTCTCCTTGATGGTGCACGAAGGTGACTACAAAGTACATATCGCCGATGCGAACCTGTGGATTAGAAGATGTAAAGTCAGCCCGACCGTACTGTTGGCGCACAGCAAGATACTGCAGTCCGGAACCGCTAAATATCCAATCACACGAGTGGACGTGAAATCTTTCACGCTCGCTTCCGGCATAAGGAGCAAGACTCTGGACAACGTATTTCTGGGACAAGTTCCGAAGCGCGTGATTGTCGGTATGGTGACCAATGCCGCATTCAACGGTGATGACAAAAAGAATCCGTACAATTTCAAGAATTTCGATTTGAATTACTTCTCACTGTACGTGGACGGTGAACAGGTGCCAGCCAAGCCGCTTCAACCCAAGTTCTCTCCTGCCGGTAGCGCAAAGTCAGTTATGGCATACAACACAATATTCAGCGGCACGGGGATCCATTTCTCAGACGCCGGAAACGTGATCAGCAGAGAAGATTTCGAAAACGGATACTGCCTGCTAGTGTTTGATCTGACACCCGACCTGTCTGCCAGCGATACCGGCCACTGGAATCTCGTACGCAACGGCAGCGTGCGCATGGAATTGGGATTCGGCACCGCGCTGACCGAGACTGTCAACTGTTTGGTGTACGCAGAGTTTGACAACGTAATTGAAATCGATCGACACCGCAACGTGATGGTCGACTTTGGCGGCTAGTCTCTCACCGGCGCCCGCACGAGATGGATCGCTTACGCAGAGTACGCTGCAGGAACGTGTCCGCCCCCATCATTATTGATATCCAATGTTTCAAAGACAATATCGGTGATTATATAATGAAAGAAGTCTGCGTTATGGAAGTGGACAGCGGGATACTACTGATGCATCACATCGCCAAACCGCCGTTCAACAAGGACGAACTGACTGTCGACAAACTTCGAGAAACGCATTGGCTATCGAAACACTATCACGGATTAAAGTGGGATCAAGGGGACATCGGCTACTATGACTTGGAACAAAAGCTACGAAAGACGATCGCCGAGCGACACACCGTCTATGTCAAAGGATCGGAAAAGAAGAGTTTCATATCTAGACATTTAGTGATTGATCACTTTGCTACCAACATCATCAACTTGGACGATATCGGATGCGGTTCACTGGCGACGATCAACAATCTACTATCGAAATCCACGCTGCGTTGTCGCCATCACAGATCAGCGAACCACCGATGTTCACTCTCCAATTGTATTGCATTACACGGTTGGTTATTTTTGACTAACAGTATTGACGATGATAATTTGGAATCTGTTGATGAGACTTCATATTTCTGCTCTTGTTTTCACACGTCTACGAGCAGTACATCGAGCACCACCGCTGCAACTATTGGCATCGACACTGTAGAATGAATACCAATCAGATTGAGAAATATCTATCGACTCTGCCGGTGCACAATCATGGGGTCTACGCTGCCGACCAACTACCACATCGCATCTCTCCGTCTACAGCAATCGTTGTGAATACCGATCCACACAATGAAGACGGCACGCACTGGGTTGCATTCTACCTGGACCGGAAGAGTGATGTCATTGAATTCTTCGACAGTTACGGACAACCCCCGCATCTGTACTTCTACCAAGGATTCCTGAGACGTAACGCTCGTCGCTATCTGTACAACGAGTATCGCCTACAAGATGATGACAGCTCAGTCTGCGGTCACTACTGCCTGACTTACCTGTATTACCGAACTCACCATGATATGAGGATGATGGACTTTGTGCAGCTCTTCGACGACACCTCCACTGCTCACAATGATGCGATGATCAGAACACTTTTCACCAGATTGTATAAACACTTGTAGCAATATTTGCTTTTTCATATTTTTTCTTTGAATGTAATGTAAATATTTTTATTTGTAAAGTGATTTTTTTTTCTTGTAATAAAAGTGAGTACTCAACAAACACTAATCTTTTCATTTCCTTTTTAGCATGTAAGTTTCATTTTTTGATCAGGCTCACTATTTCAAAGTCAAGAGTGCATTTGTAAAAGTCTATTACTTTAACCTTTATGTAGACTCGTTATTTACTTTCATAGACCAGAGAGAGTCTAGTGACTCAGTATTTAAATTTTCAAAAGAGTCTGTTAGTTTACCCATTGCACATCTTTGACATAACTTTTCAAAGTGAAAAGAGCCTATTAGTTTTTACTTTTATGCAGACTCGTCATTTATATTTACTTTAATAGAGAAAGAGTTTGATATTAAAAATCAAAGAGTCTGATAGTGAAAGATTCTAAGACTAAGTGTGAAACTGGAAAAAAATAAAAACAAGTATGTCAATATACAAATGACTAGATTTATTTATGAAAATAACTAATTTTAAACATGTACAATATATATTTTAAATGAATGTGCAAGAACTTTATACATTATTTGAAAGAGATTTAATCTATAATATATACAGCCCCATGTGTAACTGACTGACTGACTCACTCACTTATATGGGATACGAATTTCTGACGTAACTATTTAAGCTACAGACTTGAAATTTGGCATACGTCTAGAATGAATGGTCAATGGTAAGTGTAAAATCTTAAACTTTCAAATTTGTAGTTTTAACCTACTAAAAAAATTCAAAATGGCGGATTTCTGAAATTGTGATTTTAGTTTTTTGGCTCTAGCGGCCAAACGCTTCGTCCTATCTAAAATCTGAGAACAATACTACGATAGGGAATTCAATTATCTACAATTTTGGTCCTGTGACTTTTTATCATATCTCACACCGTTAAGCCTCCAGAGCGTTTTTAATGAAATCCCGTTTTCGGTTTTTGGGCTCTAGTGACTAAACGGGTGGTCCTACAAAAAACTTTCAACGTTAATTTTGATAGATCTTTTTAATATCTACAATTTTGATCCCCACATATTTTGCCGTATCTCTTCCCGTTTACTCTCAAAATACATTTTTCACTTTTTCCCAATTTTGTGAACATAAGTAGTGGCGATTAGTGGGTTCTGGTCCAATATAGAAATCGTAATTTTAGTCCGGATGAGCTAGAAACTTGAAATTTGGTACACACCTAGTTTGTATGGCCAATACAAATAGAAAATCCCAAAACATTGAATTTTCTAATTTTAACCCCCTTAAAAAATTATTTTTTCATGGTAAAATCTACAGTATGTAAGGCTTTTCTAAATACACTGCAACTTTTGAACGAGAGGTCCTATCTCGAATCTGAGGAAAAATTCATGGTCAGGAATTAGACGCTCTACAAGTTTAGTCCTGAGAAATTTTTCCGTATCTCACTCCCTTCACCCTTAAAAAGAGGCGTACTTTCAAAATTTCCAAATTTTTTCACAAAAATCTCGTTATTTTAATATTTTTTATTTACTAAAATGGCACACGGATGCTTGAACTTTAGTACATATTATGGTCTCAACTAGATCTTACCACAGTGGTAGCCATTGACCAATCTTTATTATAATTAAGTCTAAAAAAATTGAAAAAAAACACAAAATTCTTAAAATTCTTTCGTGTTAATTGTTTGTAAATTACTTTATATTGCCAAATATACTGCAATATTGATATTTGTTTTGCCAGTATTATGTTCTATTTTAGACGCTCTACAAGTTCGGTCCTATGCAATTTTGCCGTATCTCACCCCCTTCACCTGTAAAGAGGGGCGTACTTTTACAATATCGAAATTCTTTCACCAAAATTACTCTATTTCAATATTTATCGTTTACTTTTATGACACATACATGCCTCAAATATTGTATACACTCTGAATATATCTAGTTCTTACTACAGAAGCAGCCAAAGACCGATTTCAATCAAAAAATAACTGTGAAAATACTAAATTATTAACCTGTTTTATGTATAGTTTTTGGTGATTTTGTTAAACCCGGTAAAGATACTGCCATACCGATATACTTTTTGTCAGCATCATATTTTTTTTAGACTCTCTATAAGCTCGGCCCTTAAGATTTTGTAGCATTTCACTCTCTTCACCAAAAAGGGGCGTATTTTCAAAAATTTTTCACAAAAATTGAGTCATTTTTATATTTTTTATTTACTGTTATGACAATTAGATGCCTGAAATTTAGCTACACACACACACACATACCATGAGCATTATATATAAAATATAAAAGTAAAGTATCAATTTAAGCTTTAAATATCAAGAGAATATCTTAAATGCTTTAGACTTCCTGAACTATTAAACTAAGTCAGCGAAGATAATGATAGAGTTGGGGGTGGAGGCCTCAATTAGCCTGTTCAGTTCTTAAGACTTAGAACAATTAAGAATTCGGGGCAACCCCAAATGGGGGCATGGGGGCGTAGCCCCCATCGAGCCGTAGGCGAGAATCAAAACCATGAATCAAAAGAGGAATTAGGAATCAAATCAAGAATCAAAACCATGAAATGATTCTTAATATGCCATTTCTTTCCATGGGTAAGATCTGACAAATGTTACGATTAAATTCTCTGAGTCTATAATATATACAGCCCCATGTGTAACTGACTGACTGACTCACTGATTCATCTATACAAATTCTAGACTACTTCCGGGTGGGCTGGAAACTTGATTTTTAGTATGCGGGTGGCTTAATATCTGATACCCCCGGGGAAAGTTTGAAATCCGACAATTTTTCATTTCAACCCCCCCAAAAAAATAACGAAGGGTGGAAACCGGCAACCCGAAAATGTAAGGTTTTACTATTTTCGCTGTAACTTTTGAACGAGATTTCCTATCTCGAATCTGAGTGAAAATCGTTAGTGGGGAATTAAACGCTCTACAAGTTAGGTCCTATGACATTTTACCGTATCTCATCCCCTTCACCCTTAAAAAGGGGCGTACTTCCAAAATTTCAAAATTCGTCAGCAAAAATTGAAATATTTTAATATTTTTCGTTTAGTATTATGGCACATCGATGAGTGAAATTTTGTACATATTATGCACTAATATAGGTCTAACTATAGTAGCATTTATTGATCAATTTCAACCTACGTTTAGTCCAAAAAATCGTAAACAAACGAAAACCTTAACATTTTTTCATGTATAGTGTTTATAATTTACTTTTACCTGGTAAATATACTGCTATATCGATACATGTTTTAGCAATATTGTATTCTATTTTAGATGCTCTACAAGATTGGTCCTGTGACATTTTACCGTATTTCATCCCCTTCACCCTTAAAAAGCGGCGTATTTCCAAAATTTCAAAACTCGTCAAAATATTGCACTATTTTAATATTTTTAATTTACTAGTATATGGCACATCGATGCGTGAAATTTCATACATATTATGCCCTAATATAGGTCTATCCATAGTAGCATTCATTAGCCAATTTCAACCTAAGTTTTGTCCAAAAATCGTAAAACTCAAAATCCTTAAAATTTTTTCATTTATACTGTTTGTAATTAATTTACTTTTACCTGTTAAATATACTCATATATCGATTTATGTTTTTCCAGTATTGTATTCTATTTTAGATGCTCTACAAGTTTGGTCCTATGACATTTTACCGTATCTCATTACCTTCACCTTTAAAAAGTGGCGTATTTCCAAAATTTAAAAACTCGTAAACAAATTTGCACTATTTTAATATTTTTCATTTACTATTATGGCACATTGATGAGTGAAATTTTGCACATGTTATGCCCTAATATAGGTCTAACTATAGTGGTATTCATTGGCCGATTTCAATCTAAGTTTAGTCCTAAATGGTTGTAAAACACAAAATTCTTAAAAAAATGTCAGGTGTACTGTTCGTAAATTGATATAATCTGGCAAATGTACTGCAAAATTGATATTTTTCGCCAGTATTTTATTTTATTTTAGACGCTATACAAGGTCTATCGTATGCAATTTTGCCGTATCTCACCCCCTTCACCCTTAAAAAGGAACGTACTTTCAGAATTTCTAAATTTTTTCTCAAAAATTGTGCTATTTTGATATTTTTATTTACTATTATGTAATATGTATGCATGAAATTCTATTTATATTATGACCTCAACAGGTTCCATCTGTAGAAAAAGCTTTTTGCCAATTTCAATCGAATTTTAGCCCAGAAAAAATTATAAAATCACAAAATTCTCAACATTTTTTCATGTAAAGTGTTCGTAATTCACTTAAACTTGGTAAATATACTGCTATATTGATATATGTTTTGCCATTACTATATTCTATTATAGACTCTCTACAAGTTTGGTATTGCGACATTTTGGAGTATCTCGCCCCCTTCACCCTTAAAGAGAGGTGTAGTTTCAAACTTATACCTTCTTCCACAAACAATTCGCTATTTTAATGTTTTTTATTTACTATTATGGCGCACAGATGCCTCAAACTTAGTAAATATTATTGACCCAACTACTATTTTAGAAGCCATTGATCAATTTCAATTAAATTTAAGACCAAAACAATTGAAAAAACACGAAATTATTGACATTTTTCATGTAAAGTGTTTGTAAATTACTTTATACTGAAAATTTTACTGCCATATTGATTTGTATTTCGCCAATAATTTGTTCTATTTCGGACGCTCTACAAGTTCGGTCCTTTGCGATTTGGCAGTATCTCACCCCCTTCACCCTTGAAAAGGAGCGTACTTTCACGATATTGAAATTCTTTCACAACAATTGGTCTATTTCAACATTTGTTACTTGACTATTCGTTGTTTCCACGTATTTTTTTGACTTCCTCAAAACTACTAACGGCAATTTCCTTTCGGCATCGATTCGTTTTATCGACTACTAACTTCGGGGGAACCATTATAGGGGGCATGGGGGCGGAGCCCCCATCGAGCCGTAGGCGAGTCAATAATATATACAGCCCCATGTGTAACTGACTCACTGACTGACTCATCCATACAAATTCTAGACAACTTCCGGGTGAGCTGGAAACGTGATTTTTTGCATACTTGTGGCTTGAGGTCTGACATCCCCGGGAAAATCCTGAAAACCGACAATCTTTCATTTCAACCCCCTCAAAAAAATTAGCAATGTTGCAATCGGTAACCCGAATTTGTAAGGTTTTACTATTTTCGCTGTAACTTTTGAACGAGAGGTCCTACCTCAAATCTGAGGGAAAATCGTTAGTTGGGAATTAGACGCTCTACAAGATTGGTCCTATGAAATTTTACCGTATCTCACCCCCTTCACCCTTAAAAAGGGGCTTACTTTCAAAATTTCTAAAACTTTTCTAAAAAATTGCGCTATTTTGATATCTTTATTTGCTATTATGTAACATATATGCATGAATTTCTGTTTATATTATGACCTCAACAGGTTATTTCTATATTAGTAGCCATTTGCCTATTTTAATCGAAGATTAGTCCAAAAAAGTGGTAAAATCACAAAATTATTTACATTTTTTTCATGTAATGTGTTAGTAATTCACTTTAACCTGGCAAATATATTGATATTTCGATATATGATTTGCCATTATTATATACTATTATAAACGCTCTACAAGTTTGGTCCTTTGACATTTTACCGTATCTCATCCCCTTCACAATTAAAAGGGGCTTACTTCCAAAATTTCAAAATCCGTCAAAAAAATTGCACTCTTTTAATATTTTTCATTTACTATTATGGCACATCGATGAGTAAAATTTTGTACATATTATGCCCTAATATAGATCTAACTGTAGTAGCATTCATTGAACAAGTTCAACCTAAGTTTAGTACAAAAAAACGTAAACAAACTAAATCCTTAACATTTTTTTAGGTATATTGTTTGTAATTTACTTTTACCTGGTAAATATACTGCTATATCGATACATGTTTTACCAGTATTTCATTCTATTTTAGATGCTCTACAAGTTTGGTCCTGTAAAATTTTGACGTATCTCGCCCCCTTGACCCATAAAAAGGGGTGTACTTTCAAAATTTCTAAAGTTTTTCGAAAAAATTGCGCCACTTTGATATTTTTATTTAATATTATGTAACATATATGCATGAATTTCTTTTTATATTATGACCTCAACAGGTTCTATCTGTAAAACAAGCTTTTTGCCAATTTCAATCGAATTTTAGCCCAAAAAAATAAATTGTAAAAACACAAAATTCTCAACATTTTTTTTATGTAAAGTGTTCGTAATTCACTTAAACTTGGTAAATATACGGCTATATTGATATATCTTTCGCCATTACTATATTCTACTATAGACGCTCAACAAGTTTGGTATTGCGACATTTTGGAGTATCTCGCCCCCTTCACCCTTAAAGAGAGGTGTAGTTTCAAACTTATACATTCTTCCACAAACAATTCGCTATTTTAATGTTTTTTATTTACTATTATGGCGCACAGATGCCTCAAACTTAGTAAATACTATTGACCAAACTAGTTCTTACTATTTAAGAAGCCATTGATCAATTTCAATCAAATTTAAGACCAACACAATTGAAAAAAAACACGAAATTATTGACATTTTTCATGTAAAGTGTTTGTAAATTACTTTATACTGAAAATTTTACTGCCATATTGATTTATATTTTGCCAATAATTTGTTCTATTTTAGACGCTCTACAAGTTCGGTCCTTTGCGATTTGGCAGTTTCTCATCCCCTTCACCCTTGAAAAGGAGCGTACTTTCACGATATTGAAAGTCTATTTGCTACTTGACTATTCGTTGTTTCCACGTATTTTTTTTTAACTTCCTCTAAACTACTAACGGCGATTTCCTTTCGGCATCGATTCGTTATCGTCTACTAACACTTCGGGAGAACCATTATAGGGGGCATGGGGGCGGAGCCCCCATCGAGCCGTAGGCGAGTCAATAATATATACAGCCCCATGTGTAACTCACTCACTCACTCATCCATACAAATTCTAGACAACTTGCGGGTGAGCTGGAAACTTGATTTTTGGCATGCGGGTGGCTTAAGATCTGATGCCCCCGGGAAAAGTCTGAAACCCGACAATTTTCCATTTCAACCCCCCCCCCCCAAAAAATAACGAAAGGTGGAAACCGGTAAACCCGAAATGTAAGGTTTTACTATTTTCACTGTAACTTTTGAACGAAAGGTCCTACCTCAAATCTGAGGGCAAATCGTTAGTTAGGAATTAGACGCTCTACAAGTTTGGTCCTATGAAATTTTGCCGTATCTCAACTCCTTCACCCTTAAAAAGGTGCTTACTTCCAAAATTTCTAAAACTTTTCGAAAAAACTACGCTATTTTGATATCTTTATTTGCTATTATGTAACATATATGCATGAATTTCTGTTTATATTATGACCTCAACAGGTTATTTCTATATTAGTAGCCATTTGCCTATTTTAATCGAAGATTAGTCCAAAAAAGTGGTAAAATCACAAAATTATTTACATTTTTTCATGTAATGTGTTAGTAATTCGCTTTAACCTGGCAAATATATTGCTATTTCGATATATGATTTGCCATTACTATATACTATTATAGACGCTCTACAAGTTTGGTCCTTCGACAATTTGGCGTATCTCACCCCCTTTGCCCTTAAAAAGGGTCGTACTTTCAATATTTCTAAAATTTTTTGAAAAAATTGCGCTATTTTGATATTTTTTATCTACTATTATGTAACATATATGCATGAATTTTTATTTATATTGTGACCTCAACAGGTTCTTCCTATAGTAGTAGCTATTTGCCAATTTCAATTTAAGTTTAGTGAAAAAAATTGTAAAAACTCAATGTTGTTAAAATTTTTTCACATAATGTGTTAGTAATTCCCTTTAACCTGGTAAATATATTGCTATTTCGATATATAATTTGCCATTACTATATACTATTATAGGCGCTCTACAAGTTTGGCCCTTCGACATTTTGTCGTATCAACCCTTAAAAGGGGGCGTACTTTCAAAATTAAGAATAATCTTTACCCCAAAATTGCGCTATTTTGTTATTTTTTATTTACTATTATGTAACATACATGCATGAATTTATATTTCTATTATGAACTCAACAGGTTTTTTTCTATAGTAGTAGCTTTTTACCAATGTCAGTCGAATATTATCCCAAAAAAGTTGTAAAAACACAAAATTCTTAACAGTTTTTCATAAAAGTGTTTGTAATTCACTTTAACCTGGTGAATGTACTGAAATATTGATATATGTATTGCCATAACATATTCTATCATAGACGTTCTACAAGTTTGGTCATTCCATATTTTGGCGTATCTCACCCCCTTCCCCCTAAAAAAGGCGCGTACTTTCACAATTTCAAAATTCGTCAACAAAAATTGGACTATTTTAATATTTTTCGTTTAGTATTGTGCACATCGATGAGTGAAATTTTGTACATATTATGCACTAATATAGGTCTAACTATAGTAGTATTCATTGATCAATTTCAACCTAAGTTTAGTCCAAAAAAATCGTAAACAAATGAAAACCTTAACATTTTTTCATGTATAGTGTTTGTAATTTACTTTTACCTGGTAAATATACTGCTATATCGATACATGTTTTAGCAATATTGTATTCTATTTTATATGCTCTACAAGATTGACCATATGACATTTTACCGTATTTAATCCCCTTCACCCTTAAAAAGCGGCATATTTCCAAAATTTCAAAACTCGTCAAAATATTGTACTTTTTAAAAATTTTTTAATTTACTATTATATGGCACATCGATGCGTGAAATTTTGTACATATTATGCCCTAATATAGGTCTAACTATAGTAGCATTCATTAGCCAATTACAACCTAAGCTTAGTCCAAAAATCGTAAAACTCGAAATCCTTAATTTTTTTCATTTATACTGTTTGTAATTAATTTACTTTTACCTGTTAAATATACTTCTATATCGATTTATGTTTTTCCAGTATTGCATTCTATTTTAGATGCTCTACAAGTTTGGTCCTATGACAATTTACCGTATCTCATCCCCTTCACCTTTAAAAAGCGGCGTATTTGCAAAATTTCAAAACTCGTAAACAAATTTGCACTATTTTAATATTTTTCATTTCTTATTATGGCACATTGATGAGTGAAATTTTGCACATGTTATGCCCTAATATAGGTCTAACTATAGTAGTATTCATTGGCCGATTTCAATCTAAGTTTAGTCCTAAATGGTCGTACAACACAAAATTCTTTAAAAAATGTCAAGTTAACTGTTCGTAAATTGATATAATCTTTCAAATGTACTGCAAAATTGATATTTTTTGCCAGTATTATATTTTATTTTAGACGCTCTACAAGTTCGATGGTATGCGATTTTGCCGTATCTCACCCCCTTCACCCTTAAAAAGGAGTGTACTTTCAGAATTTCTAAGATTTTCTCAAAAATTGTGCTACTTTGATATTTTTATTTACTATTATGTAATATGTATGCATGAATTTCTATTTATATTATGAGCTCAACAGGTTCTATCTGTAAAAAAAAGCTTTTTGCCAATTTCAATCGAATTTTAGCCAAAAAAAATTGTAAAAACACAAAATTCTCAATTTTTTCATGTTAAGTGTTCGTAATTCACTTAAACTTGGTAAATATACTGCTATATTGATATATGTTTAGCCATTACTATATTCTATTATAGACACTCTACAAGTTTGGTTCTATGACATTTCGGAGTATCTCGCCCCCTTCACCCTTAAAAAGGGGTGTAGTTTCAAACTTATACCTTCTTCCACAAACAATTCGCTATTTTAATGTTTTTTATTTACTATTAAGGCGCACAGATGCCTCAAACTTAGTAAATATTATTGACCCAACTAGTTCTATTTTAGAAGCCATTGATCAATTTCAATCAAATTTAAGACCAAAACAATTGAAAAAAATATTGAAATTTTTTCATGTAAAGTGTTTGTAAATTACTTTATACTAAAAATTTTACTGCCATATTGATTTGTATTTCACCAATAATTTGTTCTATTTCGGACGCTCTACAAGTTCGGCACTTTTCGATTTGGCAGTATCTCACCCCCTTCACCCTTGAAAAGGAGCGTACTTTCACGATATTGAAATTCTTTCACAACAATTGCCCTATTTCAACATTTGTAACTTGACTATTCGTTGTTTCCAGGTATTTTTTTAACTTCCTCTAAACTACTAACGGCAATTTCCTTTCGGCATCGATTCCTTATCGTCTACTAACACTTCGGGGGAACCATTACAGGGGGCATGGGGGCGGAGCCCCCATCGAGCCGTAGGCGAGTCTAAATACTATACAACCCGATGTGAAACTGACTCACTCACTGATCACGTATACAAAGTATTTTGGATTTCCGGATGAGCTAGAAACTTGAAATTTGGTACACACGTAGTTTGTATGGTCAATAATAAGGGAAAATCCCAAAACATTGTATTTTCAAATTGTAACCCCCTCAAAAAAATTAAAAGGGATGACATCGGTAATCTGAATATGTGAGGGTTTTTTATTTTCGCTGTAACTTTTGAACGAGGAGTCCTACCTCAAATCTGAGGAAAAATCGTTAGTTGGGAATTAGACGCTCTACAAGATTGGTCCTATGCAATTTTGCCGTATCTCACCCCCTTCACCCTTAAAAAGGGGCGTACTTTCAAAATTTCTAATTATTTTCAAAAAAATTGCACTATTTTTATATTTTTATTTACTTTTATGTAATATATATGCATGAATTTCTATTTATATTATGACCTCAGCAGGTTCTTTCTATAGTAGTAGCTTTTTGCCATTTTCATTCAGAGTTTATTGCAAAAAAAACTTTTAAAACACAAAATTCTTAACGTTTTTCCATGTGAAATGTTTGCAATTCATTTCAACCTCGTAAATACACTGCTATATCGATATATATTTGGCCATTGCTATATTCTATTATAGAGGCTCTACAAGTTTGGTCCCCTGACATTTTAGCGTATCTCACCCCCTTCACCCTTAAAAAGGGGCGTACTTTAAAAATTTAAAAATTCGTCAACCAAAATTGCACTAATTTAATATTTTTTATTTACTATTATGGCACATCGATGAGTGAAATTTTGTACACATTATGCCCTAATAAAGGTCTAACTATAGTAGCATTCATTGGTCAATTTCAACCAAAGCTTAGTCCAAAAAAATAGTAAACAAACGAAATCCTTAACATTTTTCATATATAGTGTTTGTAATTTACTTTTACCTGGTAAATATACTCCTATATCGATACATGTTTTACCAGTATTATATTCTATTTACGATGCTCTACAAGTTTGGTCCTGTGACATTTTACTGTATTTCACCCCCTTCACCCTTAAAAAGGGGCGTACTTTCACAATGTTTTAAATTAAAAAATTGCATTATTTTGATATTTTTATTTACTATTATGGGACATGGATGCATCAAATTTTGTACATATTATGCCCTAATATAGGTCTAACTATATTAGCATTCATTGGCCGATTTCAATTTAAGTCAAAAATAATCGTAAAAACACGAAATTCTGAAAAGCATTTCTTGTATACTGTTTGTAAATTGATATAATCTGGCAATTGTACTGCAAAACTGATATATTGTTTTGCCAGTATTATATTGTATTTTAGACGCTCTAAAAGTTCGGTCCTATGCAATTTAGCAATTTAGGGGTGTACTATCAAAATTAATAAAATTTGTCTCAAAAATTGCGCCATTTTGATATTTTTTATTTACTATTATGTAATATGTATGCATGAATTTCTATTTATATTATGACCTCAACAGGTTCTATCTATAGTAGTAGCTTTTTGCCAATTTCAATCAAATTTCAGTCCAAAAGAAATTGTAAAAACACAAAATTCTTAACATTTTTTCATGTAAAGTGTTCGTAATTCACTTTAACTTGGTAAATATACTGCTCTAATGATATATGTTTTGCCATTACTATATTCTATTATAGGCGACTATTATTGACATTTTGGCGTATCTCACCCCTTTCATCCTTAAAAAGGGGCGTAATTTCAAATTTATACATTCTTCCACAAACAATTCGCTATTTTAATAATTTTTATTTACTATTATGGCGCACAGATGCCTCAAACTTAGTAAATATTATAGACCAAATAGTTCTTACTATTTTAACAGCCATTGGTCAATTTCAATCAATGTTAAAACAAAAACAATAAAAAATAAAAAAAACACGAAATGATTGATATTTTTCATGTAAAGTGTTCGTAAATTACTTTATACTGAAAAATTTACTCCCATATTGATTTATATTTCGTCAGTAATTTGTTCTATTTTACACGGTCTACTAGTTTGGTCCTTTGCGATTTGGCAGTATACCACCCCCTTCACCCTTGAAAAGGAGCGTACTTTCACGATACAGTATTGAAATTCTTTTACAACAATTGCTCCATTTCAACATTTGTTAATTGACTATTCGTTGTTTCCACGTATTTTTTTAACTTGATCTAAATTTCGGGGGAACCATTATAGGGGGCATGGGGGCGGAGCCCCCATCGAGCCGTAGGCGAGTTTACTCTATACAATGATTACAAAAATGAATTAATAGGAAAAACTTTATACAATATTTTCAAGAAAGAATTTAATATTTAAATATCAATTTGCAAGAACAAATAAAATTTATAAAATAGTCAACAATCATTATTTCAAAGCATTTAGTCTATAAAATATTTACAAGATAGAACTTTATACAATATTTACAAGAAAGGAAATAATTTACTATAATGAATAAATATCTATATAAAATAGTCAACAAACATAAAGATCTATAAAATATACAACAAATGAATTAGATTCAAAAAAAAAAAAAAAAAAAAAAAAAAAAACATCACAGTCCAACAGTCCATAACAGTCCATCACAGTCCATCACAAACACTTCCTATCCGAAAGGAGCCTACCCGACCACACTCAGACTATACTGCATCGTCGACATCCATCAGCGCTGGCAGTGCTGGAGGTAACGGTGGCGCCCTGGGGGGAATGGCACAATGCCCCCACGGAAGCGTGTTTATCCCGTCCTCTGGCATTACATAACGTTTATCGTCGAATGGAGCCAGGGACCGCTTCCTCACCACAACGGTGTAGATGATGTGGTGTCTGCTCTGGAACCTTTGATTGTCCGTACTTTTCGTGGTCTTGTTGTACAAGCAGTCCAAGTAATCTTGTACGGACAGGTCCTTCGCAACTACGGCGCGGTTAACACCTTTTGCCCGTTTTACAGGCGGGGGTGCACCATAATCGTCGTCATCTCCGTTACCAATATTGCACGTCATGATTCCTGGTGTCATGCAGTATAGTTTCGCCATCAAGCCGACGAACATCCTGATGATCCTCCCACCGACTTCGTCCTTGAATTTCCCCAGAACCCTGGCGTTGCGCCCATCATAGCACATATGGTTCTGAGGATAGTTGCTGGTGTCGAAGTCGTCCAGGTGCGTCAACATGTCGCGGTAGACGTCTCGGGTACGGATGTGGTAGTAGATGCCATCGGTATCCATATAGGCCATCTTGATGTTCTCGATTCCGTACCGTTCTACCATATCGTAGTGGAAACCGTACATCCACCGTTTGCTGTGGTCCAGAATGCACATCCCCGCATAGACAGGCTTGTTCAACACGACTCTGACTTTTTAGCCATGTTCAGTAGGGCCAGGTTTTCATTATACCAAATCCGGTCGTTAAAATTGACCTTGGCCACGTACTTGGTGTAAATCTTGCGGGATGCGGCGATTTTCAAATTTTGATGTTTTCTAACATTCTGGAGACTCATACCATAGACAGCATTGACCATTAGTTTGAACATCTCCACTTCAAATTTGTTGTTGGCCTGCTGTCTCAGTTGGGTATTCAGCGTCACGTACGATTTTAACCACGGCGACTGTTTGAAACGTAGCACCCGGTGAACGCGGCGAACACGCAGTCCATTCTCAATTGCTTGCTGAAGGTATCGATAATGGATTACGTACTCCTCCTTGTCCATGAGAGTTGCCATCAGTTTTTTCGACTGTCCTGCTCCGCTGTTTATAATGTCCTCCGACGAGTATGGTAACTGGTATGCTGGTGACTTTTGAACTTCCGGACAGAACGGGAGGTCGCGGTGTCTGTCGTGGAGTGCCCGGTCCCTTGGATACTCCAGGTCCACTTCCAATACATATCCATTCTCTCCGTCTGCCGGTATGTTCATCACGTCTAAGAGTAGATATAGAAGGGCGGTTCTGAAACACTCGTAGTTTTTTTTATGACTTTTTGCTTCATATGACCACTTTTTTTGCTTCATATGACCACTTTTTTTGCTTCGTATGACCGCTTTTGCTTCAAATGACCACTTTTTGCTTCAAATGACCACTTTTGCTTCAAATGACCACTTTTGCTTCAAATGACCACTTTTTGCTTCAAATGACCACTTTTTTGCTTCAAATGACCACTTTTTGAATATAATCCAGGGAACACTCGTAGTTTTTTTTGAGCGCCTTCAGCTTCAAATTGACCGGTTTTTTACCGGATTCTGGTTGGTTTTGGCCAAATATCAGCCCATTTCAGGGCATTTTTCAGGACTTCAGACAGTGATTTCAAGGAACATTTTGAATATAATCCAGGGAATACTCATGTTTTGTGAGCGCCTTCAGCTTCAAATTGCAATTTTACCTTCAAAGACACATTTTTAGGCCAAAATTCTTCAATTTTTAACCCAGTTTAACCTCTTAAGATCTAATTCCTAAGGCCCAGACAAGCCCTAAAACCTAGCAGCTAAGGCTTTAACCTATCAATAAGCCCTATTAACCATTAGCTTAATCCTAATGTGTTGGACCTAAGATCTAAACCTAAGGCCTTGCACCTGAGTCCAAAGCCCTAAAACATAGCAGCTAAGGCTTAAACCTGTGAATAGGGCCGATTAGCCACCAGCTTAGACCTAATGTGTTGGACCTAAGATCTAAACCTAAGGCCTTGCACCTGAGTCCAAAGCCCTAAAACATAGCAGCTAAGGCTTAAACCTGTGAATAGGGCCGATTAGCCACCAGCTTAGACCTAATGTGTTGGACCTAAGATCTAAACCTAAGGCCTTGCACCTGAGTCCAAAGCCCTAAAACATAGCAGCTAAGGCTTAAACCTGTGAATAGGGCCGATTAGCCACCAGCTTAGACCTAATGTGTTGGACCTAAGATCTAAACCTAAAGCCTAACAGCTGAGTCCAAAGCCCTAAAACCTAGCAGCTAAGGCTTTGACCTGTGAATAGGGCCTATTAGCCAACAGCCTAAACCTAATGTGTTGGCACTAAGATATAAACCTAAGGCCTTGCACCTGAGTCCAAAGCCCTAAAAGCTAGCAGCTAAGGCTTTGACCTGTGGATAGGGCCTATTATCTATCAGCTTAGGCCTAATGTGTTGGACATAAGATCTACGCCTAAGGCCTTACACGTGGTTCCTAAGATGAAATGCCTTGGACTTAGGTCCTAAAACCTAGCAGCTAAGGCTTTGACCTGTGAATAGGACCTATTTGCGTTTAGCTTAGACCTAATGTGTTGGACCTAAAATCTTAACCTCAGGCCTTGCACCTGAGTCCAAAACCCTAAAACTTAGCAGCTAAGGATTTGACCTGTGAATAGTACCTATTAGCAAACAGCCTAAACCTAATGTGTTGGAACTAAGATGTAAACCTAAGCCCTTGCACCTGAGTCCAAAACCCTAAAACCTAGCAGCTAAGGATTTGACCTGTGAATAGGGCCTATTAGCCTAAACCTAATGTGTTGGCACTAAGATGTAAACCTAAGGCCTTGCACCTGAGTCCAAAGCCCTTAAAGCTAGCAGCTAAGGATTTGACCTGGGAATAGGGCCTATTATCCATCAGCGTAGGCCTAATGTGCTGGACCTAAGATCTAAACCTAAGCCCTTGTACCTGAGTCCAAAACGATAAAACCTAGCAGCTAAGGATTTGACCTGTGAATAGTTATTAGCCAACAGCCTAAACCTAATGTGTTGGCACTAAGATGTAAACCTAAGGCCTTGCACCTGAGTCCAAAGCCCTAAAAGCTAGCAGCTAAGGATTTGACCTGTGAATAGGGCCTATTATCCATCAGCGAAGGCCTAATGTGCTGGATCTAAGATCTAAACCTAAGCCCTTGCACCTGAGTCCAAAACCCTAAAACCTAGCAGCTAAGGATTTGACCTGTGAATAGTTATTAGCCAACAGCCTAAACCTTATGTGTTGGCACTAAGATGTAAACCTAAGGCCTTGCACCTGAGTCCAAAGCCCTAAAACCTAGCAGCTAAGGCTTTAACCTGTGAATAGGACCTATTACCCAACAGCTTAGACCTAATGTGTTGAACCTAAAGTCTAAACCTAAGGCCTTGCAACTGAGTCCAAAGCTCAAAAACCTAGTGGCTAAAGCTATGACCTGTGTATAAGACCTATCAGCCCCCAGCCAGGACCTAATGTGTCGGGACTAAGATGTAAACATAAGGCCTGACACCTTAGTACAAAGCCATAAAACCTTAAGATCTGAAAACTTACAAGGGGGCCGCGATTCACAGCCCCCCATGAATTGAGCAAACATTAGGCAACGAGGTCTTTTTTCTTTGAATATGAAATTATGATCAGAAATGGTTATCAGATTCAGATTGGAGTATTTGAAGACCAACCTCCATCCATCTTACCCAACTCCTAACTACCGCATGGACTTGACCCAAGACCTAAGGCTATACACCGTAGGCTTTAAGGATCTTAAAAAGACCTAGGCCATAGAGTTAAGACCTGAATATTTACAAGGGGGCCGCGATTCACAGCCCCCCTGAAAAGACACTGTGGTCTAAACCTAATACCTAATACACCGTGGTCTAGGCTTTTAGGTTTTTAGACCAAAGACCTACTACACCATGGTCTAGACCCAAGATCTAAGGTCTGTGGTCTAGGCTTCAGGTTCTAAGCCCCAAGATTTAAGGCCTGCATAGGCATTTAGGTTCTTAGCCTCCAGATCTAAGGCACGTAATCTAGGCCTTTAGGTTCTTGAATCCAACACCTAGGACCCTACATCATGGTCTAGACTCTAAACCTAAGGCCTGTGATCTAGGTCTCTAAGTTCTCCTCAAGACATAAGGCCCTACACCAGGGTCTAAAACCAAGACCTAAGGTCCGTTGTGTAGGCTTTTAGGTTCTTATACCCAAGACCTAAGGCCCTACACCAGGGTCTAGACCCGAGATCTAAGGTCCGTGGTCTAGGCTTTTAGGTTCTTATACCGAAGTCCTAAGGCCCTACAACAGGGTCTAGAACCAAGATCTAAGGTCCGTGGTCTAGGCTTTTAGGTTCTTATACCCAAGTCCTAGGGCCCTACACCAGGGTCTAGAACCAAGATCTAAGGTCCGTGGTCTAGGCTTTTAGGTTCTTATACCCAAGTCCTAAGGCCCTACACCATGGTCTAGAACCAAGATCTAAGGTCCGTGGTCTAGGCTTTTAGGTTCTTATACCCAATGACTAAGGCCCTACACCAGGGTCTAGGAGAAAGATCTAAGGTCCGTGGTCTAGGCTTTTAGGTTCTTATACCCAAGTCCTAGGGCCCTACACCAGGGTCTAGAACCAAGATCTAAGGTCCGTGGTCTAGGCTTTTAGGTTCTTATACCCAAGTCCTAAGGCCCTACACCAGGGTCTAGACCCGAGATCTAAGGTCCGTGGTCTAGGCTTTTAGGTTCTTATACCCAAGTCCTAAGGCCCTACAACAGGGTCTAGAACCAAGATCTAAGGTCCGTGGTCTAGGCTTTTAGGTTCTAATACCCAAGTCCTAAGGCCTCACACCAGGGTCTAGAACCAAGATCTAAGGTCCGTGGTCTAGGCTTATAGGTTCTTATACCCAAGACCTAAGGTCCGTGGTTTAGGCTTTTAGGTTCTTATACCCAAGTTCTAAGGCCCTACACCAGGGTCTAGAACCAAGATCTAAGGTCCGTAGTCTAGGCTTTTAGGTTCTTATACCCAAGTCCTAAGGCTCTACACAAGGGTCTAGAAACAAGATCTAAGGTCCGTGGTCTAGGCTTCTAGGTTCTTATACCCAAGACCTAAGGTCTGTTGTGTAGGC
Source organism: Neoaliturus tenellus (assembly GCA_030545055.2). Classification (NCBI taxonomy): domain Eukaryota; kingdom Metazoa; phylum Arthropoda; class Insecta; order Hemiptera; family Cicadellidae; genus Neoaliturus; species Neoaliturus tenellus. Next base: position 22,034,470 of record CM061533.1, on the reverse strand, counting down.
TTTTAGGTTCTAATACCCAAGTCCTAAGGCCCTACACCAGGGTCTAGAACCAAGATCTAAGTTCCATGGTCTAGGCTTTTAGGTTCTAATACCCAAGACCTAAGGCCCTACACCAGGGTCTAGAACCAAGATCTAAGGTCCGTGGTCTAGGCTTTTACGTTCTTATACCCAAGTCCTAAGGCCCTACAAAAGGGTCTAGAACCAAGACCTAAGGTCCGTGGTCTAGGCTTTTAGGTTCTTATACCCAAGATCTAAGGCCCTACACCAGGGTCTAGAACCAAGATCTAAGGTCCGTGGTCTAGGCTTTTAGGTTCTTATACCCAAGTCCTAGGGCCCTACACCAGGGTCTAGAACCAAGATCTAAGGTCCGTGGTCTAGGCTTTTAGGTTCTTATACCCAAGTCCTAAGGCCCTACACCAGGGTCTAGAACCAAGATCTAAGGTCCGTAGTCTAGGCTTTTAGGTTCTTATACCCAAGTCCTAAGGCCCTACACCAGGGTCTAGAACCAAGATCTAAGGTCCGTGGTCTAGACTTTTAGGTTCTTATACCCAAGTCCTAAGGCCCTACACCAGGGTCTAAAACCAAGATCTAAGGTCCGTGGTCTAGGCTTTTAGGTTCTTATACCCAAGACCTAAGGCCCTACACTAGGGTCTAGAACCAAGATCTAAGGTCCGTGGTCAAGGCTTTTAGGTTCTTATGATCAAGTCCTAAGGCCCTAAACCAGGGTCTAGAACCAAGATCTAAGAACCGTGGTCTAGGCTTTTAGGTGCTTATACCCAAGACCTAAGGCCCTACACCATAGGCTAGAACCAAGACCTAAGGTCCTTTGATTAGGCCTTTAGTCTCTTAGACCCAAGTCCTAAGACCCGTGGACTAGGCTTTTAGGTTCATAGACCCAAGACCTAAGCTCTTAGACTCAAGACCTAAAGCCATATACCGCGGGTTAGGGTTTTAAGCTCTTAGACCCAAGACCTAAGGCCATACACCCTGGTCTAGGCTTTTAGGTTCTTAAACCCAAGACCTAAGGCCATACACCCTGGTCTAGGCTTTTAGGTTCTTATACCCAAGACCTAAGGCCCTACACCCTGGTCTAGGCTTTTAGGTTCTTATACCCAAGACCTAAGGCCCTACACCCCGGTCTAGGCTTTTAAGTACTTAGACCCAAGACCTAAGGCCATAAAGTAAAGACCTGAAAACTTACAAGGGAGTCGCGATTCACGACCCCTGAACAGACACTGTGGACCCAAGACCTAAGGCCTTACACCGTGGTCTAGGCTTTTAAGCTCTTATACCCAAGACCTAAGGCCATAAACCCTGGTCTATGATTTAAGCTCTTAGACTCAAGACCCAAGGGCATACACACTGGTCTAGGCTTTTAAGTACTTACTCCAAGACCTAAAGTCATAAACCATGGGCTAGGTTTTAAGCACTTAAACTCAATGCCTAAGGCGGTCCGCATGGGCTAGACTTAAGACCTAAGGCCATACACCCTGGTCTAGGCTTTTAAGTACTTATACCCAAGACCTAAGGCCATATACCGTTTTCTAGGCTTTTAAGCTCTTAGACTCAAGACCTAAGGCCATACACCGTTTTCTAGGCTTTTAAGGTCTCAGACTCAAGACCTAAGGCCATACACCGTGGTCTAGGCTGTTAAGTACTTATACCCAAGACCTAAGGCCCTACACCGTGGGCTAGGCTTTAAAGCTCTTAGACCCAAGACCTAAAACCATAGGGTTAAGACTTGAAAACTTACAAGTTAATCGCAACTCACGATCCCCGAAAAGACACCGTGGTCTAGACCCAATACTTAAGGCCCTACACGAAGACCCAAGAGCTAAGGTCCTTCACCATGATCTAGACCCTAAGACCAAAGACCTTACACTATGGTCTAGTACTCGGCATAAACCGTTTGCAGTTGTGGTTGTTTCATCTATTTCTAGAGGTAAGTCGGCCTCTAAGTTCTTAGAACCTAAGACCAAAGGCCTTATACCACGGTCTAGTACTCGGCATAAGCCATGTGCAGTTGTGGTTGTTTCATCTATAGCTAGAGGAAAGTCGGCCTTTAAGTTCTTAGACCCTAGACCTAAGACCCTATACCCATGGACTACAACCTGGACCTAAGGTCACATCCCGAGGTTTTGTACTCGTTTAAAACCGTGTGCAGTTGTGGTTGTTTCATCTATAGCTGGGCGAAGGTTAGCCTTTGATAACTGTGTGCAGTTATTACTGTTTCGTCTCGAAAAAGAGAAATTTTATGCTTTTACACCATAACTTAGAACGAAAACTCATGGTCTTATTCCTAAAACCAAGGACCTTAGACCGATACCCTAGGACATAAGGGCTTAGACTTATTGCTTTAGATCTAGGCCAAAAGGAATTTAAATGAGGACCTAAGGCCTCATAATTTAGACCAACCCCAATCCCAAGCATTTAAGGCATTATACCATGGACCTGTATGTATATGACCTTAAACATTTGACCTAAGATCTAAAACTTTAACATAAGTCTTAAGCCCTAAGACCCTACCCCATGGGCTAGTACTGGTCCTACACCATAAGGGACCGTGTAAAATGGCGTGCATAAAGCCAATCACATGGATTATTTGAAAGCCCAGCGCACATGAACACCTGTGTTTGCTGTTGGGCGTTTTTATGATTTGCGCTTTCGGGCGTTTTGCAAACTCGACGCGGAAATTACGATCGCAGACGTAAATTATTAAAAAACATCGTGTACACATTGATTTTAAAAAACGATCGTACACGCCGATTATTTTAAACAGCGTCTGGGCATCGATTCTAAAAAACGTTCGCAGACGTTAATTATTAAAAGGCATCGTCTACACATCGATTTTGAAAACGTTCGCAGACGTTAATTACTAAAGGGCATCGTCTACACATCGATTTGCAATATGCAGGTCGAGTTTGCAAAACGCCCGAAAGCGCAAATCATAAAAACGCCCAACAGCAAACACAGGTGTTCATGTGCGCTGGGCTTTCAAATAATCCATGTGATTGGCTTTATGCACGCCATTTTACACGGTCCCTTATGGTGTAGGACCAGTACTAGCCCATGGGGTAGGGTCTTAGGGCTTTAGACTTATGTTAAAGTTTTAGATCTTAGGTCAAATGTTTAAGGTTGTGAAGAAATAATAAAATGTCTCAAATAATAAATTCTACTAACTCTTCACACAAATTATATAGTTTCCCCCCACTGATTTTTATGAGTAGCAGAGTTCTCCGCAGAGGAAGCCACTTGCCCAGATTGGGACTTCTTTAAGTTGAATAAGACTATTTTGTATCTACCCAGAGCCCTTGTGAATCTTACAAGATCATGAGAATCAATGAAATCAATTTTACTACAAATATATAAATACTATTGTGTTATAAAGACTAGTTCACCAATTAACTGAAAATGGATTGAAATTTTCTACATAAATATTAGTTAAATAAATTTCCTACAGTTTTCTTGAACTGATAATTTAACTGAGTTTATAACTGTTAATTTCAGAAATAACCATTTGAATTGCTGATCACCTAAATACACCAGGATTATGAATAATAACTCAAATGATTGTGATAATGACTGTATATTTCCCTATAGCATTACACTTCTATCAAGTTATTAAGAGCAATTGCCAACACAATTTCAATTTATGTAAGTGCTACAAAACATTGGTAGTTTGATAATAATACAACACAAGGCTTTGCAGGAGTTCTTTTTGAATGGATCTTATTATTCTTTGTCTACACCATGAAATTAATTCATATGAACGGACCAGGCTGCTGCATTAATGACAAATTATTTCCTTTTTTTTCTATAAAATGTTTTGAGGCTCGGGTTGGCTTATTGTTCACACTTAGTTCCGGCCAGAACCTTATTTGCAAAATCCCTCTAACACTAATCCTCAGAGGCTTATGATTTAACCTTTGTTGTACATTTGCATTGATTGTACATTGGTTGATGTAATTACAGACAATGCTGTATGCCTCTGTCCTAACCAATGGGGATCACAGGTGGTTATTTATTTGCAAATTGATATTTAGTTAAGGGTCTGAATTTACAGTAGCACAACCCAACAGTTGTAATTAAATATAGAGCCTATTTAATGAGTTGATCACAGTTTTAGGAATCTGCCAAGAACACAGCCTTTTTTATTTTACCTTAAATCCGTCCATACAAAATAACATTGTAGTGCACTTTGATTTATTTTTCTAAGATCCAAAATATTAACTTTAATAAGCCTTGCTATAGCTCAGCACAATAGGGGATTTTCAAATATTTTATACAGTCAGATCAGAATATATAAATACTAAATGTCTTATGCTTATTTGGGTTTTGCCTCAGATTTCAAAGTTTTACGAAATTCGTTTGGTTAACATCATAGTAAATTCTTAATAATAAAATCACATAAATAGCAGCAATTTCTAATACATGGTGAACACGAGAACTGACTTATAAATAAATAACAAATGCTGTAGAAACTTACCCTTACAATATTTTCACATATAATATACAGGTTTCAACATACAATTACAATACATGGCCACACTTAAAAAACACTGAATTTAATATTAATATTTTTTACGCGCCTACAAGCCTGAGTGCCTTGATAAATTATTATTACTGATTGTTAACTTTGCTCACTCAAAGACAAAGAAATTCAGTACGGGACTTTAAAGATTGAATTAGCGGTCACCAGCTTCACGGTTCGACATGTTCGCGATACGCACGTGTTTCTAAATTTTGCTATTTCCGAAAATATGTCTTATTCATTTACCCTTAGGGTATGAAAGGACGTGACTCTTCGTTAAGAAACTCAAGAAATGGTGATCCGCTAAAATTTTCAAAATCTTTTCCCCGAAGGCACTCTCAGCAAAATCGGCACAACTTGTCTAGTTCGAGACGCGGACGGGAGTGGGCCACGACGACGGCGCTTCCTCCCCACCCCGACTGCCTTGGTTGAACTTTGACCACGGAGCAGTGTACGCAAACAGGTGATGTGGATTTTTGACTCATCACAAAGCCCCCTGTCTTGAAAAATTGATTCCGTAGGCTTTGCCCACAAATCAATCAAATTTCTCGGAATCAATTTCATCGGGTCCTAACAGAACATTCAAACAAAACGCAAATCACATTTGACATAAAACATAAATTACATAATACATATAAGAATAATTAAATGTAAACATATAATGTCAACATTTTTTGACGCTAAATATTGTTTGTACTAGTTTCCATGTACAACGACAGGTAACCCGCCGCTTAACTGCTCCCACAGAGCGGGTGAATCGCGCACAATTACACCAGTATAGGTCCGTCCTGTAGACATCTCCAGCAACTCCATGCAAATAGTCAGCGACAGGTGTGAAGTCATCGCAGTGGACTAGTTAGTGGTGACGGTGGAGGTGTTGAGGTGTTGGCGGGGGACAGAGGTCGTGGGTCGGTGCGGCCAGTCATTGGGTTGGGGGGGTGGGTGCGCCGCTGCCTCGACGATAAGCCTTATCAGCCGCTGGAATGCTGCATTGGATATATGAACTAAGTCCGGCTTGCCGTGGTAATAGCGTAGTTGGTAAAAGCATTCATCTTCTTGATTAAACGGTTTGAAAAGTTTATGGAGTTTTATCACTTTTATTGCCGGTGATGTGGCCAATGACTGAATGAAAATGTTTATATCACGGACACTATCTTGAATTTGTTTAGTCTTATGTAATGTTGGAGGCAAAGTTGAAATGAAAACATTGATTTGCTTCTTATTTAAATATTTTAGGATAGATGAAATATTGTCTTTGATTTCATTTGTAGGAACCATAGATAAAATGTCATTTATTCCTATCAGCAGGAAACACTTTTGATTGAATTCATGATGATATCTGGAAATCAAAGTCTTTAAATGTTCTGTAGTACACCCACTGACCGCGCACATGTCCACCGATGCAACGTGCGGCGACCTCTCCCACACCTTATGCAGTCGTACCACCTGGCTGTCACCTAGCAATGTCATGTTCATTTTGGCGCCTTAAATTCACACCTCGACCCTATCACAAAACCATACTAAACTTACAATCTAATATACATTTTTTATTTTATTTATTTCTTTATTAATTTTTTTTTTATTTTCTCTTATAAAATCTTTTTAATTGAGCAACATGGACAATTCTCAACGTTCTACTGTTTTCATTTAACCTTATTTTAACATTTACGTCATTTAAGACTTCAACAACAGTCCACGGACCTTTCCATCCCTGAGACAATTTATTGCTAATTTTCTTAGCTTTGTCGCTGGGGATGTATACTCTGTACAAAACCTCATCTCCTACTTTGAAAGGAGAAGGTCGCCTATTTTTGTCATAATTTTGTTTCATTTTTTGTTGTGCCACTTTCAAGTTTTGCAAAATTTTGCCCACTCTTTCCTCAACATTTTGTTCAGTTGTGACGTCCTCAAGCAAATTCCAAGCCAATTGTAGGGAATTGTTCAGCTCTCGGCCCATAAGTGCCATCGCCGGTGTCATGCGTATACTTTCGTGATGCGCTGAATTTACGCCTACCATGAGGAATTCTATGTCTTCGTCCCACCGATCTTGAGTCTTGCTGTGAAAAACTTTCAACGCGTATTTCAAATTCCGATTTTCCCTCTCAGATTGATTTCCCTGCGGCCTAGCTACACTCGTCGTGATGTGTTTCACACCCAAACCAAAAAGGAACGATCGGAATTTATTTGAAGTGAACTGACTCCCATTATCGCTGATTATTATCTCCGGAATCCCATTCTGTGCAAAAATCCGCTCTTTCATTCCCTTTATTACGGTGTCCGACGTCGCCTTTTTTAATGGGATGAACCAAGAAAACTTTGAGAAACTATCGACGCAAACCAACAAATACTGATTTTGCCCCCTCTTTGTCCTAATCAGTGGACCAAAAAGATCAATATGCAGCCGCTGCATACTCCTTTCCGGCAGCGATGAACACATTAATCCCACTTTCGTATTTTGCGACGTTTTGTGCAACTGACAAAGATTACAAGATCGCACGTATTTTCTAATATCCTCAAACATTGATTTCCATGAAAAATCTTTTGCAATTTTGGCTGTTGTTTTTTTTATTCCCCAATGCGCAGATAAGGTCGTGTCATGGTTAAATTTCATAACCATGTTTCTTAATGATTCTGGAACACAAATTTTGGGAGAACACCTTGGATTTTTTTGATATTTTAAAACCCCATTTCTCATGACGTAATTTTGAACCTTATTACCTTTCTCTAACTCGTCGATTACTTTTCTTAAATTTTGATCCTCTCTTTGTTTGGCCCCAATATCGTGAAATACTTCGGGAAAACTTTGCAAAAAATTTACCTTCGCCGGCTGCGCATCTGACGGTTTGTTTTCGTCGCGTTGCTCTGGCGGTTCGAACAATCTAGACAAAGTGTCAGCCGGCAAATTTTGACTAGCGCGCGCGTGTTCAATTTCACACGGGAATTCCGAAAGTCGCAATTTCCACCTCGCTAATTGTCCCGTAGTCTTATCAGATTTCCAAAGATACAAAATTGCTTGATTATCGTTTCGCAATGTGAACGGCTTATCTATTAAAAATTCTCGATATTTTTCGCAGCCCCACAAACAAGCTAACAGTTCTCGTTTGTATATAGAATAAGCTTGCTCATTTCTTTGCAAGGTACGGCTTGAATACGCTATGACAACTAATCCTCCTTCGCGTTCCTGTTGGAGTACACACCCTATCGAATAATCTGAAGCGTCGCAATTAAGAATAAATTTCTTACTAAAATCAGGCAAATGGAGAACTGGAGGTGACGTCAATGCTTCAATTAACCTATCAAAGCTAGCCTGTTCAGTTTTTGTCCATTTAAATTTCACGCCTTTCCTCTTCAATCTATTTAATGGATAACAAATTTCAGAAAAATTCGGAATAAATTTACTGTAAAAGCTTGCTAACCCAACTAATCTTTGTACCTGCTTTACTGTTTTGGGAACGGGATAATTCTTGATCGGATCGATGCGAGACGGATCCATCATTATTTTCCCATCCATTACATAATGCCCCAGAAATTGCACACCTCTTTTCGCTAATTTGATTTTTTCAGGATTTACGGTTAGGCCGTATTCCCTTAATCTTTGCAAAACAGCTTTAACGTCGTTATAATGAGTTTCCTCGTCTGGGCCATAAATCAACACATCGTCGCAAAAACTAATAACACATTTGAACTTCAAGTCACCTAACACAGTGTCTACAACCCTGTTGAGAGCTTGTGAACCAATTTTTAATCCTTGAGGGACTCTTACCCATTGATAGCTACCAAAACTTGTGTTGAAGGCAGTGTATTTACGGCTAAATTTATTTAACTCTAACTGAAAAAAAACTGTGCACCAGATCTATTGATGTGAAGAAACGAGCATTTTGTAAATATTGAAAAGTCGAGTCTATTGTGGGACTGGGAAAGCTATCCATTTCAATGAATTGATTTAATGTCTTGTAATTATTTACCAATCGATATTTCCCCTTTTCCTTTTTTTGAACCAGAAAACAATTACTACTATATTCACTCTGACTAGGCTCTATAACCCCGTTATCTAAAAGCTCGTTGATAATTTCCCTCATAGCTCGGACCTTATCGGGTGTCATCTGAAAGGGTCGCATGCGAAATGGTTTTATCTCTTTACTCACTCTAAGCTTGTACGGTGTTACCTTAGCTTTGCCAATCCTATTCGTAACTACATCCCCATAATCTCGCAAAAGTTTCTGAAATTTTTCCTTACATTTCTCACTCATGTCGGCCTCATCAAATTGCATCCTATCTGAATTTAAATTATCTTCTTCGAGCAAAAACAAAATCTTTTCATTTGTGTCACTGAAACGAAATTTTATTGTGTTTTTGCCCACATCCAACTTTAATTTTGAAAAATGAAAAAAATCGTAAGCCAACACCATATCAAATGGTAACTGATTTGCCACCCAGAAACTATAATCCCAAGAATAATTATCGATTTTTATGTGCAACTTCACCTCCTGCCTTATGGGAATCTTTGATTTATTTGCCGTTTCAACATAATTACTGATTTTTGTAACCCCCTTTACACATTTCTCTTTCCTAATCTTAGAAAAAAATTGTTTGCTGACTAAACTTTTTGTTGCCCCACTATCTAAAAGAGATATGCATGAAATTGTTTTTCCTAACTTGACATTAATCAAAGGCAATTTCCCTGTGAGATCCACCGCGCTAACTTTTGCAGGATCAAAATCCTTTTGCGAACACTGTGTCCTGCTGCCAGTGTTCGAAATCAGTTTAAAGACGGACAGTTCCTAGCCATGTGCCCTTCCCCATTACATTTATAGCATTTGATGATCCGTTCCCTTTGATTGTTCACATTTTCAGGATGACGACCCGGTCGTGTAGAGTTTTGCGCATTTTGTCTCGCATAACTTGGCCTACTCGCTTGCACGACATTCCTATTGCTGAGATTTGTTGCCGCACCAAAATAGCGCATTTCTGATTTTATCGAACCAGTGACCCTGTTAGCAAACATTTTTAACTCGGCAATGCTGCTCGGCCTACTATTAAAAGCAAAATGTCGTTTCGTGATTGGGTCACACTTACTCAAAACAATTTCAATCACCTCACTCTCCGACATCCTTGTTCGCAACGCAAATGCAACAGAAATAATATTTTCAGCATATTCAACAAATGTTTCGTTTGGTCGCTGCGGCCTATCTAATTCTATCGCCTCAATCTCCCTCAAACGTGATGGCGGTAAAAAATAATTCAAAATCGCGCCATGCAAATTTTCCCAGCTCACTCCGGCTGTTGTCGCCTCAACCCACAATTTAAACAACTGACCCTTAGTTTTTGGAATCAACAGTTTTACGATCTCTCCTGTAGTACCTGGGGCGATATCGAACAATGGTTTTAAATCTTTGAGAAAATTCAGAAGTTGCAAATCGTCTGACCCGTCAGCAACGCCTACCTTTTTTAATAACTCCATCAAGACTGTGCGTTCTGTTTTCGATATTTGATTTTGTACGAAGGCGTTTTGTGAAAACTGCGGTACCAACTGATAACCCACATTATTTACTGGTGCTGGCAATGCATAAGGCACGCCAACGGCTTGTACCGATTGACCTTGACCCTGACCCTGAGAGAATTGATTTGAATTTCCACCATGGTCCACCACCCCATAACCTGGCAAAAATGGATTTGTTTGACAAAGATTCACTCTCGGTGACCCAACTGGCGGATTTACATTTACTTGACGCGGATACTCAGAAATTTCCCTATATTGCGTACCGCTTGAATTCCCAGCTAAGCTCCAAAAATCTAATCCTGCCTCCATTTGTTGCATATTTATTGAACGTAAATTAGGATCAAACGTTACGGCCTGACGTGGTTGATCGTAGTCTATGTCCATTGAAACCCCACTATGATCGAGAATTTCGCGCCTCTCAGATTCAGAGACAACTATATTCCTCATGTGAGTCGAATGTGCGGGCGGTGACGTCATTCGCCGCCCGTCCAGCTGATCCATTGTTGAACGCACAGACAACGACGCGAGCTGATGCTCGGCAAGAGGGGGGGGGGGAGGAGGGAGGCTTCGAGCTTTCAAGGTGACCTGCCGACTCTAACCCCGCTTCCGCTTGCAACGGATTGTTTTCCCGTTGCAACCTGCGGTTGCGACGATCCTCACCTGTGGTGAGATATTGCCTCGTACACATCTCTCATTACCCTTTAATAAATTGTCTCAACAATGCAGTCCAAAATTTCAATTCATAAACAATTAAAAATTAATTGGCAATTACAACGAAAACAAGTAAAGAAATAAATAATTAACTGAGTTTATAACTGTTAATTTCAGAAATAACCATTTGAATTGCTGATCACCTAAATACACCAGGATTATGAATAATAACTCAAATGATTGTGATAATGACTGTATATTTCCCTATAGCATTACACTTCTATCAAGTTATTAAGAGCAATTGCCAACACAATTTCAATTTATGTAAGTGCTACAAAACATTGGTAGTTTGATAATAATACAACACAAGGCTTTGCAGGAGTTCTTTTTGAATGGATCTTATTATTCTTTGTCTACACCATGAAATTAATTCATATGAACGGACCAGGCTGCTGCATTAATGACAAATTATTTCCTTTTTTTTCTATAAAATGTTTTGAGGCTCGGGTTGGCTTATTGTTCACACTTAGTTCCGGCCAGAACCTTATTTGCAAAATCCCTCTAACACTAATCCTCAGAGGCTTATGATTTAACCTTTGTTGTACATTTGCATTGATTGTACATTGGTTGATGTAATTACAGACAATGCTGTATGCCTCTGTCCTAACCAATGGGGATCACAGGTGGTTATTTATTTGCAAATTGATATTTAGTTAAGGGTCTGAATTTACAGTAGCACAACCCAACAGTTGTAATTAAATATAGAGCCTATTTAATGAGTTGATCACAGTTTTAGGAATCTGCCAAGAACACAGCCTTTTTTATTTTACCTTAAATCCGTCCATACAAAATAACATTGTAGTGCACTTTGATTTATTTTTCTAAGATCCAAAATATTAACTTTAATAAGCCTTGCTATAGCTCAGCACAATAGGGGATTTTCAAATATTTTATACAGTCAGATCAGAATATATAAATACTAAATGTCTTATGCTTATTTGGGTTTTGCCTCAGATTTCAAAGTTTTACGAAATTCGTTTGGTTAACATCATAGTAAATTCTTAATAATAAAATCACATAAATAGCAGCAATTTCTAATACATGGTGAACACGAGAACTGACTTATAAATAAATAACAAATGCTGTAGAAACTTACCCTTACAATATTTTCACATATAATATACAGGTTTCAACATACAATTACAATACATGGCCACACTTAAAAAACACTGAATTTAATATTAATATTTTTTACGCGCCTACAAGCCTGAGTGCCTTGATAAATTATTATTACTGATTGTTAACTTTGCTCACTCCAAGACAAAGAAATTCAGTACGGGACTTTAAAGATTGAATTAGCGGTCACCAGCTTCACGGTTCGACATGTTCGCGATACGCACGTGTTTCTAAATTTTGCTATTTCCGAAAATATGTCTTATTCATTTACCCTTAGGGTATGAAAGGACGTGACTCTTCGTTAAGAAACTCAAGAAATGGTGATCCGCTAAAATTTTCAAAATCTTTTCCCCGAAGGCACTCTCAGCGAAATCGGCACAACTTGTCTAGTTCGAGACGCGGACGGGAGTGGGCCACGACGACGGCGCTTCCTCCCCACCCCGACTGCCTTGGTTGAACTTTGACCACGGAGCAGTGTACGCAAACAGGTGATGTGGATTTTTGACTCATCACAAGGTCATATACATACAGGTCCATGGTATAATGCCTTAAATGCTTGGGATTGGGGTTGGTCTAAATTATGAGGCCTTAGGTCCTCATTTAAATTCCTTTTGGCCTAGATCTAAAGCAATAAGTCTAAGCCCTTATGTCCTAGGGTATCGGTCTAAGGTCCTTGGTTTTAGGAATAAGACCATGGGTTTTCGTTCTAAGTTATGGTGTAAAAGCATAAACTTTCTCTTTTTCGAGACGAAACAGTAATAACTGCACACAGTTATCAAAGGCTAACCTTCGCCCAGCTATAGATGAAACAACCACAACTGCACACGGTTTTAAACGAGTACAAAACCTCGGGATGTGGCCTTAGGTCCAGGTTGTAGTCCATGGGTATAGGGTCTTAGGTCTAGGGTCTAAGAACTTAAAGGCTGACTTTCTTCTAAGTATAGACAAATTAACCACTGCACACGGCTTAAGAAGGAATACTAGACCATGATGTAAGGCCTTTGGTCTTAGGGTCTAAGAACCTAGGACTTACCTTTAGCTATAGATGAAACAACCACAACTGCAAAACGGTTTATGCCGAGTACTAGACCATGGTGTAAGGCCTTTGGTCTTGGGGTCTAAGAACTTAGGACTTTCCTCTAGCTATAGATGAAACAACCACAACTGCACATGGCTTATGCCGAGTACTAGACCGTGGTATAAGGCCTTTGGTCTTAGGGTCTAAGAACTTAGAGGCCGACTTAACTCTAGAAATAGATGAAACAACCACAACTGCAAACGGTTTATGCCGATTACTAGACCATAGTGTAAGGCCTTTGGTCTTAGGGTCTAGATCATGGTGAAGGACCTTAGCTCTTGGGTCTAGACAATGGTATAGGGCCTTAGGTATTGGGTGTAGACCACGGTGACTGTTCGGGGGGTCGTGAATTGCGACTAACTTGTAAGTTTTCAAGTCTTAACTAAATGGTTTTAGGTCTTGGCTCTAAGAACCTAAAAGCCTAGACTACGGTGTATGGCCTTAGGTCTTGGGTCTAAGTACTTAAAAGCCTAGACCACGGTGTATGGCCTTAGGTCTTGGGTCTAAGTACTTAAAAGCCTAGACCATGGTGTATGGCCTTAGGTCTTGAGTCTAAGAGCTTAAAAGCCTAGAAAACGGTTTATGGCCTTAGGTCTTGGGTCTAAGTACTTAAAAGCCTAGACCAGGGTGTATGGCCTTAGGTCTTAAGTCAAGCCCATGCGTACCACCTTAGGCCTTGAGTTTAAGAGCTTAAAAGCCTAGACCTCGTTTTTTGGGTTTAGGTCATGGCCTAAGTACTTAAAAGCCTAGACCAGTGTGTATGCCCTTGGGTCTTGAGTCTAACCCATGCGGACCGCCTTAGGGCTTGAGTCTAAGAGATTAAAAGCATAGACCAGGGTTTATGGCCTTAGGTCTTGTGTATAAGAGCTTAAAAAACTAGACCACGGTGTATGGCCTTAGGCCTTAGGTCTAAATACTTAAAAGCCTAGACCAGGGTGTATGGCCTTAGGTCTTGGGTCTAAGTACTTAAAAGTCTAGACCACGGTGTAAGGCCTCAGGTCTTGGGTCCACAGTGTTTGTTCAGGAGTCGTGAATCGCGACTCCCTTGTAAGTTTTCAGGTCTTTACTTTATGGCCTTAGGTCTTGGGTCTAAGTACTTAAAAGCCTAGACCAGGGTGTAGGGCCTTAGGTCTTGGGTATAAGAACCTAAAAGCCTAGACCAGGGTGTATGGCCTTAAGTCTTGTGGGTCTAAGTACTTAAAAGCCTAGACCGTGGTGTATGGCCCTAAGTCTTGTGTCTAAGAGCTTAAAAATCTAGACCAGGGTGTAGGGCCTTAGGTCTTGGGTATAAGAACCTAAAAGCCTACTCAACGGACCTTAGGTCTTTGTTTTAACCCTGGTGTAGGGCCTTAGGACTTGGGTATAAGAACCTAAAAGCCTAGACCACGGACCTTAGATGTGGTTCTAGACCCTGGTGTAGGGCCTTAGTCATTGGGTATAAGAACCTAAAAGCCTAGACCACGGACCTTAGATCTTGGTTCTAGACCCTTTTGTAGGGCCTTAGGACTTGGGTATAAGAACGTAAAAGCCTAGACCATGGAACTTAGATCTTGGTTCTAGACCCTGGTGTAGGGCCTTAGGACTTGGGTATTAGAACCTAAAAGCCTACACAACAGACCTTAGGTCTTGGGTATAAGAACCTAGAAGCCTAGACCACGGACCTTAGATCTTGGTTCTAGACCCTGGTGTAGGGCCTTAGGACTTGGGTATAAGAACCTAAAAGCCTAGACCATGGACCTTAGAACTTGGTTCTAGACCCTGGTGTAGGGCCTTAGGACTTGGGTATAAGAACCTAAAAGCCTAGACCACGGACCTTAGGTCTTGGGTATAAGAAGCTATAAGCCTAGACCACGGACCTTAGATCTTGGTTCTAGACCCTGGTGTAGGGCCTTAGGACTTGGGTATAAGAACCTAAAAGCCTAGACCACGGACCTTAGATCTTGGTTTTAGACCCTGGTGTAGGGCCTTAGGACTTGGGTATAAGAACCTAAAAGCCTAGACCACGGACCTTAGATCTTGGTTTTAGACCCTGGTGTAGGGCCTTAGGACTTGGGTATAAGAACCTAAAAGCCTAGACCACGGACCTTAGGTCTTGGGTATAAGAACCTATAAGCCTAGACAACGGACCTTAGATCTAGGTTCTAGACCCTGGTGTAGGGCCTTAGGACTTGGGTATAAGAACCTAAAAGCCTAGACCACGGACCTTAGATCTTGGTTCTAGACCCTGGTGTAGGGCCTTAGGACTTGAATAAGAACCTAAAAGCCTAGACCACGGACCTTAGGTCTTGGGTATAAGAACCTATAAGCCTAGACCATGGACCTTAGATCTTGGTTCTAGACCCTGGTGTGAGGCCTTAGGACTTGGGTATAAGAACCTAAAAGCCTAGACCACGGACCTTAGATCTTGGTTCTAGACCCTGGTGTAGGGCCTTAGGACTTGGGTATAAGAACCTAAAAACCTAGACCATGGACCTTAGATCTTGGTTTTAGACCCTGGTGTAGGGCCTTAGGACTTGGGTATAAGAACCTAAAAGCCTGGACCACGGACCTTAGATCTTGGTTCTAGACCCTGGTGTAGGGCCTTAGGACTTGGGTATAAGAACCTAAAAGCCTAGACCACGGACCTTAGATCTTGGTTCTAGACCCTGGTGTAGGGCCTTAGGACTTGGGTATAAGAACCTAAAAGCCTAGACCACGGACCTTAGATCTTGGTTCTAGACCCTGGTGTAGGGCCTTAGGACTTGGGTATAAGGACCTAAAAGCCTAGACCACGGACCTTAGATCTGGGTTCTAGACCCTGGTGTAGGGCCTTAGGACATGGGTATAAGAACCTAAAAGCCTAGACCACGGACCTTAGATCTTGGTTCTAGACCCTGGTGTAGGGCCTTAGGACTTGGGTATAAGAACCTAAAAGCCTAGACCACGGACCTTAGATCTTGGTTCTAGACCCTGGTGTAGGGCCTTAGGACTTGGGTATAAGAACCTAAAAGCCTAGACCACGGACCTTAGACCTTGGTTCTAGACCCTGATTCAGGGCCTTAGGACTTGGGTATAAGAACCTAAAAGCCTAGACCACGGACCTTAGATCTTGGTTCTAGACCCTGGTGTAGGGCTTTAATACTTGGGTATAAGAACCTGAAAGCCTAGACCACGGACCTTAGATCTTGGTTCTAGACCCTGGTGTAGGGCCTTAGGACTTGGGTATAAGAACCTAAAAGCCTCCACGGACCTTAGATCTTGGTTTTAGACCCTGGTGTAGGGCCTTAGGACTTGGGTATAAGAACCTAAAAGCCTAGACCACGGACCTTAGATCTTGGTTCTAGACCCTGGTGTAGGGCCTTATGTCTTGGGTAAAAGAACCTATTCAATTCAATTCAATTCAATATTACTTTATTCAAAACATATACATCAAGTATACATGAATGGCGTCATTTTAACCTAAATAAAAGTATCATTAATAAATTAAACAATAATTTTTTTATCGAAATAATTACTCACAGAAAGAATTCTTCGAGAGAATAAAGAGGTCTAAGAAGCAAGTAACCCTTCAAATTCTTTTTAAATTTGGCAAAATCTTTTATTTCTGTTATTTCAGAATGTAATTTGTTGTAATATTTCGCCCCCGCGTATGACGGTTTCTTTTCCAGAAATTTTAATTTGTGAGCAGGATATAAAATTTTATTTCTGTTTCTGGTTGAATAGTTATGGGTTGATCCCAAACTGGGCAAGTTTACCAATTGTTGTCTTACATATAAGCATACTTCAAAAATGTATTGTGAAAAAACTGTTAAAATACCCAATTCAGGAAAAATATTTTTAACTGAATCTGATTTTCTTAAATTTAATATTATTCGAACGGCTTGTTTTTGAAGGACTAATATTTTTTTTAAGTTTGACAAAGAGGTTCCACCATATAAAATAATTCCAAAAGATATGTGTGAATGAATTAGTGCAAAATAGATTTTTCTTAAAGTGTCTTCTGAGCAAACCTTTGACATTTTACGTAAAGCGTACAAACCCGATGAAATTTTTTTACAGATGTCATCTATGTGGATATCCCAATTTAAATTTTGATCAATTTTAAGACCCAAAAACCGTATAACTTCAACCTCTTGTAATGTATCGTTTCCCATAAAAATGTTTAGCTGATCACTTTGTTTATTTTGCGCAGTACTAAAAGACATATATTTAGTTTTAATTGGATTCGCCAAGAGATCTCGATTATTTAAATACTGGGCGATGTTTGAAATTTGCTCAAATGCCAACTGTTCAACTTCGAAAGGTGATTTGCTTGAAATTTTTAGGTTGATATCATCAGCATACAAACATATTTTCCCGGAATTTATACTGCTTGGCAAACCCTTCAGATAGCAGATAAATAGCAAGGGTCCTAGAATTGACCCTTGAGGAACACCATGGCTTATTTTTTCTAATGATGACGAAACATTAATTTTGTGATTAAAATTACTGAAATGGCCTACTTCTACATATTGCATTCGGTTTTGAAGATATGTTTCAAACCAAGAGTGAGCTCTTCTTCCAATTCCTAAAGACTTTAAAATGTTAAGCAATTTGGGATGAGACACGCTGTCAAAAGCTTTTTTTAAATCCATAAAAATCCCTATAACATTTTCACCCGAGTCCACTGAATCGATGACTGATTCAACAAATTCTGTGGTGGCACTTATAACGGACCTGCCAAAACGAAAACCATGCTGGTCGTTGTCTAGAAGTTTATTTCTTTCTAAAAACTCTGTGAGCTGTAGACTCATGGCACGCTCATAAATTTTTGAAAAGGAAGGCAGTAATGAAATTGGTCTATAATTGCTTGGTTCTTTTGAGTCTCCGTTTTTAAATAGAGGTTTAATTTTTGATATTTTGAGTTTTTTAGGATAGATACCTGTGATAAAAGATGAATTTATAACATGTGCAAGAGGTTTTTTTAGTTCTTCAGCTGCAAGTTTAATGATTGGCATGGGAACACCGTCAAAACCCGTTGAGAATGTATTGCCCATTGAGAAAATGATTTCTTTTATTTCTTCTTCAGAGACCGATTTTGGAATAAATATTTTTTCGGTGAAAGGCATTTGATCAAAATTATTATTATTACAAGATGAATATAAATTCGGTAATACTTCGGACTCTACAACATTAGCATAGTAATCGTTTAACAAGTTTGAAACTAACTTTGGATCCCCAGTTATTGTTGTCCCACAGTTTAATGCTATATTTTGCTCGACATTGTTTTTACTGCCCACCTCCTTATTTATGATTTTCCAGGTTGACTTGCATACATTCATTGAGTTACTTATTATTCTACTATAATGACTTTGTTTTGATTCAATTATTAGTCTTTTTAAATATTTCTTCTCTCTTCTTAAAGTTGGCTTTAAATCTGGCATATCATTTAATCTGCTTAATTGACTTATATTTAGAATATTTTCTCTCGTTTGGACAATTTCTGGTGTAACCCACTTATTGATATTAATTTTATGTCTGCATTTTACCAAAGGAAAACAAATATTAAAATAATACAGAAAAATATTAAGGAATACATCATACTTTACATTAACATGAGAATTATATACATCAATCCAAGTTTCCTGTGATAACAAATTCAAAAAATGCAACTTCTCTGTGTCTGTAAACCTCCTGCGAGTCATAGTTAAACTTTTATTTGCATTTTCTTTTACTTTAAAATCAATAATTTCCAAAAGTTGTCCATCATGATCAGAAAGTTCTGTTATAAATCCGGTTACAATTACTTTCTTTTTTGGGATATTTGTTATAAATTGATCAATTGCACTTTCTTTAGTTTTACCAATTCTCGTTGGAAAATCTACAGCACAGTACATAGAATAAGATTTCAAAATACAATTTAATTTGTTACTCTCATTATCAGTTTCTAAAACATTCACATTTATATCACCAGCAACAACAACATGTTTGTAGGCTTTATTTAAAATTTCAAGTAAGATATTTAATTTCTCAAAAAACGGATTAATGAAACATTTTTTTGGAGTTCTATATACACCAGCTAATATTAGAGTTTGATTGTTAATTTTAATTTCAGCTAAGGTACATTCAAATTCTTTATCTTTAGTTAAGTTATCTATGGCTGGAATGTGCTTTTCTTTTACTTTAAGTGATGGATGTGCCATAATCAATACTCCACCCCCTGAAAATGAGTTTCGTGCATAAAAGTTTATTGTTTGAAAATTAACTAAGTTCAATCTATTTATTTCATGCCTTTTCATTTTATGTTCAGTAAGCACTATGATATCACATTTAATTTCATCTAATACCAATTCTAATATTTCAACCCGAGATTCCAGATGCTGGATATTCTGATGAAATATCTTTAAGTAATTCTTATTGTTGCTGTGATAACCATTACCATTCTTATCATATGAACTACAATTATTTCCTAAACAGGGGCTAAAAAAACATTTTTTTCTTTACTGCTTACTTGGAAAACACTATTCACAAGACATTTTTCATTTGACACTGCACTAACACAGTTGAGATTGACGGGCGAGAGCTGAGGATCTGTGGGCGCATCTTGTTGGGACGAGAAGACATCCGCAGGGTACGGTGATGAGGCGGCAACACAGGACGAAGGTGGAAGGGTAGCAGCATGAGGTGATGAGAAGGCAGCATCAGCAGTAAGTGGCACAGTTGGAGTGGCAGGAACAATTGGCGATTTGGGAACCGAGGCAGGAGACGATTGGTTTTGCAACTCAGGTGGATTTCTACGGCTTAGCTCATGGGCGATAGAACTCCTTAACAATTCCAAAAAATCTGTATGTTCCAGTCCATTTCTCAGCGTTCTAGTAGCCCGCTCATCACTTACAACCACGCTAACTTGAGCTCCAGTTGCATGATGGAACTCAACTATATTTCTTGCAAAGTGATGGGGTGAAATTTGATCTCTCATACACCCCATTGGCGAACATATTAGTCTCTTAAAATTCTTAGCTTTAAAGTCTACTGTCAAATGGTGGAACGCGTTATCATAGGAGACTTCTGTGGGCTTTTTGGAATACAAATCCTTCGTAATGAGACCATACACACCAGTTTGTTTTTCTTGCTGTTGCAATGTCAAAAATTGGTTAAGGCAGTCTGTGGGTTTAGGACGTCCAAAACGTTTCTTGAAGACAACTGCCACTCCGGCAGACATCTGCCTTTTGTCACCAAAATCCCCCGAAATGCAGTGAGCAAAAGCAATGGTAGGAGTTCCTTGAAAATCGTTAATCATCTTAGACATATCAACATCGACTACTTCTATTGCAACTGATCTGTTGGTTGATGGTATGGGTTCGACAAAGGAAGACAACGTGCGCTTGTGAGTTTCTGGACTTTTTTCTGGGGACAATATATTGTTAACATGATCGTCTTGATTCACTTCGGAGGCTTCAACCATAGTGGGCAGGTTTGTTCGTGGCTTATCCATTTTTTCTATGATTTCCATGACCTCCCGTGCAATTTGTTTCTTTCCTTGCCTATTTATGTGAAGGCCATGTCTTGTGTGGTAGCACCGTTGTAGGAGGTATAAATCGAGAATACTAACGTCTTTCTTCTTGTAAGCAAGATGTCTAATTGTTGTATTGACTTCCTTAATCAATCTGTTCTCTGTGCTTTCAGCACTCAAGTCATATCTATAAGGTATCGTTGAGATAATCAAGTTGGTGTGTTCAAAAGCAGAGATACCTTTCTCAATCTTATCAGAAAGTAAACTCAAAAATTTGTTTTCATTAGATCTTGTATACTCTGGTATGTCATTTGTTCCCCCCATTATGACAACATAGTCCTCTTTGGAATACGTATTAAAATCAGATGCATTTATGATTGACTGTAATATTGGCTGAACTGGAGCTCCAGGTTGACAGGTATTCAATATTCGAAACTTGTTTTTGTTTCTTATCTCTAGATAATTGGACAGATCCCTGCCTTGACTGTCACTAGCTACAGTTAGTCTAGGCTTACGGGTATCATTTACTGGCTGAATTGGCTTTGTAGCATTTTGTTGATAACTGAGCTTGACATTTCTTGGGGTGTTCCTCTTCAAATTTAGATCAGACGTATTCTCTGGTTTGCGATATGAATTGTCATCGTCAATATTCAAGACCTCAAATCTGTTTTCTGTGGTTATTTCTTGACTCTGATTTAGGGGTCCATTTATTACACTACTCTGAACATGATTGTGTTTTACTGGAACTAATTTCCACTCACTTCTTTGAAAAGGAACATTTTGGAGTGCTTCATTTTAAAAAAATAGTAGGCCTAAAAGCCTACACAACGGACCTTAGGTCTTGGTTTTAGACCATGGTGTAGGGCCTTATGTCTTGAGGAGAACTTAGAGACCTAGATCACAGGCCTTAGGTTTAGGGTCTAGACCATGACCTAGGTGTTGGATTCAAGAACCTAAAGGCCTAGATTACGGGCCTTAGATCTGGAGGCTAAGAACCTAAATGCCTATGCAGGCCTTAAATCTTGGGGCTTAGAACCTGAAGCCTAGACCACAGACCTTAGATCTTGGGTCTAGACCATGGTGTGGTAGGTCTTTGGTCTAAAAACCTAAAAGCCTAGACCACGGTGTATTAGGTATTAGGTTTAGACCACAGTGTCTTTTCAGGGGGGGCTGTGAATCGCGGCCCCCTTGTAAATATTCAGGTCTTAACTCTATGGCCTAGGTCTTGGGGCTAAGATCCTTAAAGCCTACGGTGTATAGCCTTAGGTCTTGGGTCAAGTCCATGCGGTAGTTAGGAGTTGGGTAAGATGGATGGAGGTTGGTCTTCAAATATTCCAATCTGAATCTGATAACCATTTCTGATCATAATTTCATATTCAAAGAAAAAAGACCTCGTTGCCTAATGTTTGCTCAATTCATGGGGGGCTGTGAATCGCGGCCCCCTTGTAAGTTTTCAGATCTTAAGGTTTTATGGCTTTGTACTAAGGTGTCAGGCCTTATGTTTACATCTTAGTCCCGACGCATTAGGTCCTGGCTGGGGGCTGATAGGTCTTATACACAGGTCATAGCTTTAGCCACTAGGTTTTTGAGCTTTGGACTCAGTTGCAAGGCCTTAGGTTTAGACTTTAGGTTCAACACATTAGGTCTAAGCTGTTGGGTAATAGGTCCTATTCACAGGTTAAAGCCTTAGCTGCTAGGTTTTAGGGCTTTGGACTCAGGTGCAAGGCCTTAGGTTTACATCTTAGTGCCAACACATAAGGTTTAGGCTGTTGGCTAATAACTATTCACAGGTCAAATCCTTAGCTGCTAGGTTTTAGGGTTTTGGACTCAGGTGCAAGGGCTTAGGTTTAGATCTTAGATCCAGCACATTAGGCCTTCGCTGATGGATAATAGGCCCTATTCACAGGTCAAATCCTTAGCTGCTAGCTTTTAGGGCTTTGGACTCAGGTGCAAGGCCTTAGGTTTACATCTTAGTGCCAACACATTAGGTTTAGGCTGTTTGCTAATAGGTACTATTCACAGGTCAAATCCTTAGCTGCTAAGTTTTAGGGTTTTGGACTCAAGTGCAAGGCCTGAGGTTTAGATTTTTGGTCCAACACATTAGGTCTAAGCTAAACGCAAATAGGTCCTATTCACAGGTCAAAGCCTTAGCTGCTAGGTTTTAGGATCTAAGTCCAAGGCATTTCATCTTAGGAACCATGTGTAAGGCCTTAGGCTTAGATCTTATGTCCAACACATTAGGCCTAAGCTGATAGATAATAGGCCCTATTCACAGGTCAAAGCCTTAGCTGCTAGCTTTTAGGGCTTTGGACTCAGATGCAAGGCCTTAGGTTTACATCTTAGTGCCAACACATTAGGTTTAGGCTGTTGGCTAATAACTATTCACAGGTCAAATCCTTAGCTGCTAGGTTTCAGGGTTTTGGGATTCAGGTGCAAGGGCTTAGGTTTAGATCTTAGATCCAGCACATTAGGCCTTCGCTGATGGATAATAGGCCCTATTCACAGGTCAAATCCTTAGCTGCTAGCTTTAAGGGCTTTGGACTCAGGTGCAAGGCCTTAGGTTTACATCTTAGTGCCAACACATTAGGTTTAGGCTAATAGGCCCTATTCACAGGTCAAATCCTTAGCTGCTAGGTTTTAGGGTTTTGGACTCAGGTGCAAGGGCTTAGGTTTACATCTTAGTTCCAACACATTAGGTTTAGGCTGTTTGCTAATAGGTACTATTCACAGGTCAAATCCTTAGCTGCTAAGTTTTAGGGTTTTGGACTCAGGTGCAAGGCCTGAGGTTAAGATTTTAGGTCCAACACATTAGGTCTAAGCTAAACGCAAATAGGTCCTATTCACAGGTCAAAGCCTTAGCTGCTAGGTTTTAGGACCTAGGTCCAAGGCATTTCATCTTAGGAACCACGTGTAAGGCCTTAGGCGTAGATCTTATGTCCAACATATTAGGCCTAAGCTGATGGATAATAGGCCCTATTCACAGGTCAAATCCTTAGCTGCTAGCTTTTAGGGCTTTGGACTCAGGTGCAAGGCCTTAGGTTTATCTCTTAGTGCCAACACATTAGGTTTAGGCTGTTGGATAATAGGCCCTATTCACAGGTCAAATCCTTAGCTGCTAGCTTTTAGGGCTTTGGACTCAGGTGCAAGGCCTTGGGTTTACATCTTAGTGCCAACACATTAGGTTTAGGCTGTTGGCTAATAACTATTCACAGGTCAAAGCCTTAGCTGCTAGGTTTTAGGGCTTTGGACTCAGCTGTTAGGCCTTAGGTTTAGATCTTAGGTCCAACACATTAGGTCTAAGCTGGTGGCTAATCGGCCCTATTCACAGGTTTAAGCCTTAGCTGCTATGTTTTAATGCTTTGGACTCAGGTGCAAGGCCTTAGGTTTAGATCTTAGGTCCAACACATTAGGATTAAGCTAATGGTTAATAGGGCTTATTGATAGGTTAAAGCCTTAGCTGCTAGGTTTTAGGGCTTGTCTGGGCCTTAGGAATTAGATCTTAAGAGGTTAAACTGGGTTAAAAATTGGAGAATTTTGGCCTAAAAATGTGTTTTTGAAGGTAAAATTGCAATTTGAAGCTGAAGGCGCTCACAAAACATGAGTATTCCCTGGATTATATTCAAAATGCTCCTTAAAATCACTGTCTGAAGTCCTGAAAAATGCCCTGAAATGGGCTGATATTTGGCCAAAACCAACCAGAATCCGGTAAAAAACCGGTCAATTTGAAGCTGAAGGCGCTCAAAAAAAACTACGAGTGTTCCCTGGATTATATTCAAAAAGTGGTCATTTGAAGCAAAAAAGTGGTCATTTGAAGCAAAAAGTGATCATTTGAAGCAAAAGTGGTCATTTGAAGCAAAAGTGGTCATTTGAAGCAAAAAGTGGTCATCTGAAGCAAAAGTGGTCATACGAAGCAAAAAAAGTGGTCATATGAAGCAAAAAAAGTGGTCATATGAAGCAAAAAGTCATCAAAAAAAAACTACGAGTGTTTCAGAACCGCCCTTCTATATCTACTTCTAAGTCATCAATCTCCCGTTGCGATAACCACTCGAAATCCTTGTAAGGGAGTGGCTCGGACATGGCCCATCCGTAGAGGTTGTTTGCATCATAATACATGATATATGTATCATCGTCGTGTTCTACGACAGCTCCACTTGTCGATGCGCCTTGGCCGTTTCGGTTGCCGCCATCTTCCGCTCTTGTAAACTTATTGTTGGCGACAACGTGCCTAGTGACGCATTGGGTCAGTCCGCCTCGAATGCCCTTTTCGAAGAATAAATACATATCCACGTCTTGTAGGGTATCGAGTACCACGCCGGTCTTGAGTAACATCACGTCCCAAGCGTACGAAGGTAGTGTGAGATAATGTGCAGGATCCAGGTTGTAGTGTGTCATGCACATTTCTCGGAATCCCTCAAACACATCGGCCAGTAGCAGAACGTCAGTCTGGAGATAGATTTCCGCGTACTGTCCGAGGGACTCACAGTTGAACTTGTTCCATACGCGTTGGGCGTGTGCATAGTCCTCGTCGGAGACATTCTCGCCGAAAACTTCCTTAGGTGGCAGTCGATCTTCATCAAGTACTTCCATCGATGTAATGTACTCATAGGGAAAGATTCCCTTTCTCCTAAGCAGGTCAAACTCTTCTTGGTCTTGGTATCGGGCGCGCGTGATGGTCATCTTATTGGCCGGCAGAATCGATGCCAGTGTGCCCAAAGCCTTCGACATTAGTCGGTATGAGTCCACAAACTGGAGCTTGATGCTGTTCCGCCGACCCGCGCCCGGATATTTGAACCGCTTGGAGAAGGTGATATATTTCTCCTCGGTGTTGGCGAGTACATCTACATCTCCTTTATCCACGCCGAGCTCACGTACGATGAAATGTGCGTCGTAGTTGGATAAATTGTGGAAGTACATGTTGACGGTCTCCTGTTCTCGGAAGCGAAGGTTGCATGTGCGATGAGCGGCTCCTCTGTAGTTGTACGGAGGCGAGTGTTGATGATCCCTAACCTTGATGTTGTCACCGTCGTTAGGGCCGAATTCCCGCTGGCAGATATGACAGACAGTAGCTCGTCGAAACTGCAATTCCTGCTGTTCTGTCAACTGCGGCGGATCTCCGGGCATGCGCTGGCCGTACAGGATATCCCCAATCTTCTGTACGTCATCCCGTACAGCGTTGATGATGTGACGCGCAGCATCCTCGCCTCTGTACATCCGCAACTTGGAGAATGTATTATTTTCCTGCTGCTCATCGCCTTCGCAGTCTCCATCGTCGGCTGATCGTAGGTCGTCGCGAATGTAATAAGCGTACGCGTAAGGTCTATGGACTTTCCTAACATTTTTGGGCGTCCCACCCACTCGCTGTTGTCCAGTTATTCTGTTGGTAGCAGGATCCCACGCTGGTGGCTGGACAGTTGGTGCGGGATGAGGAGGCATTTCTGCCTCAAAGGGAACTAGCATACTTTCGAAGTCGGCATAGATGGTAAACCGACTTCTCTTGGTACGCTCGGGGCGATTGAACATGATATGCTCCTCTTCTGATACATCGGTGTGTAATGGTGCATTTTTGGAGCAGTATCGTCGGTGTTCATTCAATCGTTCAGCCCCATTTAGTCCTAACTTGTTTGGCCGGTTGTCAAAATACGCAAAGCATCTCTTGCAGATAAACAAGCGATGCCCACGACGTGTCAGTTGACAAGTGACTAGCCTCTCAAAATTAGCGATGTACGCATAGTGAGTGGTACGCTCATCTGTTAGGAACAAGAGATCGAAGTGGTTCGGCAGCTCTTGATCCACGACGCGAAGCGTAAAGACGAAATGTTCTTCTTTATTAGGATTGAAGTGTTTCTGCTTCTTCTTGTCCAGACCATACACGTTAACGCTTACCCCTGGATTGTTGCGCTCAAACTTGCGGATATCGGTGATTTTCAATGGGAATTGTAATCCATCGAAATTTAAATTAGCTCGGGCCCTGACCTCTGCGGTGAAGTGATTAGAGGTGAGCCGATCACGTTGAGCTTCATCAATATACTTCGAAAGGATAGAGTATTCGAAGCACCGCTCATCCGCATCGTTAAGCACATTAATCACAGAGTGTCTCACGGCGATATCGTGAGGAAGGGGGATGAATGAGCTGCCTCTGAGAGGGCTGTAGACATTTACTCGGACCTCCATGTCCAAGACCCTCACAAAGCTCCATCCCGAGCCCTTCATTTCACATGTCTCCTTCTCCAGTAGAATTTTGTTTATGAAATCTTGACATATTTCATCAACATCTGAAGAATGCAAGATGGAGACATTTTTGGTTTTGAAAGCTCGCCTACACGTCTCACCGTGAATATTGACAAATTCGCATTCGACCCACAAATTGACTTTGATGGCATGAGTGTGATTTAAAATACGTCGCATGAGTGTGATTACCTGCGTCCTGAGCGACAGTAGGAACTCCTGCAGGGTGACTGACTGGTCCGCGGGCTCGGCTAGGCGATACGTCTTGAGTCGCCCGCGGAATGCCGTCTCGATCTCGACGAACCCCACAGGAGCCAGGTCGCCGGGGATCATAGGCGCCTCGTCGTCTTCACTCGGTGCTCCTCCTGATGATGATGACGAGGGGGCAGGCGATGGCGGAGGGGCCCCACCAGTCTGGGGTTCCATACGGCGGCCTCTGCAGTGGAAACGGGCATGCTTCAGCATGTTGTCCTTCCTTGTGAAGGCTCTTCCACACCCGTCACACGTGAGGCCTGAAATAGCACACAACGTGTTGTAGGCTTATGTATAATAATGATGAAGCTGAAAACAGTTTCCAAAAGTGACATAAAATCTAAATAAATTTCCTTAATGTTTCCATTTTAAGTGATAGTTCTCATACACATGATCTGAATTGTTGCGAATGATGATGGTTAAGAAAACAGTTCCTGAGCTGACATAAAAAATAAATTTACATTAAAGATCATTGAATAAGTTTCTGAATATTTTCATTTAAATAAAAAAAAACTTAAAGAATTCCTTGAAAAACTTTTGTAGCAGAACTATTTAGATAGGAAGTTCATCTAGAGTGGATGATATTCGAGACATGATTGAAAATAAAAATAAATAACAAATAAAGGTTTTTTTTCTTTTAAGTAAAGACTAGTACATACCTGTTGTGGGAACTCCAGTGGGCTCTGGGGCTCGTGATGTTTCCGGGATAATGGACGGACCCGGTCTCGGCTCGACGTCAGGAGCAGTAGAGGGGCCAGGCCTAGGCTCGACGTCAGGAGCACTGGAAGGGCCGGGCCTGGGCTCGACGTCTGGAGCGGAAGAGGGACCGGGTCGCGGTTCCACAGGGGCTGGGGTAGGCACGAAGTCTAGAACAAAACCACAGACGTGATTAGAATCTTTAAATTATAAGTATGAGTGAAGTGATGATAGAAAGCATTTCGACATGGGGTATAAGTGTCTCAGTATTTAAATGTGGAAATTTGCATCCGAGTAGAAATTCACAACAGAATGATGTGTATACTGAGTTGTTTTTTTTTTTTTTTTTTTTTTTTTTTTTTTAATTAGCATGGTTCCCTGTCATAAACATGACAACAGGAGGTTTAACTAATTTTGTAAAAGAATGATGTGTATACAAGGCTGTTTAATTTTATTTTCCATTTCATTTTATTTATTTACTTTTTTCCCATCATTATGTATAGAATAAATGAAAGTATGATTTTGAAGTGTCTAGACATCTGGCTGTTTAGTGAATATAAAGATACTAACCTGGTCTAAATAGTGGGTTCATCGGTGGTTGAGGACGATGCATAGCAGCAACGTGACGGCGCAGATTGTCCATCCTCGTGAAGGACATGCCGCACTCCATGCATGGAAATTCGGCCCCTCTGTGAGCCGAACGCATGTGGCGGGAGACATTCCGCTTCTCCGAGAAGGCTTTGCCGCACGTTGCGCAGGAGAATCGCTTCTCGATATTATTCATCGTGATCTATAAACCAAACAGTGGTATTAACGCAAGAAATAATTTTTGAAACATTTTAAATAATTTTTTGGGTCAGCGACTTGGATGGTCTGAAATTTATTCACAACTCTACACTACTATTGCTTCCATGAACACACTACTAGTGAATATAGGCTTTATGTCATATGAAGAATCCTAATTGTATCACTGGTTTAGCTATTGCTACAGAATCTCAGCATTCGGTATGCGAGCAGTATTAGAATAGGTTTTGGGCAATAGAAAAAAAAATCCAAACCACAATACTGTTGCATCTATCGTTACAGAAACTCAATATTAAAAGAGAATTTACGTTCAGTATGCAAGAACACTAAGTGAATATGGGTTATAGGTAAAATAAAAAAAATATCCATAACCGCATCACTGGTTCAAATTATTGTTACAGGAATTAGATATTAAAATGTTATGCAAGAGCAAAAGTGAAAAGAATTCAAAACTTTTATAAAATTAAAATAATTAGTTTAAATATGTGAAGTGTTGTAGAATCTCCAAAATAGCATTACTAGTTGAATTATTTTTACGAAAATTTAATATTAGAATAATTATTTTTCTTTGGTACATGAGGGCAAATGCTAAAAGAATTAAAATATTTAGTCTCAATATGTGTTACGTTAATGTGAAGTGAGTAATACATCGAGCTGGTTCGTCTGGTTTTAAAAAATGATATGCAATGCCAAAATGTAAAAACTTAAATTAAATTAAAATATTTAGTTTAAATATGTGTAATGTTGTAGAATTTCCAAAACTGCATTACTAGTTGAATTATTTTTACGGAAATTAAATAATAGAATAATTATTTTTCTTTGGTACAGGAGGGCAAATGTTAAAATATTTAGTCTCAATATGTGTTACGTTAATGTGAAGTGAGTAATAAAAACTATGATAATTTCACTCTTTCACTTTCTTGGCTAAGATGAAACAACTAAAAACAAAATAAAAGGAAAAACTAAATTTATTTATAACTAGTTATTGTAAATAATGAGTAATACTTACAATTGAATAGAAATATATCCAATCACTAACACAGGCACAATCACGGACACTGGCACTGGTAGTCGGGAGCGATGCGCTGAGACGACCGAACTGTGTGAGGAGCGTCAGTGAACTGGCGTAAAGATGGCGGCTATGGAAGGGACGCGATGCCAGTGATGGGAAATAGTAGACGCGCTATTGTGTAACTCGACAGATGGTGAGCGGTCGTTCCCACGCAGGGGTGAGGTTTATTGTCTTCAGCTCCCCTATCTGTGGAATGTCGCACCTGGCTGAGGGTCGGGTTGCAACACCGCAGGTAGTCCTCGGGGGGGGGGGGGGGGGGGTCAGCCACTTGGGTGGTCGGTGCCAAACCCGTTTTGGTGTGAACAAAGGCGGGCGCCAGGTGTTGTCCCCACTCCTCGCTCCCTTCCACCCACCGTCGATCCACTCTCATTCACAGCCATCATGTCGTCCTTGTTGGAAGTGTCTTATGATGACGCGCTCGTCGCCGTGGCCGAGGAGGTTAAGCGAGCCGTTATCGAGGAGGACGCCCTCCTCATCGCAGCTGCAGAGGAGGCGGAGGCAGCGGATGCGGCGGCAGCAGCGGAGGCGGCGGCGGCGGAGGCGGCGGCAGCAGCGGAGGCGGCGGCCATGGTAGCCATGGTGGAGGCGACGGCGGAGGCGGCGTTGCAGAATGGGACCCTCCACGAGCTGGAAGAAACCCAGCGTCAGATGGAGGAGCTATTCGACGCGACCTACTGCGCCCAGCCGCAATCGCCGGAGCAGTGGGCCGACTATTATAGTCTGTCGGCCCAGCTCACTGCTATGGAGGCCGCCATCGCCGCGAGGAAAACCAACTAAATAATAAATGTTTTTCCTCTTCCTCCCTTAGTTTTAGATTAGCTGTAGTTTTAGTCGTAATTGTACATAAATAATTGTAAATAGAAAAAAAATAATAAATAAATAAATAAAAATAAATAAAAAGAAAAAAAGATAGAAATGAATAAATGTAAATAGAAAAAAAAAAAAACAAACAAAAACTAATCTAAGTCAAGATGTTAACTATATAACACAGTGATCGTGTTATTTAGTTTTCATCTTGTAGACCACGCAGGGGTGTGGACGGTCTATTGTGCCGGCTCCCCTAGGTGTGGAATGTCGCACCTGGCCGAGGGTCGGGTTGCAACAACACCGCAGGTGGTCCTCGGGGGGGGGGGGCTCGCCGGGAGCTCCTCGGGGGGGGGGGGGGGGGTCGGCTCCTCCTGCTCCTCCTGACAGTCTTCGGCCAAGGTACCCTACTTGTGTATGAGAGAAACTAACCTAAATGTTGGTTATGAAGTGATAGAGATCTATTTTTGTTTACAAAATGGCTTAAAAATGTCGTCTGAAAGTAATCAGCTGTTAAGTTACAATTCACATTCATAAACATCTTACAATAAAAGTTGGTCAACATTTTAAAGCACTCTCTAGAAATAAATCAAAGGCGAGGGGGACGAAGCCCAAAACGATATGGCCTTTTTAATTACTATTCGCCTATGCGCTATATCCTAAGCTTTAAAATGACACCTCAGTCTTAAAAATTGGTTCAGTAGGTTGATAGAAAAAGGGACGTAACAGACGAATCCCTTATAGAAATAAGAAGATAGATCATGTAATAGCTTATTCACTAAGGCGCCTACTAACTCATACATTACTATAGAAAAAAAAAAAAAACAGCAGCAGTGAGAGCTGCATAGCTCATACAGGACCGGGGAGTTATAATTAACAATTAATTTTTTCTGTTGATTTTTCTTTACCTTTTTTTTGTTTGATGAACTATCTAGAGCCAACATCTGTGAATTTATTCTAAATTTTATAGGAGTTTTCAGGCAGAGGCTCTAAGACAAATTGGCATAAGAACCATTACTTAATTCTAGATACTTTTTGCCTAAAAGAACACAACCACCAAATCTCAACACTATCACATTGGGAAGTTGGACAATTATTGATGAAGATCGATTGATGAAGCACCAATATGGTGTAAACCGATTTTCACAAAAATTTAATTTTCATTCAAAGTAGGGAACTTGGTAAATTACCATGGAGCAAGGTTAGATCACCAGGTACTCTTGACAAATGCAGCGCATTGCGCTGCTCGGGCCCCCTAGTATCTTAAAAACTGCAAACAAAAAAGTTTAAACTAAGTATGTTTTGTAATGATCAAACAAAAAACAACGGATTAATCTAAGTTTTTACATTTTTTAAATCATAAAGATTTACATAGGCCTAAGTTTACGAGGGAAACCCGTTTTTTCTCAAAATAAGATTTTAATTTCTCCTCTATCCATTGTTTTATCTTAACAATCTTATTATTTTTACTCCGGTAATTAAATCATGCAATTTTTTGTAAGTTTGCAAAAGTTTGTGAAATATACAGCTTTTAGCTTTAAACATTTTTAATTACCTCCATCTTGAAACTTGAAACAGTAAATGTTAGAAATGTAAAAATTAACTTGCATTTGCGACTTAATACAGGGCGTCTATGAACTCTCTACCTTCCTTTTCAGGTATTATTCCTGGACCAAAGACAAGCCGAAATCAAAATATCATATTTAAAAATTCCAAACCACCATAGTTACTTGTACAGCCACCGTTTTGTATTTTTTTAAGAATAATTTTTAATTTAAGAATGGCTTGACGTAATAAGTTGAAATTCGGTACACAGCTTTTTAAAGTAAAGACCTAGCTAAAAAAAAATAATCAACTTTTTATAATTCATGTTTTCAAAATGGTGGCCAATTAATAAAATCTTTAACCTTAAATTACATAAAAACTACTTATACATAAGGTAGCAAAGTTTATGTTCTTCTGTGTTTTTTGTAAAATTTAATTTAAAATCCAACGATGTAAAAATAGTGAAAATTGGTTCATACATAAGCAAGATAGAGCGATATAACTGAGGCTAGTCACGGTCGGACCGCTTCCCCGGGAGGGGTCGCCGTCAGGTTGGCACCACGACAGATTGGCACCACGGTGTTTTAGCACCCGGCGTCAAATTGGATCCGATCCCCTGAAATAACACCCCCCGTCAGGTTGTCACCCCGACAGATTGGATCCGATCCTTTCTCGAGGTTCCAACCTGTCGGGTACTGTCACGACAGATTGTCACCCCAAGCGGCCGGCGTCAAATTGTCACCACGTCAGATTGGCACCGATCCTTTCTCGAGGTTCCAACCTGTCGGGTACTGTCACGACAGATTGTCACCCCAAGCGGCCGGCGTCAAATTGTCACCACGTCAGATTGGCACCGATCCTCAGAGCCGGCCTTAGGGCGGTGCAAGCGGTGCGAACGCACCGGGCCCCGCGCTTACAAAGGCCCCGCGCAAAAAAATAAAATAAAATAAATAGACAAGATTTAACTAGGTAGAGCAGTGGGAGACGGCCGTTTATAGTGCCACGGCCTCGAAACGGTCATCTACGTCTAAACATTTTGTACTAGTAAAACACCGGTGAAAAACACCTGTGAAAAAGACCTTGAAAGTGGTTACATTATTATGTCATATGAAAGGTAATATTATGAAATTTCTTATTATAATAAGAGATAACCGATAAGTAGTTGTGTTACAGCAACTAATAGTACAGTGGGCACACACAAAAAAACTGCACTTTTTGATTGGGATATGGCAATTTATATGGTCATAGCTGATGCCTAAAGGTAACTTTTCAGATAGGGAGCCACTTCAAATTCCGTGTAGGACACCAAAATGGCGGCCATTAAAGATGGCCGCCATATGCCCACGTTATGTTGCACCATATTTGTTGCATCTCAGCTTCTAATGGTCCGATTTCAATAAACTTGATGTTATATTAAAGCTGATTTTATAAGGAAACTTTTTTGTATTTCACATTTTGCTGTAAAACCTAAGCGTTCTGCAGAATCTTTATAAAAACTAAAAACTTTACTATTTTATGATACATTTGGTAAGTAACATTATAGTTGTGATAAGATTATGGGATTTCGCTTTTTACTGTCTTTAGCTGCCAGATGATAACGTGTGGACGCACTAATTTTTTACCAGATGTTTGTTGTTTTTACAGCAGCTTGAAACAAGACAACTTGAGTTAAAATATTTGTTGTTTTTAAGTGTTACAGTGCAAGCAAATGTTTATCACGTATGATTTAATTATTAGTTTATATATTACCAAATTAAGTGATAACGTTTTTCCTGTTTCCGATTTATTACTTAATTTTAATTCGGGTGATGTAGAATCACCCATGAGTGTACGATTTTTCCTCCAAATTGCCTAGCACTTCAAATCATGACGTACGGAAAACTATGTAGCTCTAAAAGGGCTTCGTTCCAATCGCTTTTGTTTTAAATTAGATTAAACCAGTTTCAAAATTTCCTTGAAGCGTTTGGTGTTGGCAGACAATAACACTGTATTTCCTCCCAGTGTTGTCGATTGGTCCTAATGTTGCTTATGTCACAAATATAATAATGAAGACTTGATATGTCCTGCTACACACACTGCTGAATCACTTGTTGGTGCGGGCTACAAAACGCTTGCAGAAAATCTAATAGATTTTCATAAAGTAGATGCATTGCCTCCTGGTTTGGATATAAACATGTTAGATGAAGGAGAGGGAATAGAAAGAAGATTGAAAAAAAAACAAAGCTAAGTGGCAAAAAAGTGTGCGCTTAAATTCAATAGAACAAAGCTAGACAGGGCAAAGAAACGCAAACGCGCATCGTCATCTAAAAACAGTGAGCAGCAGCGAATGGAACCAATTGTTAAAAAACCTAGGTATGATGGTTATTCAACTTCATGTATTCAAACGAAAGATGAACTATGTTTCATATGTGGTGAGAAGGGCACGTCCCGTAAACCTTTGTCTAAGGTTGCTTCCCTGCAAGACGATAAAATTAGGAGATGTGCTGAAATTACTAATAATGTAGAACTAATAATGTAGTACCACTCAAAGTGCTATACAAATCTAACAAATTGTCTAAGAACACGAAGCAGAACAAAAGAAGATGGAGTCAGCTTTATTCTTGAAAGTATGGCATTTGCGTCTGTTGCAAGGTTTATAAGAGAGAAAATCTATGCTTCTGAATCAAATAACACTGAGATAGTTTTTAAAATGTCTTATCTGACAACTATTTATACAGACAGCCTATCCAATCTTCTTGGTGTGTAAAGTAAAGACCTGAAAACAACACATACCACCCGTCTACGTGGAGGAATTTTCTATCACTTCCCACATCTCAAAGCCCAACTTTCAGGCAGGGATTACTTCCTGCACTGAGAAGGTGTTAATATCTTTCAAAATGTTCACTCTGACAACCTTGATGTTGATGCTGTGGCATGTGAAAGATTCGTAAAAAAGATGATTAAGGTTATAAGTGAGAAAAAAGTTACTTTCAATGGTCACCTGAGTTATAATCAACAAAAGTCAAGCGTTCCTCCAGAACTTCTTGCTCTAGTGTGTTATAATTTACTACATAGTTACACTTCATCAGAAAATACAGCTAGAGAAACACAGTCTGCTCTGACTATTAGCCAGTTAATAGTTTTTAACCACAGTAAAAGTGTTCCAAAAGGCAAAATTGTTCGCCACAAGAAAAGTCATGAAACACCAGTTCCGTTATACTTAGGTCTGTCAGTATTTGGAATAACGCGAAATAATACAATAATTGATGCCATGCACGAAAGAGGGCTCTCAATATCATCAAACAGAATCAGGGAGATAACAGCAGATCTTGCTCGTTTGGAGATCCTTACTGCTGAAAAAGAAGGCGCCCCTCAAATTTGCGTTATGGCCTCTTCGTCATCGGTGCATATGACAACATGGTCATAACTACTGCAGCACCACTTCAGAGTCTTCTTTTCATGGAACAGCAATTTATATTTTCCAAATTCCATGCAAAGGAGAAGTTGGCGAGCCTCATGAAGTTGTCCCAAGCATTTCTTTTGTTGGTCAAAGAAACAAAAAGGTACCATCAGAACTTCCTATGCTACCAAAAAATTGGAACGATTTCCTCCACTGTGATCAAAATAAGACCGAACTTTCCAAGTTACTTGGAGAACATGCACTTTTCAATTTTGATAGGACCCATATCATCACCGAGATTGATGG
Source organism: Neoaliturus tenellus (assembly GCA_030545055.2). Classification (NCBI taxonomy): domain Eukaryota; kingdom Metazoa; phylum Arthropoda; class Insecta; order Hemiptera; family Cicadellidae; genus Neoaliturus; species Neoaliturus tenellus. Next base: position 21,998,980 of record CM061533.1, on the reverse strand, counting down.
CATTATTTGTGCGGCACGCCCTGATGAATCTTCAATTAATGGAGTCAAATGCAAGGAACAGGAAGAAGCTGACAGCAGGATAGTGTTGAACATGGAGCAAAAAAGGTCATTATTTTCACAGTAGATACTGATGTTGTTGTTTTGGCAATATCTTTTTTCCACACTCTCAAAACCGTTGGACTTCAGGAGATGTCGATTCTCTTCGGTGCTGGGAAGAATCAGAGATTTATAAATATTAATGCAATTTTTGAAAGTATGGGAGAACATAAAGCTGTTGCATTGAGAGGATTTCATGCATTCACAGGATCGGATGTGGCATCATCATTTGCAATGAAAGTAAAACCGACAGCTTGGACCGTGTGGAAATCATTTCCTGAAGCTACTGCAGCCTTCCATGCAATCTCTCTACCACAAGAGTCCATTTCTGACGAAACTTTAAAAGTTCTGGAGAAGTTTACCGTCTTCCTTTATTACAAAGATGCTGAAGATTTCTCAGTTAATCGTATCAGAAAGTTTCTCTTTACTTCAAAAAATCGTGGTCTACAAAGTCTACCCCCAACTAGAGAGGCACTACGGCAGCACTGCCTTCGTTCAGCATACCTTGCAGGCCAAGTTTGGGGTCGTGCATGCTCAGTGAAGGACAACACTCCAAAGCCAGATGGATGGGGATGGACCATGGTTGCTGGGGAGTGGACACCTGTTTGGTCTTCTCTACCCCCAATTATGGCAGCCTGTAGAGAATTAGTTAAGTGTAGTTGCACCGAATGCCATACACGATGCTCCTGTATGAAGGCCAAGGTTCCATGCACGCTACTTTGCAAGAACTGCTCTGGGAGTCGACAGTGCATCAACAATTATGAAAGATATCAAGTGAAAGATGATTACGTGATCTAAAATCATGGAGAAGCACTTAATTTACATGTGGACTGTTTCTTGGGTTTTTGTTTGTTTGTAACAATTTGTTACATTATTGTAATTCCTGTTTTCGATGTTATTAAAATATGTGTTTTTTCTAAAGCTAAGAATCACTTTTTATATACTCAACGCTGCACACATACCCCTTTTTCCTTTAGTATGAAAAATCGTACCACAACTATAATGTTACTTACCAAATGTATCATAAAATAATAAAGTTTTTAGTTTTTATAAAAATTCTGCAGAACACTTAGGTTTTACAGTAAAATGTGAAATATAAAAAGTTTCCTTATAAAATCATCTTTAAAATAATAACAAGTTTATTGAAATCGGACCATTAGAAGCTGAGATACAACAAATATGGTGCAACATTACGTGGGCATATGACGGCCATCTTTAATGGCTGCCATTTTGGTATCCTACACGGAATTTGAAGTGGCTCCCTATCTGCAAAGTTACCTTTGGGCATCAGCTATGACCATAGAAATTGCCATATCCCAATCAAAAAGTGCAGCTTTTTCCTGTTTATGGCCATATACACAACGTACTATAATAACTCACAGAATATTTGTTGGTTTTTTCGACGTCAATCCAAGTAGCCACCACGTTTGAAACGTCAAAACATTACTTTTTGAACTTACCTAGCTCAGGTAGTAATTTGTATCGTATAAATTTGTATTTGCACCTCTGGTTTGTCAAAACAGTTCCTAACTAGTATTAATTTATACGTCGTAAGGTCTCATAAGTTTGAATGTACAATATACGTATTTTCGAACTCTATAACAAATGGCGAACGGCTGGCAGACGACCGCTAGCTAAAATTGTTATTTGATGTAGTGTATATCTTTATTACCAGTCAAATGAAATGTCATTTTGAAGAGGAAGAAAATGTAGATGTATGTAGCTTAGGTTGGTAGTATATGATGATCGCATGGAGTGCGACATCATCAGAGTGCATTGTTTACATGCACTCTGTCTTACTTTCTTCGCGCTCCTTGCAATTCTGTTACAACCTCGTAATGCAGGTGTTTACAGCATTAAAAACTTATAAAAAAATTGTACAACATTCATAATTTTTTATAATCTATTATTTAGGCCTACTCTTATAAAGACAATAATATTCAAACGAATGAAACGAATGAATGGTTATGATTCAAACTTACAACTTGTGTGAAAAATATCCTTACATTTTACACTATACATTGTTGAACGTTTTAGAGAACATTTATATTATTTACAAAAGTATCCATGCATTGGTTCTGCAGCCACCGTACCGCTTCCATCAGGTAGATTTCAAATGTGGTCATTCCTATCGGCTATTCCACGAATGCGCGTAACAATGAACTAGTAGAACGCTCCTACCAGAACCATTGGAATACCGTTTTCATCATTTACAAATTCCAGAATACCGTCCGAACCTTTAAAGAAACCTCATGTATCACATTTCATTTCATAATGATGTTCTTATAAAACTGCCATCCTGGTGAAATTGTTTTTGACGAAAGGACAAATAAGCGGTTTACACAGCTTATTGATTGGAATCCAGGTTAAGATTTAGTGAAAATAGTAAGTTATACAAAAAGAAATAAGTAGTGGGAAAAAGCCACTTCTAAACCGGAAGTGACGTCAGCTGCCAGGGCAGCTGCAGGGGTCAGATGGTGTCAGTTGCCAGGGCAGCTGCAGGGTGCAGATGGCGAGAGCATATGCCCTGAATTTGAAGTAGAATTGGGCATGAATTAAGAGTTAGTTCAAAATTGAAATTCAACAGTTATAACTGGAGCCTGGAAAGTATGTCAAGGTCATTCAGAGTAAGTTTTAAAAAAGCCTACCCAACTACTACCAGAAATAGTTCAAAGTTGAACTAGTTGGTGATAGTGGGATAGGCTGAAGTAAATTTTGAATTTTATTTGTGAACATATAATTAATGTGCAACAGCAGAGTTTAAACAAGTTGAACTTTTGTGATGAACTACAGAGTTGTAAATGCAAACACCAACGACGATGAGAAGGTAAACGCAGAGTCCCCAGATGATGTATTTGAAAAGCTTGAACAAACGTAACATTTCGAGTTGGTTTTCCCGTTCCATTTCCAATCGTTTAATTTCCAATTTCAATTTATCCTCTTCCATTCTAGTTATGAAGGGAACTTCATCCATCATATCCATCATGATTTTGTAGTGTTTGAAATTTTAAAACAAGTGATGTTGATAGTTCAAAAGTTGAAGACGGAATGAGAAGTGAAAGCGAGAAATGTTAGTTAAATAAAGAAGTGGTGGGGGGAACGAAGAATTACAAAGAAGTGGTGGGGGAAATATTTTGCTGTTCATTATTACCATCAGTAGTGTCAGATGGTGCAGGAGTTAGATTTAGTAAACTGTCTTCGTCCGAACTTTCAATCTTATCACAAATAGGACAATCGTATGTTATTTCCAAATTCATTTTGATGGTTGTAAAATTATCTACAAGTTCTTGTAAAATATTAAAAATGTCTTGTAACTCTTCTTTAGAGTTTATTTCAAAACTAGAATTCATTCGGGCCAATGGAGAGTTGTTCATTATTGGAGAGTCGGTGATGGAATGAGGATCGGCGCATAGGGAGGGGGCTTATATAATGGTGACCTTGAGCAGGCGTCTAGGGAGGGGGGCTGTCTAGGGAGGGGGCTTTTATATAGGGAACCTTGAGCTTATGATTGAATAAAACGTTTAGTTCTTCTTCTCCATCTTTTAATTCAATTATTTGAACCGAAGTAGTTGTTTCATCTTCTTCACTTGATGAAGAAAACAATTCACCAGGATTTAAATATTGAACTACAATTCTGAACCATCTTATAGGATATTCGTCAATGACAGAAAGTAAGTTTTGAAACAATTCTTCCATCTCCTCCCTGTCAGTTATTATATGTTCAAATTTGATAAATTTGTTTTCCATGTTGTTAGTTAGAGTGTTGGAAGTGGAATGATTTAATATTATATAAAAATTAGAACTAGTGGTGGGGGAAATCTCAAGGTCATCCAAATGAAGTTTTAAAAAAGAATGTAAAACTGAAATTACACATTTGATGGTTCTACAGGATCGGAATACCAATCTGATCTGTATTTACATCTTTTTATCATATGTGTACAAAAATCATCTTGATGAGAATTGGTGCGTTGACAATGAGCAAGATCTAGAGGGTGAAATTTGAAACATCTTTGAGGACAACATGTATGAAAATATCTTGATTTGTAAAATTTTAAAGTTCGCAATTCCGGTGGTGGTAGTTGTTTTGTTTTGCATTTGCAATAACAAGATCCGAAGAATTCACATTTAGTACAAGCTAACCCATCCACCATCATTGGTCCTAAATCTGTACACTGTTGTTCACAACAGTAACGAGGTTTGTACTTGTATTTTTGCTCTTCCATGTTGACGCTGCGGAGTCCAGTGAAAGAATAAGAGTGTATAGTGTTGAATAGTGAGTTTTATGTACTGTGAAAAGTGGTGGGGGTAATTTCAAGGTCATCCAAATGGAGTTTTAAAAAATTATACCTTACAAGTGTAAGGATTATTAAAATTTAGGAAGTTTGTTTCTCTTTGTTTTCTTCAGACTTTTTCTCTCTCTCCGCCTTAGCCATAGCAACAAGTTCTTCTGTTGATAATGGATGTACTTCAGGAAATTTTAAAATTAATTTAGCTTGATATCCTTCTTTAGTTAATACATCTAAATCTTGGGTCATTTGTTCAATGGTGTTGTAGTCTTTTCCATAGATTTTTCCATCAAGTTGAATCATCATTCTGTACAACATTTTCTTAAATAGGTCTTGTCGTGGTGAGAGCTGAGAAGCAAATGATTATTTATACAAGTATCACATCCTTTTTATTAACTCATATTGATCATGTGATTCTTTAGTTGTAGTTTTGTCTGTCAAAAGTTATTTAACATTGGTAATACTTTTGGAACTTGATGTTATGTTGACCAGTTGGCGATGAAGAAGTTGTAGGTTGTGTAGAAATAAATATTTCATCATCGCAATATTTTGTTTTAGTGAACATTCTTGTATTAGTAGCACTAACATCAACAGTTAAGTGATAACCACCGGTAAGTAAAACTCGCATTTCGTTGGTTAAATCTTCGAGTTGTTCAAAAGTTGTTATGGTGTTAGTATCGTAAGATGCACACTTGACCTTTAGGGACATGTTGCAGTTTTATATTCAGGGATTAAGAGCGAGATGTGTACGGTATGAAAGGTAGCAGTAGACTGATGAATTTTGCAAGTACATTTCCCCTTTTATAATTATACAAAATTGGGTCAAGGTCATCCTGTGGAATTTTTAAAAAAAGCAACATATTGTAATGTACAAAGACATTACAATATGTTGCTTTTTTATTTTTATTTTTTTTTTGTTTTATATCATATTTATTGAAAAAACAAATACAAAGAAATATTTACAATGTTATGTACAAATTAATCAGTAGTAGGTGTTACATGAATTGTAAGTTCAGTAGAGTTGTTTCCACTGGGTCCATGTGATACCAAATAGAGTGCGCCGGGTTGAATTATACGAAGATCTTCATTTTGAAGTAGTTGTACGAAGCGCTTTGGTAAGAAGATCTGAAATTTTGCTTCATCACCAATTGTATAAGGTGCCTCGCTCAAAGTGCAATTTATAGCATCACCTACTGAAGTTTCCATTTTCTTAATAGTATGAATGATGTAGTGTTTTTCTTCTTTTAGTTCAGAACATTTCTTTGTAGGTAGAATTGATGATTTAGAATGAGCGTTGAACTGATCAACTAAACTTTGAAGTAAGTTCTGTGATGCCATATTGATGTTGTTGTTAATCTTCTTGTTAATAAGAATGTCCGTCGGAGATGTTGTCTCTTCGGAGGTTTGAGTAATACTCATGCTGTGTCATGGTAGCGCTCTCACTTTTATAATCGACACTACCCCCACCACTGACACTACCCCCACTAGTTTGTTGAAGGAAATTATTCAAGCGGTAGGCATTCTTTAAAGCGCACTGCGACCTTCGATGTTTAAAACTTTTTGATGAAATACAAAGTTCGTTGAAGTAGCATTGGAAATCTTTATCAATTATTGCATTAATCACTTCGTTGCTTGTAAATGATTGTATCCAATTTGCTTTTTCCAATCCCCTTGTGTAGATAATTTTAAACTCTTTACAATAATGATTCATAATGTGCGGCATCATGTTATAATTAATGAAACCTTCATCCCATCTTAAGTTGTGAAAATGTTTGTTCAACCATTTGTTTGTAACTTTCGCTTTAGTTGTTAGTCTATTAAATGGTACTGGAGGTTTGAACAAATAATGATAAACTACTGATGTGTTCATGTCCAAGATTACTAATTCTTTAATAATAAAATTACCATCATTTCCTCGGAAAGCTTGAAATTCAATTATACCTCTTTTAACTTCCATTATATGTGGCGCATTAGAAAACGAAACCCGTTTATTCATGATGAAGTCTTACTAACAACTGACTTAAAAATTGAATGAGCCGATGTTTATAACAGACAGGATTGTTCTTCTTCTTTCACTTCTTGTGCCACTTCATCAATATTAAAATTGGTGTGATAGTTGTTTAATTGTCTCCACATTTCAACTTCTTGAGGTATTCTATTAAAGATTGAAGTATCCACGGGACCGTATAAAATTGGAACAAAAGGTTTTTTGTCCAATGTATCAATTAGATAGTCTTTAATTATTGCACTTGAAAATATTAGTTGTTTCAAATATCTGGTGACGGGACCGGTAGTACAACTTAAAGTATAAAATTCTTCTTTAGTGAAATATAATTTAACATTATGTGTAGTTAAATCTCTGAAGCGAACAATTTGTCCTCCACGATGTTTTACTATATCAACTTCAATATTTGATTCCAATAAACTTAATCTTGTTCTTCTTCCAAATGTGTTGTTACTTAAATAGCACTCCAAAAGATGTAAATGTTTCATGAGAGATTCCCAAGTAATTTCACTGAAAGTAACCATTTTGTTTCCATGATTTAAAATAACAATTGGTGAATAATCCATTGATTTTAAAATTCCAACTGATATACTTTTTGTCATGCATGAAGAAATTGGGTAGATAATCCGAAGAAATACTTCTGTTAAAATATTGGTTGTAATGTTAACTTCAACCTTCTTCCTTTTTACTTCTTTTTCAGCTTTTTCTTCTTCTCTCTTCTTATGTTTGTTGAATTTTAGGAACTCGTCCATTTCTCGTTCAACTTGTTTTTCTATATCTGAACTATTATCATCCATTAGAGGTGTATTTTCTTCTCCGTTAGTAGAATTCATCTTGCGAATGATGTTTCCCATACGACGGTTGAAGATAGAATGAAGTTTCTACTAATTATTTTCTCGCTTTTATATTTTTCGTAAATCCTTGAAATTTATACAATTACATAATTGTTTGTTTTGAACTTGTCTTTCACAAATGAAATTCTAACCTCAAAAATTAAAGCAGATAATTCTAACCTCAAAAATTTGCAGTTGTTGTACAATTCTTCTTAAAGTACATTCTTCACAATTCCGGTCAGCGGTGTGTAAGTAACTATTTTATCATGTAGAATTAGACAGTATGCCGAAGTTCCATCCGCTACTGGTTCTTCAAATTCCATTTCAATTTTTATATCCACACTTGATGATTTTACCGATTCATTTTGTTTTGAACAATCGATTACAATTATTGGAGCCTTGGAATAATACTGGTCAGGTGATAATAGTGGTGTTTTAGTCTTTCCATAATATGACGATTGAAATCTTGCATACATATCGTATAAAATAGAAAAACGTTTTTTGCTGAACATGACATTCAAATTGTCATAGGGAAAGAATTGAGAGTTTAGGAAAACTTTACAATTGTTTATTTTACAGTGATCAAATTGACCAGCATTTGCAGTGATAACATCTTTTCGCTTAGTTTGAAAACCGAGTATTATGTACCTTGCTCGTTCCAAGTAAGTTGATGTCTTGACGGTCCATGTTTGTCGTTCTGTCTGAGGTAGTGTAGGGTATTCATGAAATTCCCAACTTCGGAATGGCATCACAATATCACGGTCAGATTTCAACTTTCTCAATAATAGGATTCTATGTTCATCAGCCAATCTTACATGAGGTACTCTCCAAACAACTTTATCCAACTGTAGTTGCCATTCCAGTTTATCTTCCGTAGTTGCAGGGTCTGCAAGTATCAAGTCCTTATTAGTTGAAGATCTGAGTAATACTAATTCTTGTTTGACATTTATTATTACCCGTTTGTAATCTTCAGCGAATCCCAAAAGCAATCGTAAAGGTACATGAAAATCAAAGTGACCGTTGGAAGCTGGTGTTATAGTGTCTTTATCGGGGGCAACCCATCCGGCGGTGACTATTGAATTCTTCTCATGCGGTGTTAATGATGTTAATCCTTTCAATGTCGTTGTTAAACCAACCTTTTTTGTTGAATCAACCGTCACCCCTGATATTTCATATCTTATTTCATCAAAAAGATATGCCATCGGGTTATTTATAAAAGGAACTGTTGAAGCAGTTTTTCCATCCAATTTTAATACCCGTCCTTCGATGTACAAGTAACTTTCACACGGTAAAGTGTAAATATCTTGTTGTTGAATGGGGATCCTTATTTCATCGTTATTGTTTAATTTTGATGAAGTGTAAGGGTTGTGCGTGTGATATTCCTTCTCCCATAGTGTTTCGTCGAACGTTGGTCCTTGAGATATATCCAGGATATCCATCGCTGTTAAGTTTCAATCCAATCTTCTGTAGAAAACGAATGTTGTCCGATGTTAACTCTTCCAATGTTGAGGAGCTACTGAGCTCCCGACTCTTCCGTTGCGGTTTAAATGATAATCCCATGTTGACTTTTATGTTGCTGCTCTGATGTGTATCCGTATAGTAATTGTTTCTCCTCTAAAGTCAACACTATGACCGTCTTGATCCAATATGTTCAGTACGATGTCTGAAATGAAACTGGTGTTTAACGGTAGGTATATCAAGTTTTGTGGCTTCTCAACAATTTTAAAACCGGGAGCTACTGTTGGATAAAATGTATGTAAAATATGTTGATTAACTCCATCTCTATACGATCCGTGTATAATGTTGCACGTGACATCGATACTATTTACTTTCAATATTGTTACAGTTGAATCACCTGAATGAGTAGTTCCAGGAGTTAAGATTTTCTTTTTTGTATCTGTAAATCCAAGTAAACTGCCAATCGACTGTTCCAAGCTGACATCAATATAATATTTTGAAGTTATTTCTGCTTTTAAAGTATTATTGTTTCCTTTAACGGTGATATTGTCTTCTCCGAGTTGTTTCTGTAATAATTGGTTTATATCATCAATTTCATAAGCTCCAGTAGGAAATGTAATTATTTTCAATTCTGAGTATTTTCCTGCAGCATCCTTAGTTTCATAATAATGTAGTAAATTGTTTTTTCCTTCTGTAACATTAGGAATTGAATTGTAGGTAGTCAAATCAAGTAATGCCGCTTCCCATAATCTTTCCTTGGATAGACGCAATGCTGGGAACAGCGTACTTTTCAATGTGGATGAATTTCCACTCAGTGACACTGTATACGATGACATCTTAAAGCTGACTGACACTCTTCGCTAGAAACTCCAAACATAAATGCCCACATATTTCAGTATTGTTAGGTTGTTCTCTTTTGTAATTGTAAAAAATGTTTTTGGAGTTTCGAAAATAATGTTGCAGTTCTTTTGGCGGTGGTAGATTGCCAAAACTGTCAAAGTAGTAAATGGTTTGTCCGAGTTTTTTATAGCATACCCAATGAGTGCCTGGACCATAGGTGGAATCCAAATTTACTATTCCAGTTTCATTTTTCCATATTTTAGTTGGTAATGCATCTTTCATAAAAACTCCTCGAAAGAATGGTATTTTCAAACATTTTACATAATCATTTAACTGATGATTTGTTAAGGCTTTATTTGGAATTATCAATTGATTCTTCTTATTTAGTACACACGGTATGGTCTTAGGTATAAACCTGCTCCGTTTTTTACCATTTGCCAAACAGAAGTCTTCTTTACACTTGCCTTATGAGTTCTACGACGTCCTTTTTTAATGTTTCCACCTCTTTTGGGAGCGCCTCTCTTTGCAGGTCTTCCTCTGCGACGTCTTCCACCACCTAACTTTGCTTTTGTCTTCATGGCTGTAGTTACTGCCCAAGCTGCTGCTTTTTCTGCAATATTTGCGTCACTTGATTTTACTCTTTGCCAAGCTTTTTCCGCTAGAATTTTATCTGCTATTGATCTATTTGTTGAATCTTTATACTTTGAATATGCTATATCGTGTTCTTTGCAAGCTTGATCTAATTTATTAATTCCAGGATCTCCTCTTGCTAAACGTTTTGCCAACTTAGTTCCAGGTCCACAATATTGATAACCTCCGGGCAGATGTAATTCGTATGGTAAAGCGTCTATTGCTCGATTTACAACAGCACCAATAGGTATCCGTCTAAGCAGGGATAACGCAGTTGAAGTTATACCACGTCCTCTCTTGTTGCTGTCTTGATGATGACTGAGTGATACGGCCTTCATTATGTAGTCTTATATAAACTGGTGTGTTTACTCCACAAGATACATTACATAAATGAATAAGTTATGTATAATTTTTTATATTTAAACACTTAGTTATTCAAATTAATTATATACTGATTTATAATTCTATTTTTAATCCAAGCTTCTCGTTCATCGGGTTGAATCATCACATGATTCGTTGTACTAGCTATATGATTATGGGTATCAATAAGTAAATTGCCCACTATTCTTATTAAACAATCTAAATTTACAGCATCTTTTGGATGTTGAGGATCATGTAATTGCATAATACGTTTATCATTACATGTGTAAGCTGTTGAATCACTTTTTGATGTTTTTATGACTTGTCCAATAGTAGCAGCATCATTTGAATCTTCGCCTGGTAAAATATTAATTATTTTCTTCATCTTTGCATCATATTTGGTCCCAAAGTGTTTATCCCAAGTTATTGTTTGTTTCATTGTAACACAATCATTTGCTTCGTAACCAGGATAAATATCTTTTATTCTTCTATTACGACCATTGTATGTACCTAATGTACCACCAGTAGCAATTAATGTTTGCACCATTAGAGGTACATCTGTATCTTTTATACCAAATCTTCCATTTGTTATTGTTTTAGGTCCTGCATCCCATTCATCATTATTTCCTTGCATTAAATTAAACTTTTCATTTCCATGTATAAATTTATCTCCCCGCTTTAACACGGCATCTTCATGTTTTACAAAATTGGATGTTTCCTTTTTTAATTCTTTAGATAATTGTTCTATAGTAACAGCATCTTTTGGTTGAGAACCAAACTTTACATTTGTCAATGTTTTACCATGACAATCGATTTCATTAACATCTTGTAAAATACAGTTGTCCTTGATGTATTTTAGGTTTACAGCATCACCGTCTTCCTTTGGGTATCCAATGTCATTTATAATAAATTTATAAAAAGAATATCCATGTTCAGTTTTTTCCGGTATTATAGAATGTAAATATTCTTTATTAACTGAATCTTTATCATTTTTGGGATTTCCCACGTTGGTTATTCTATAATTTCCAGCATCATATGTTTGTCCATCTTTTAAGTTGTTACCCCATTGCAATTTTAAAGTATTTGAAAGTTCAGATGATAAGTACTCTTTAGTAATTGCATCAGAACCTTCAGTTGGTTTACCAACATTAATTAATCTATGTGATTCAACATCATAAGTATTCTTATGTAATTTTAATGATGTTGAAGTAGCTTCTTTTACTGTCTTCAAATTTGCTCCATCAGTATCTTCTTCTGGATCTTTAACTAGTTTTAAACGTTTATTACTTATGCTATAGTCACCTTCAGGTGTTTGCGGTAATCCACTTCTTTTTCTGTCTTCTCCAACTTGCACTCCTAAAGCGGAGTACCGTCCGAACTTGTCGACGCTCATGTTAGAACTGATACGTCTTATGCTTGCACCTCTTTTATATCCACGGACAATTATACGACTATACCGCGATTCCTAAGTTCATCAACTAGAGCCACCCATTCATTATTCAAACCTGTATGACCGGCTTCCATGGCTTCATGCAATAGTCTCATTCTATCAACCAATTTATTGATATCATTGTAGTAAATCACATTCGTATTGTATAGATTTTTCATCAATCCTTTACCAGATGTTGAAGTATCTCCTTTACTCTTTTTACCATGTTGTTCAAGAAGTGATAAATCCATAAGTGATAAAGATTTTCTTTTCAGTGGTTGTCTCACCGCTGGTGCAGTACGTAATGTTGGCAATTTTCGTGGAGGAAACAACTTTTTTATAACGATGTTATATTTTGTTGCACGTGAACGATTAATCATTGCATCCTTTGAGTAGTTTCTTTTATGAGCGTTAGTATTTTGTAGAATCTCCTTAAAAACACTTAAATCTTTGGATGAATATCTTAGTGGTATGTTTTTAAAAATTAATTCATATAATCCTTTTGTTCCTTTATATCTATGCTCACCAATAATGATGTAATCGTCTTGTGTTATTTCAAGCTTTGAATCGCCAATCTTCAATTCATTCCCATCAATTCTTGCTCCGTATACGTGTGATCTACTCAAATTCGGGTTTGATTTCATGTCATGTAGCATTTTCATTATATATTTTCTTCCAAGAGGTCCATGTTGTAATATATCGCTACTCAATTGAGTTAAATTTGGAATAGATTGTTCTGCTTCTGGTATTGGCTGTTCTTCTTCCTTTTCAACAATTGGTTCTTCTTCTTCTTTTGTTTCTTCTTGCTCACTAGCACTTGTATATGAATCATCATCTTCTTCTTTTTTTAATGCTTGTACTTCTTGTTTAGAAACTGGTAGTAAAACATCTCCTTCATAATGAGGTTTACCAATAGTTTCTGATATCTGTTTTAAAGGTTCCGTAATAGGTTTAAATGTAGTCTCTAGAAATTCTTCTCTTTCACTTAAACCCATCCTCAATGCACGATTCTTCATCCTAATAGAATCACTAAGTGATTTTATTTCTTTCAATAGTTTTTCTTGATTCACCATGTTTACACTGTGAAGTTCAACGTGTAACTAGATGTAGCATCGGTAGTTCAACGCATAAATACAAATTTATCCAACCCTATACGATATCTACCATTTTTAATATCTTCTTCCTTCATAATAACGAGAAAGCTATATTTCTCATTCCATGCTTTGCCACACATCTCTTTAAATTTTTCAAATGGCATATCCGCATTTACATGATCATTATATATATGCTTTAAATTTGTTTCATCTTGCTTGAAGATGATCAACATATTTGCATTGTCTCTTATAAGTTGTTTTGGAATTTTACTGTATGTTTGACCAATATAAATGCTATCAATATTATGATGTCTTCCCATAGCAAAATAATTCCTTATTGTGTCATGATTTTCACAAGAAACATCGTCAAATATAAAAATAGAAAATGGTTTTGCTTCATTCGGTTGCATAATTGTTTCACTGGCATTAAACTTGTAAAAATTCACTTCAGGTACACTTGCAAGTACTTTATCCAATAATTGATATTTTGGTTGTTGCAATGATTTTGAAAAAATGTATATATTATTAAAACGCAATCCTTTAGGATTAGTTATAAGGTTAAAAACAACATTAGTTTTTCCACAATTTGAAGGACCAGTTATTAGACATCTTATCGTATTTGGTAGTAATTCACCATGTTTTCCATGATTTAACTTATCATTGTCAACTGTCAATTCATCAATGTTATTGATATTAAATCGATCTTTTTGTTGTACAATCTCCATCTTGTATAAAGGTTAAACACACAATGAGCTATTAAACAACTATACTAAGTCTTTTGAAGGAATCCAAGAGTCTTCACTTTTATCAAACCCTAACCACCGGACTTTAACCATATCCTTTTTCCTTTGTAAAATCTTCTCGACAAGATATACATCACCAACTGTTGATTTTAACAATTCGTGTCCGTAGAATCCACCTTGAAGTAATTCACCCTTGTTATCCTTTAATAAATAGGTTTCAGGTATAGTTGGTTGCACTTTATAAATTGTAAATACTTCATTAGTCCAATTTGGTAGATATCTTTTACTAAATACACCTTTGTATTTGCTTATACGAACTTTATCGTTGACCTTGAACTTCTTTGGTTGCAATTTTTCTAATTTCGGTGTTGTATTATTTTTAATGCGTTGTAATACAATTTTCGCATTAGCACTGTTTACCTGGATAGGTTTCATTCCAATGGTACGATGATATTTGTTGTTATACTGTTTTATAAGTTGTGGTAATATGTCATACCACACATATGATCCTCGTTTTGAAAATTGTTTATACATCGCACCTTTCAATGTTCTATTGAATCTTTCAATTATTGAAGCTTTAACTTCAGAATTTGTAGAATAATGATTTATTTCATATTTCTTCATCAAAGCTCTAAAGTCTTTATTAAAATATTCTTTTCCATCATCGGTCTGTAGATGTTTAATTTTAAATTTATTTCTTTGTATTGTGGTTTCCATAGCTTTTGTAACACTTTTACCAGTCTTATCCTTCAATGGTAAAGCGTCAGCTATTTTAGTAAAACAGTCTATAATTGTTAAAATATATTTAAATCCTTTGTTTAATTTACTGTGCGGTATCATTTCAATGAGATCAGCTTGATAAAGATCATTCATCCCTTTAATGATTGTACTTCTTCTTGGAAATCTTCTTCTTGCTGGTTTATGTAGTTCATTTACAATCTTGTCCTTCACACTTTCCATCTTCAGATGTTGCTTGTCTACCGCATGTAAAAATACTGATCCATAGAATAGTTTATTCTCATTTATATAGTTTGAATATAGGTCAAGGCCAATTCATATTAGTGTAAAAAAGAGGGAACATGGCATTGGGCTTGCCATGTCCCCTCTTCTTTACGGAAAGGAAAAAGGAAGAAGGTAGAGGACGAAGAATAGGTTTACTGGTCGATAGGGTTTAGAGAGTAGTGGCCGAATGGTAAAGTATTAATTTTATCTTCTAAAATATGGCGCTTGTCATCTTTGTAGCTTAATGCCCACTTTGTTTGTTTGACACTAAATAGTTGATGATTATAACTTCTAATAGTGTTGAACGTTGCAGTTGTTTCAACATTTTCAAACAAACATCTTTTATAATGTTCAAACTGTACGTTCTTCTTCAGGAAAGAAGTTTTTATTCCTTTGGCCTTCTTCGTGACTTGATGTTCGTTCCTCTCGTTTATGTATAGTTGAAATGAATACAGTTTGGACATTAATGCTACAATTTCCATCATCGGCACACCATTTGTTTCATCTTTAAATTTTCCCAATACTTTCTTATTTCTGTCATAGTCGTAATTTGGATGATCCTTAGGATAATCGGAAAAGTCGAAATCATCTTTATATATAAAGGTGCGTAGATCTTCATACATGTCATTTGTTTTAATCCAGTAAATTAGTGCATCCGTGTCCATATATGCAATACCAATGTTCTCTCTTCCATAATAGTTAACCATCTTCTTATAATGAAACTCGTACATATGTGTTTTTGAAATATCCAAGATTGACATTCCAAGATACAAAGGACGATCCATTGTAACTGACTTCTTGTTCATGGAAATAACAACTAGATTTTCATTAATAATTATAGATGAACCAAAGTTTGGTTGTTGCACCAATTTCTGTAATTTTACTGGATCAGTTACCAATTTGATATCCTTATGTTTCCTTTTGTTTTCCAAAGTTTTGCCAAATATTGCGTTATTCATTAATTTGAAAAAATCTTTTTGAAAACTTGATGTAGCGGTGGCTCTTCTTCTTGTGTTGTTGTCGATGTAAGGTTTTAACCAACAAGATTGAGAAAATTGTAGTACTCGATTAATTTTTGTAATTCTCAATCCTAAGTCTAAAGCTTGTTGTATCATCCAGTAGTGTCCAACATATCGAGACTTGTCGGTTAAAGTCATCATTAATTTTGGCCATCTTCCAGTAGGGGAAATTTCAGTCTTAGGAAGAAGTGGTAAATCATAATGTTGATCATGAAGATGTTCAGGATATTCAAAATTAACATCAAAAATGTAACCAGTTTCACCATGCTTCGGTATATCCATTATGTTTCCAATCGATTCTGGATCTATCCATTTAAAATTATCATATGGAAGGGGATTCGACATTGCCCATCCGTATAAGTTATTTGCATCAAAATAACCCAGGAATGTTGTTGGTTTTGATGCATCATAATCGGGCAGATACTTGTTGTTCGCCTTGAAATGTCGTGTAACGCTTTGCGTCAATCCCCCTCGAACTCCTGACTCTAACATCATAACCATATCTATATCAGTAAGAAGTTGTATTTTACAATTTGTTTCTTTCAACATAGCTTGCCATGCTAATCCAGGTGAAGTGTACGAATGAAGAGGGTCCAATCCATATGCTGCAAAACATGTATTTCTAAATTCTTCCATTATATCACATAGTAAAGTTACATCCAATTTAACATAAAAATCTGAATATTCTCCCAATGTTCTAAATCCTAAATCGTTCCATACTTTACATGCATGATCATAGTCCTCTTGAGATATGTCCATGTCATAAAGTTTACTTTTGAATTCTTCTTTAGCCGGAAGTGATGTTTCATTAAATCTTTCTAAACTGTCTATGTAATCATATGGAAACACACCTTTCCGAAGTACCAAATCCAGTTTGTCGTTATTTACAATCTTCTTTGTTTCGATGAAATCTTGTTTCCTTAAATTTTCTGAAAGTTTGGACAAACTCGACGGCATAAATCTGTAGGAGTCCAAGAATCTTAGTTTCATGTTTCCAACTTCTTTGGAAAAACTTATGAACTTCTCTGAAGTTTCAGCTAACACATCGATTTTACCGTCGTCTCTTCCTAGTTCAGGTATTATAAAATGAGCATCGTACCCACTGAGGTTATGCAGAACCACAGGAATAAATAGTGGTAAACGATAGCTTAAGTTGCATTTATTACAATTAGCACCCCTGTAATAACCTGTGAGGTGATCATGATCTTTAACTTTATAATTCTCAATAGTAAAATCATTTTTGCATAAGAAACATCGAGTTGCATTTTCATGTTGAATTTCTTCTTCTTCCTCCATCGGTTTCATTGGTACAATATTTGTATATAATCTTTGTGCATTTCCAGCTATTGAATATAAGTGATCAAGAAATATTTTTTCTACATTTTCACCACGATATATTAGAGGTTCTGAAGTTAATCCATATCTGTTTAAATGTTCTTCTGATAATGTTGATTTAACCATTAAACAAAAACTGTTTGGTTTGTGCATTTGATACTTGACACTTTTTCTAGCTTCACAATTTTCATCTTCAACAGGAACAAGTGTTGATTCAAAGTCCGCATACACAACTAGAGGAATACGGTACTGATGATGAACCTTTTCAAATGTAACAAATGCTCTGCTTTCCGAAGGTAAAATAATCTTTGCTTCATAATTATTGTTACATAATCTTTTGTGCTCTTGTAACCATTCTCTTGAGTGTAGCCCATCTCGTTTAAAATTGAAACATCTCTTGCAAATTAACTTTCTGTGTCGATCTTTAGAAAGCTGCTTATTAACAAGACGATCAAATTGCTTTATGTATACATAGTGAGACACATCTCCTCGCGTTAGTAGTAGTAAATCCGTATGATCTGGTAGCTCTTCTTTTGCAATACGTAAAGGATACACTTTGTTTGAACTATCTAATGCAAAAACATTGATAGACGTACCAGGATTTTTCTTCTCAAATTTTGATATATCTTTCAGTGATACAGGATAAGTGATTCCTTGAAAATTGTATCTAAATCTTTGATTTTCATATTCTTGGTTAGGTCTATTCACATGAAGTGGTGGTACAAATTTAGCTGTCATTGCATAACGAAAACATTCATTGTCTTCATTTTTAACATTAACACAAGATTTTGTATTTTCAATTCTTTTTGGTAAAGGAATGTAACTAGATCCCATTAGTCCATATCCATGTTTGTGAACTCTTATATCTAATACTTCAATACTTGTAAGACTCCATCCGGATCCTCTTCCTTCGTGTTCCTGAATTTTTGTTAATATTTCTTCTATACAATTTTCTATTATTGAATCAATGTTTGAACTTTCCATAATGGTTCGGTTTTTTGTTATGAATCCTCTTGGTGATAATTCTTCTTGTACATTTATAAACATAGCTTCTAGTAGTAAACCAAATTTAAGAAAGTTTAATCTTTTCAATTCTTCTTTTAAAATTTTACTTACGATTGGTTTTGCTTCTCTAATAAATTCTTCTAGCTTCAAGTTTTCATTTTGAATCTTATGATGCATTACTACTTTACCGGGTAATGCAAATACTTGTAGATTCGGTAAAGTAGTTGAAGATGTTGCTGTTATTTCATCTTGTTCTTCTTGTTGTTCTTGTTCTTGTTCTTGTTCTTGTTCTTGTTCTTCTTGTTGTTCTTGTTCTTGTTGTTCTTGTTTTTCTTCTGGGTTGTTGTGAATTAGTTCTTTATGACAGTCTAATAGAATTTCATCGTGAAACGATTCCGAACATTTATCGCAACGATACATGTTGAGATGTTTACTCTTCGAAATTTTGCCAAGAAATGAAATAGGCTCTCGCGTTCCTCCTTTTATAACGGTCCCCCCACCACTATTTCATCTTCTTCACTATACAAGGAAATCAAACTTTTTAAATAAAAATATTAACCTTCAACAAACTAATTGTTCATTCGTGTTCTTTATTCCCATTGGAGTTTTAGTATATACTTCTTTATATTTAAGCTTTAACTAACTTTCCCCCACCCAACTAATTTTAGTTACTTTTAAAACCAAACACCTGCCCTCCAAACATCTATTAGGACAGATGTTATGGGACAGATGTTGAAAGAACAAATGTTAGGGTGGAAATGGCTAGAGCACAGGCACTTGGTTAAACTAAATTTGCACATAAATTAACTAGAGTTGAACTAAAAATTCGCATAAATTAAAAGTTAGTTCAAAACTAAAATTCGACAGTGTTAAGAAACTCTAACATTTGAACAAGAATAAACATTAGTTCAAAACTGAAATTCAACAGTGTTAACCAAATTCTAACAGTCGAACAAATAGGTCAAGGTAATCCAATTTTAACGCGAGAACGAGGAATAGAGCACTAAGTGGCATGTTAGTCCATTACCACAAAGTGATCTATTCCTCGCTCTCTATTCTACATCTACTTTTTTCAGTTTACTTATTTATATTAAAATGTTCAAATTTTACTATGTAGAATGTCCATTCTTTCTCTTCAACTCTTCGATTGTTTTTAGCAATTGTAACAAATATTCGTTAGTTTTCACCAAAGTCTTTAGTTTGCTACATCCAATTTCAATGGAAGGTATTATAAGTTGTAATTTTATAAGTTCAATCTTTTCTTTCTTGCGAATTTCTTTCTTTATTATATTATTCCTTATTTTTGCTGAAGATTTAAACTCCATGTTGTTTCTGCTAAAGCCACAATAATAATAAAAGTCTCTTGAAACAACCTGCATTTATACACATTCCCCCACCACTTTATAATCCCCACTCCTTTCCCCCTCTTCTTTATATGTGGAAGGAAGTATTATAATTAGATTCCTAATATTTCTTTTCCTTCTTCACTACGTGGGGGAAGGGTAATTTGTTATTACACTAGTTGTGCAAGAAAATAGCCGCCAGTGTCCACACCTTGTTCGTAGCACTCCATCATAGATTGTGCCCACTGCAACATGCGGTCTCTGTCATTTGGTGTGACAAGGAAAGAATGACTATCACCATACAATATAAAAGAGTCAATTCGTACATAACATCCTGAGTCCAACCATTTATTAGCTTCAGCCATAAACTTTTCTATTGTATCAAATGGAAATTGTGGATCAATTGCTATGACTTTACGTTCTTCACTAAGTTCAACAGTATAATCATCATCGTCCTCATCATCTTCACTTTCACTGTCGTTACTTAAAGTGTCTTCAGATTGTTCAAAAACATCAGAAATTTCAGAAAAATTAAAATTTTCATTCAGATGAGGAGGCATTTTGAAGCAAGAAATATTATAAACAGCAGAGACGAAACGACAAGAGCGGCGTGTAGAAGAAAAATGAAGGGGTGACCAACGCTCGCTCCGCTTTTATAATAGTATGCAAATGAGGGGTAGGTGCTGACCATGACCAGTCATCGACCCAAAGGAGTGGGGGAAGTACTTTTCTTACTACTTGGATGGAAGTAGGTTAGTAGGTCACGAGACTTAGAGTGTTAAAAAATAATGGGGGAGAAACACGACGCTATAACGCGTTGTGTTTCTCCCCCAGTATTTTTTTAAGCAATAATTTGGAAAAAGCTATGTGAATTTACTTGCTACGCCCCCACCTTGTAATACCATCCAGTTTGTGTCTGAGGAGATAGTCTTTAGAGTCTAACTCATAAACGGATTTCTCTTTGCGCAAGGATTCAATCACTTTAATATTATATCTTACGCCGTTACAAGTTGCCAAAATGTGTTCGTTGTCAATAACACTTTCAAAAAAATAGACACAACCTCTCTTAAGCCTATTTCCTTTCACACCAATAATTTTGGATTGGTATTCAACAGTGGGGGTTTCTGTCACTTGTAGTTCAGAAATGTGTTTTACGACATGTACACGGCAAAAACTTTCGTTTTTTACACATTTCCTCCCACAAGGTGATCCTTTCTTAATTCCCCTAGTAAGCATTTCAGGGCAAGTAGTGGGACGGCTAAATGCCCTACGACGCTGTTCTTGTAATAATTGAAATTGCTCTGAAGGAGCGGGTTTAGGAGTAGGTTTAGGAGTAAGTTTAGGAGCTGGTTTAGAAGCTGGTTTAGGAGCTGATTTAGGAGATGATTTAGTAGCAGGTTGAGAGGATTCAGTTTTGTGATAGGTATGATCTTCAGGTGTACTAAGTGGTGGGGTAGGAGGCAATGGTGATAGTGGGATAATGGGTGTGCTTAGACGATGAACAATGGTTTCAACTGAAGGGGTATTAGGATGGTGGTGAACTGGCTTCTGCGGTGGCGGCATAGTAGTTGATGGTGGTGCGGAGTCCTTTGAAGGCGAAGGCGGTGAAAAAATACTACGAAGTCTAGAAGTGTTAGTTGGCGGAAGAATAGCTCCAGAAGTTGAAGGTTGAGATGCAAGTCGATTCTTGTAGCAATCAGGAAGGTTTTTGAGGCGAAGAGTTTTCTTAGGTGCAGGAACAGCCGTAGTAGAAATAGAAGTCGAAGTAGAAGTTAAAGTAGAAGTTGTAGTTGGCAGAGATAACATGGTTGTGGCTCCAAGTTCGCAGCGTAACGTCTGGAATCAGAATGAAATGTTAGCCGCAGTCGGTACGTCTTTTATAACAATATGCAAATGAGAGGGGTAGCAGCTGGCCGAGACTGATTATTGACCTGGGAGGTGGGGGAAAAGGGGAAAGAGAAGGTATTTATTTAAAATAATTCGCATAACTTTTGACTAAAATAAGATAACCAAATTCTTCTTTTACCAAAATGTTTGTCTTACATAGACCTTTTCAATGATGTATCGCTTGTCCAAATCCGTCAATCCGTTATCAAGTTATAGCCATTTTAATTTTTCAGGTCATGACCGGTCGTTCACCCGTAGTGGGGGAAGGAGTGGGGGTAGGAGTGGGGGAGGGGGGGGGTCGACTCCATTTTTTCGGGGGGGGGGAGGGGGGGGGAGGGGGGGGGGAATCGGCTCCATTTTTTCGGGGGGGGGGAGGGGGGGGGAGGGGGGAGGGGGGGGAGGGGGGGGGGTCATTGACCCTTCCGAAAGTGGGTCAAGGTCATTCAAGATTTATAATGATCCAAGGTGATGGGAACAGTAATACTGTTCCCACCACCCTGTTTGCCTAGCGGTTCCCACTCCCAACCCACTAGTTACGTTCTGCAAGGGAGGTCCCTGGGCCGTCCGCATCAAAGCGTAACGTCCCGTCCGCATCAAAGCGTAACCATTAATTTCAGGGAAACTGGAACAGCAGGGAGGCCCTGGTCCGTCCGCATCAAAGCGTAACGTCCCGTCCGCATCAAAGCGTAACCATTAATTTCAGGGAAACTGGAACAGCTAATGCAGAAACGCAACTCTAACACCCACCCAAACTAATCCCACCCATCATATTCCTAAACAAAATGCAAAAAACCTAGTCCGCAATTTGCGGATGTCCCACCCCTTCTAATTGAAGTTTAACTGAACTTCTGAATTTACAGTTAATCTACCCCCTAACATCTAGCTGAAAGGCAAAACAACAACATAAATTATTAATATCAACACTTAAAACTAACAACACATCATTATTAAAAACCAAATAATTCAACACAACCAAATACCATCATTATTCTTAAAATTAATACACCTTAATGCTAAACACCTCTTAAAATTAATACACCTTAATGCTAAACCCAACTTATAACTAACATCGCAATGCGCAAATTATTTCTTAAATTAAATACAACTTAAAACTAAACACACACACACACACACACACACATACTACATTGCATTAAAAAACGCAACGTAGTAGAAGAAGTTCAAATATATATAGGCCTACTATATATTTGAAACCTCTTGCTGAGTCGCCAACAACCTTTCGCTATGAAAGTTTGTTGACGACTGACGCTAAGATCAGGCTCGTATTGCTCCTCGGATTCTCGAGTAGTGGGGGAAGTTGTTTCACTCCAGTACAGTGTTCAATCCAGTCCAGTTCGCAGCAGTGTAAAAGGAAGGCAAAGGAGTGGGGAGCGGCGCATGCGCAACAACACAAAACCAAGGTTTGAGGTTAGAATTATCCATGTGCAGTAGCGCTAAAGTGAGTAATACAGGACTAGGCGCATGCGCATAGCATAGACTCATTCCGATCCGGAGAACTCGTTGCATGCGCAGCAGGTTTGAGGTTAGAATTATCCATGGCAGCTGCCATATTTAGTCTGGTTTCACCACATAAAGTCAACAACCGGTAGTGACCGGCCATTGACCTGGAGGAGTGGGGGAAGGAGTGGGGGAAGGGGGGGGGGCTCCATTTTTTCGGGGGGGGAGGGGGGGGAGGGGGGGGAGGGGGGGGAGGGGGAGGGGGGAGGGGGGGGAGGGGGGGGGAGGTCATTGACCTTTCCGGTCGGTCATTGACCCCAAGGAGTAGGGATAGACACAGAACCCTACTTCTCTTACTACTCAGGTGAAAGTCGGTCAACCAGTCATTTGCTTGCCATCTGCCGCCATCTGGCTGGAGTTATTGCCTCTATAAAGGTGGGTAGTTTATCGCGCTACAAACATTCATTGCCTCGCATCCGCTCGGTCATCATCTCTCGTTAGTTTTATGTTATGACTACTTCACTTACTAGGTTTGAGGTTAGAATTATCCATGGAATAGCCTTCGTAAATTCTAACCTATAAAATTACTACTCTGGCTTTCTGTTTCAATTTCTTTTACACTTCATTTTATATCTCAGTCTTATTTTAACTTCTGAACTTAACACATCGGTTATGATGACTGCACAATGTTTAAAATTAAAGCTTTTGCGAACACAACACATATTACGAAGTACTTCTAAACCTTCAATTTCAAAGTGTAGAACTAATTTAAATAGAGTTAGGAAGAAGTACAGTTTTAACCCATTATACTCAAAGACTTCGCAGGTTAATGTTGATGATAATGTTATTTACAACATTTTGCATTCTATGTTACAATTCAACAACTTTGAACTTGTTACACCTATCGACTGTGTTCAACAAGTTTTTTTATTTTACCCCTACTATTCCTCATATAAGCGCTGTCACCACAATTCCTACTTCATGCTCCTCTATTCTCTTCAGTTAAGCTAAGGTTTGAGGTTAGACTTATCCATGGCGGCCGCCATGTCTAGTTCAGTTTCACCACATAGAGTCGGCGACCGGTTATTGGTCTAAAGGAGTGGGGGAATGGGTGGTGGGGAGAAGGTTGCCATTTTATAAGCCCTCTCCCTAGGCGGCGCTTCTCATTCAATCGCCAACTTTCAAACAATAAACACCTCTCCCATGGCACGAATGAATTATCCCACTATCACCAACTAGTTCAACTTTCAACTATTTCTGGTGGTAGTTGGGTAGGCTTTTTTAAAACTTACTCTGGATGACCTTGACATACTTTCCAGGCCCCCAGTTATAACTGTTGAATTTCAGTTTTGATCTTACTCTTAATTTTTGTTCAACTTTTAGAGTTTAGTTAACACAGTTGAATTTTACTTTTCAACTAACTCTTCATTCATGCCCAATTCTACTTCAAATTCAGGGCATATGCTCTCGCCATCTGCACCCTGCAGCTGCCCTGGCAACTGACACCATCTGACCCCTGCAGCTGCCCTGGCAGCTGACGTCACTTCCGGTTTAGAAGTGGCTTTTTCCCACTACTGAAATATATAAACTGCATTTATTGCCAGTTTTAAATTAATTTTTGTGACTCTTAAAAATTTGCGTTTTCAAGCCATACGGTATATTGCGAAACGATTTTTTAAAAATTATATCCATTTTGGGCTCTTATTAGGTATCTTCAATGAGTTATATGAGTTCCACCGTCCCATTCGGAGGCTCGAGCGGGGCCTACGAAAACTGACTGGCCTGCATACTTCTCCCCACCACCAAAGTCAAGTGACAACTTGCGGCCGATTTTCAGCACAAGTTTCAATACACGATAAAATTATTGAAATGTGACATCTTTCACTTATCTCCTGCCTTTTAGATCATAGGTTATTCGACAAGATATTCTAATCTAGATCAAATAAGGAACAAAATTATACCATTACTCTAAAATAAAAAAATATTCTAATACTTTTTTATTACGATATAAAGTCAAAACTTTATTCAACTTATAGTTTTGTTTACACTTTTTATCCCCTTTTACATAAATTTATATTAAATTGCTAATAAATAACTTTTATAACCTAAAATTTAGAATTTAATTTGGTTTATCGAAAATAAAAAAAATGCTAACTGGCAAACTATTGATTTAAGACATTTATTTGATGTCTAATTAATAGAAATGAGTATCTTCATAAGCATTGGAAGAAACCCGTTTACTAAAAAGGTCAATGTATTCTACAGTGGTAGAAATTCTAGTTTTTCTTTTAATTAAAAAGTAAGTTTAAGTTTTTAAATCAGAGGGTCATTAGTATAATTCAATTTGTAATTGTAATTTAATGAGGATTAGAATGATAGTCTATGCTTATGACTTTATTTATACTTTACTTGTATTTAAAACTGCACGTAAAACTGATACTAAGTTAGGCTATTGCAATGCTTCCAAATAATTGAAATTTGACCGCATCTGGTCACGTGACCAAAATTGTAAGCAGGCCCGTTAAGTTTTGTGTGCCCCGCTCGATGACGTTTTGCTGAAAATTAGATTTTGCTTGGGGATATTTTATTCTAATCAGTAGTAAATATTTATTTTTCTTTGTGGGGGTAAATATTTCCATAACAGTTTTTAAAAAATGATTTAATAATTTAGATATAACGAAACATGAATTATCGGTTTTTGCCTTTCTATAAACAAATTTATAATTCGATTTTATGAAAATAATAACATTATTTTATAATGTTTTTATCAGTCATTAGGTATAGGCTATAGTTACAAATTATAATGGTTAGTACTATTTAATACAATTTTTCTCTTGATTTTTTTACATCAGATTAGGTCTTAGGAAATTATAAATATTATATTATAAGTAAAACTAGGAGGACCTCAGGTGCGAGGAGGAGCATAGTGGTGCCATTCTGTCGGGTAATGTCACGACAGATTGTCACCCCAAGCGGCCGGCGTCAGGTTGTCACCACGACAGATTGGCACCGCGCCTTTCTCGAGGTTCCAACCTGTCGGGTACCGCACCGTCAGATTGTCACCATTAGCGGTAGGCGTCAGGTTGTCCCCACGACAGATTGGAACCGGCCCTTCTCGGGGTGACAATCTGTCGGGCAGCGCACGCGACTGATTGTCACCTCTAGGATCGGTGCCAAACTGTCGTGGTGCCAATCTGACGGGGTGACAATCTGACGCGTACCCCCCGGGAGCAGTTTTGGTATGAAATCCATTGTTGAGCTGGCACCGCAACCGAGCGCTTTTTGCGCGGCGACCCGCTCATATGCGTGACTATTTGTATTAAAATCACTAAATTTTAAATAATGTATTTTGGCTTGTCTTTGGTCCAGGAATAATACCTGAAAAGGAGGGTAGAGAGGGTAGAGGGCTAGAGTTCAGGGAGACCATGTAATTAATAGTTGTGCCAAGTTTTATTTCTGTAACTCAAATAATTTCAAAGGTATTGAGGTCTAATGGATTTATTACATATATAGACAGTCGGAAAACGTCTAGACATAACTTGGACACATGCTGTAGTATGTTTCATACCCCACAATCCCCCAGCAATCACCGTTAAATAAGGCCTCGCAAAAATATTTTGCTCCAGGCCTCGCATTTCCTAAGGACGGCTCTGCATCCGAATAAACGTAGGATTACACATCTCTACCAAATTTGGTGTCGATCGGACCATTTTTACGAGAGTTATCGTGTCTAGGGACACACACACACACACATATATATATATATATATATATATATATATATATATATATATATATATATATATTGAGCCATACATGTATATATATATAAATACATATATATATATATATATATATATATAAATTTTAATGACTATTATTTTTGGTCTCTGGGCACCTCAAAACGAAAAAGTAACATGGTCCCGGGCTTAGGTCTTACCATGAGACCTATGGTAATAGCTTATTCCCTATGGGAAGTTCGCTAAAATAAAACGACTTTTCTTATTTTGTTATACAGTAATCACTATCTAACTCACAAACAAAACAATCTGCTATTCATGATGTACCTTTTTTCTTGTTAAAGTTTTCACAGTACGTTACAATTAAAATAAGTTAAGCTCAAGATACACTCTGTATTAATAATAAATTATTTATGTTCTGTGCTCGCTGGATGTTACTCAACACTAACACTCAGGACTTATTCTTTTAGCACCCTGTAAAGGGACCACCTAGCCGCCACAAGGTGCTCCACTGAAAGAAAAAGAATGGAATAGAAACTGGATGATTCCAACACACAAAAGGCATTCATGTGGCCCTTTAAATGCACCACCAAATTCACATTTCACTCATCACCACATCACATTTACCAGTAGTTGACTAACTCTCAACACCAGCGAGAAGAGAGCGAAACGCTGAAAGTCTGAATGTAGCCAGGGAATCTCCAAAGAAGTCCCAAAACTCACCGAAGTCGTTGGCGATTCTCTGCATCCTTGGAAGAGGAGAGTGTTTCAGGTAGCTCGTGTTCATAAATCCTGGCTCAAACATATCTACGCACTGTTTTCTCGTTCTTGCTGGTGTTTTGAGATTCATCATCTGTAGAGTTGGCTGACTGTTGATCATGTTATTCATCAGAACTTTGAAAAGGAAAAGCATGTCAAACAGTTTGTGACTCGCATGAGGAATGGTGAAAGATCATAAAAAATTTCAAATTCAGCAACTGGTACAGTACATCCAAGTAGTTCAGGCCATTCTTCACACATAATACCTTCTTTGAAGTGGCTGGAGCCTGTAAATTTGCCCGAGCTGGATAGAATATGGCTATAAATGACACAAAAACAGAGGAAATAATGTTTAGTCTTTCTTTGTAATTATCAACGAAACCATAGTGACCTTGTCAAGTTACGATAGGCTTTTTTTTATAGATCCCAAGTTGACATGGGGATACCATATTAATAAACTTTGTGTAAGGCTAAGTAGTAGCATTGACTTTACATACTAAATTTATTTAGTTTGTATATACTATACAATAGCCCAAACAAATCCAGCTTGACCCATTGACCACCTTTTCCTCTTGGCAGTCAGTATGTTTTGATTTTCATGTTACATTTTAGTTAGATAGTCTGTAACTTAGTTTTACTTCGAAATGGAAATAACCTGTAAACGGTTTATTTGACGATGCTGATTGTACCGTGTACTTAAGGCGAATAAATCCATGAATCTTATAAATTCTCTTTGCACTACACATTTTTTATAGTACTATTTTAAGTGAATTGAAATAGTAAAATTTAAAAGGCGTTGACCTCAGTCATATGTTGACATTTGATGTCATTTGGGTTGGAGAGTGTGAAGTGAAACATCATCAAAATAATTTTGACTGCAGACTGCAGACTGTTCCTCCATCTTATTGTAAATTTTAGGCGTATTTGTGAAAATTAATATGCTGCGATTGTCCAGTGAAAAGGACTTCGCGTAGTCCTTGCCGTGATATTGTTCAGAGAAAATTTAAGTTTCTGGTGACATGATGAATCGCAGTGAAGGTCTTGTGCAAAGGCGTAATATAAACCGTGAGTCGTCTGGTCTGTCAAGAGAAAGTCAAGAAAATTTTGATGTTAAGAAGTCCGAAAATGAAGACGAAACTGAAGATGGCGATTCTAAGGAAACAAGACTTACATTAATGGAGGAAGTGTTGCTTCTAGGATTGAAAGACAAAGAGGTACGATAATAATTCAGCTATGCTTAGGCGTAGCCGTGTCTGTGTTGGGCACGTTTTGTTGACGTAGCCTAGACCTGGGAATTCTACCAAACGTCTAAGATTCTTCATTTTCCTTTTAAGTAGTAGACTTATAAGTCGTATTTCTAAGTTTTTGTTTAATAATTTGTCTAGTGGGCTTGTATGTCTATAGTCCTCTGATCCCACAAGTGAAAATAAAAGATATAACTTACAGGCCCCAACTTAGCCTAATTAACTTAAATGTAACTTAACCTTAGACCTTGAGATTCTTAGCCTAAACCTAAAATTAATAGTAGGTCCAAGTCTAGTCTTTGTTGGTGTAAGTTAGGCGTAGTTAATACTGGCAAAAGTTAGTTTCTTATCCTATTCCATTGTTATTATTGATGGTTAAAATTTTGATTAGCAATTCAAATTGTGTCATGAAAACAATTGAATCAACAACAATATTGAAGTAAGAAATGTATTTAATAGTAATAATCTAACCGTTCAAAGTATTTAACTTCCGCGTGCGTCCCACCGTGTAACTGAGAACACAGAACTTACTTATGTGTGTGCTCCCATGTGTGAGAGGACTGCACTG
The DNA here is from genome assembly GCA_030545055.2 of Neoaliturus tenellus. Classification (NCBI taxonomy): domain Eukaryota; kingdom Metazoa; phylum Arthropoda; class Insecta; order Hemiptera; family Cicadellidae; genus Neoaliturus; species Neoaliturus tenellus. The sequence goes on along the minus strand of CM061533.1, from coordinate 21,969,846 downwards.
AGTTGTTATTGTAGTAAAAATTCCTATTGGGGTAATGGTGAATTTAGTATTGTAACCTTTGTTCACAGAGTGGTCTAAAATGATAAAAATAAAGTTTGGTTAAAAAATTTAAGGGAATTAATTTAACCATATCAATGGTTAAAGATATGGAGTAGAGTCTCGCAATCAAAACTAATTGGGACCTTGTTTGAGTGTTCTGTTAAGCGATTTCGGATTAAGCTGATACCGGTACTAGATGTATCACAATTACAGTAAAAAGATTATGTAATGCGTAAATTATAACTTACTTATCATATCATTCAGTTTAGGGGATATTTTGTTGACTTTTGTTGTTATTTAATCAAGTTCTTGAAATGGACAAACCATGTAATATACATCTTATTTTGGCGATAAGGCATGCTCGATATCTTAAATAACTGTGGAGCCATCTGCTAATGCCAACTCTCAGCTCTTCAGTACAGTAAGTTATAGTTCCGCAAACAGGTGCACTTATGGCCGGAAATATATCCATTGTCCGTCGACCACTGACTCGGAGACAGTGTTATAAAAAAATACCCCCCCCCCCCCGCAGCATAATCTGTCATCTCTCCCATTTCCACATTCCAAATATGTTCATCAGACTTTGCACTGTGTTGAAAATCAGTGTTTTGGAGTAGGACTGGATCGCGCAGTTTAAGTTTTTTTTATGAATTGTTGGCGCTGATTTATTATTATTTCTTGCGTGTTGTCTGTTCGAATTAACTAAGTTAACCCTTTACTGTAACCCTAAGTTTATTTTGTGTTTGACAACAGATCAACACAAACAATGTCTAATAAACCGTCTTTGCTAGTTTGTATGCTTGGTTTTGCAGCAGAGTCAACTGTGTAATGTGGTCCAATTGGACGGCATTAAGCAGAAAGGAACCACCACGCTGAACATAAATTATTGGCAAACTAGCACCAAAGTTTAAGTGATGCTGTTATTTTATTATATTATAAAGGGTCTTCAAATTACTTGCCCTTGATTACTTGATTTTTTTTACATTTTTTCATAAAGTTGTGGGTAAATTATGTATTATCTTCTTGCAGATATAAAGCAAAAATGTGTGTTGGTTCCTTTCAGCATAAATTAAAATAAACCTTTTGCAATTAAGCGAAATAGAACCAGTTGGTTGAATCCATTCTCTGAATTAAAATATTAGGATGAGTATTTTTTTTAAAAGGAACCAATAAAACTAACAAATGTACTGGAACACACACACATTTATTAAAATATAATGAAATGTTTAAGATTTAAAAACATTCCTCCTAAGATAAAAAAGACTAATATTCCTCCTCTTCGATTTCAAAATCAAGTGACCCACAGAAACCATCGATGTCATCCTTTAATGCCCTACTTCCCGTTAGATTTTGGTAAAACGGTTTGGTAAACCCAGGCCTACGGTAAGTAGGCGTATTCCCTTCGTTCATTGTCAGCAACCCTAGTCTGGATGCCATCTCCAACAAACACCTTCTGCGGATGTCTGTGTGAGGCATTCCCCACTCTCTCGCTCTGGCATTGAAGTCTCCAGCAAGGAGGCATGGACCGGGGATTTCCCGAATCGCATCCTCCATGGCATCCAACTTCTCGCGAAATCGTGGGATCCTGTCATTTGGAGAAAAATAACAGCTCACGAAAGTGATCCCTTTGCTAGTGATCCAAGCAAAATTTTCGCCATTCCCACTAGCCCCATTTCATCGTGCCTGGGGTGAACTTTTCCCCTGGGCCAACTTTTGAGCCGCTATTAGCGGGCTCAGCGAAGTGGTCCGTTGACGCTTCTTCAAAGGTGCCTGGTTGGGCGACTTGTTCATCTCCCGATTCACCACCCGGCGCTCCTCTTTGATAGCAGCCATCCGGGTAGCTCGCGACATCTTAATGATGCTCACCGCCTCTTCCACATTGGCGATGCCGATCCGAACATTATTGCTAATGTTCTTTTGGATAGACATCGCTTCCCTGATCTGCGCAAGGGCTGCTTCAATGGCCGCGATCTGCTCCTCCTCAGCAAGATCGCAGTCATCCACCTGTCTGCGGATCACGTCCGCTTCGGTGTCAGCCTCGCACAATGGTGGTGACAAATCGCAGGGGCTTTGGCCTTTGCGTTTCCCCCCTAGCACTTTTGTGTTTGGCGGGGTCGCTAAGTCCACGGCAGTGTCCCGCAATGGCTGTGACTCCGCCACAGGGGCTTCGGTCACAGCCGCCGGACCCACCGTAGACTCAGGGGACTTGAAAGGAGCTGGTGGAGGGGCATTTTTGATTATGCTCCCCCCACCACCGATAGTCCCCAGACCCTCACCAGCTGCACCAACTCCTGGTCCTTCATCACCTGCAGGCCTTCCCGAAGCCGCAGGTGGTGGTGACCTCCATGTTTTTGCGCTGCGACCGAAGGGCGACGAAGCGACCTCCAGTCCGCCAGTCTCAGCTCGGGTTATTGATCCCGGAGTCAGAACTTTTGGAATTCCTTTTTTTGTGTCAGCCATCCCGTGCATGAAATTCTGATCATGGTTTGTTTGTTTTTGTTTCCCCGGTTCATTTGAAGCATTGCCAATTGCTCCTGTGTCTTTCACGGTCCGAGGCCGGCGAGCCGGCAAAACCTCCTCAGGCACCCCTCCCCTGCTTAGCTCAGTCGCAGGTTTGGGAATATGCCTATGGTTCTTGAGACCGCTTCAGACAATTTTGATTCACTGCTTTCAGCGTGGCGGGGCTGCTTACTTGCAGTGGCCACCTGCCGAGTGCAATTTGAACTCGACAGCTGCCTCTAGCTTTTGCTCGGAGTTCACAGACATGAAAAGTCCCCACTAAGCGTCCCGCAAGCACCCCGACCAGAGTACAGGGGGAGGGCTCATCCCCTGACATTGAGAGAGCTCGGAACAGGGCCATTTGCCTTGGCAAGCCAGGACGTTCCCGGATCCCTGAACCGCCTTCGTGTTTTTCAAAGACAATCATGCTGCTACCTCTTTTTGACAAGCCACCGCTAGATTGCCGTTTGTTTTTTGTTTTTTTTTTTCCTTTTTTCATTTTTTCCGGCTCCTGAAGCGGCAGGCATGCGCATTCTTCAGGAAGCAGGATGAAATACAGCCAAGTCTCCTTATGGGTGTCGGGGTTTGGGCTATTGCAACCTCTGCCAAACAGAGGCTGGGCCATGCGTTCGCCACCTCGCCAGGCCAAAGAAGGGATCCATCTACAGTTGGTTCTATTTAGCTAATTACAGCTGTTACAACCAATTTAGCTAAAGGGAACCAAGTACAACTTGGTTCCGTTTTGCTGAATGTGTAATGCAATATTTCTCTGGAGACAGAGTGAACCAGTATTGGTTCCTTTTAACTGAATAAGAATACTACATAGAGGTTTCAACGTAATATTCATTGTTATTTTTTTTACTCTTTGGCTGTGAGGGTTGGTTCCTTTACACAGAAAACAAATAATTTCATGACGAGTTCAGTGGTAGTATTATCACAATTTGAAAAAAAATGTGGATTGGTTCCTTTCTGCTTAATGCCGTCCAATTAACTTTTTGTTTAACAATAAATGATGATTTTTTTCTCTAAAAAGACCAGGTTTTCTTGATTCGACTTTCTTGACCAGACGGGATATGTTCGGATTAAGCAGATTTTCAGATTTGTGAGATTATTAAATTTAACTTTAATATAAGAGATGATGTATTTTTTTGCAAAAAATATATAAATCCTCCTAACATTCTCCGTGTGACTGGTATAACTGTAACACACACGTTAGGCCTAATTACAACTTAATCACATAAACCAGGCCTAAACTTATCCAATAGGCCTACTGAGCCATTGCTCATCCATTTAACTACCACCCTTAGCCTATTTCTTAAAAAACACAATCTGACACTCTGTATTTATCCTTAAAGAGGCTATAGGACATGTATTGTTATAATTTTTTACTGACTAAATGTTAATCTTAAAATGTTTCAGGGATACACATCATTTTGGAATGACTGTTTGTCTAGTGGTCTTCGAGGCTGTATATTAATAGAGCTAGGTTTACGAGGAAGAGTAGAACTTGAAAAAGCAGGCATGCGCCGTAAGAGCCTGCTAAATCGTAAGGTGCTGGTGAAGAACGATACACCAACTGGAGATGTGCTTTTGGATGAAGCTTTGAAAAGAATGAAAGAAACTGATCCTCCTGGAACCACACAATGTTGGATAGATTATTTAACCGGTAACTTAACTATAAATTAACCATAAGTGTACTGTAACCATTACATAATTAGTTTTTTCATCATAAACCTGGAGACACTCATATCCTTTACAGAACCCGCACTGCTGGCATTACCTGTAATTACTTCCGACACACACTATTTTGACTGGGCTATTAAACCACATGCTTTAGTGGGTTGTAATCAGGTACAATCAGGAGCTTGTAAATGAGCTCATACAAAAGCTATACTTAGATACTTTACTTTAGATACTTGATTTGAAACACCGACGCACTCTGTGGTGCGTATTTTAAGGTGAGTATGACTGAAGGGATGAGTGTGATGATTGTAATGGATCAGATGAGGTGTAGCTTTGTTACTGACAAATATCAGCTGTTTCATTTGTCAGGATCATTAATTAATAGCCCAATAACCAAAGGCAGCTGGGTCCAATATCGAACCATCAAAAAGCACTAACTTTTCTCAGTATCGAACCGGCAACCTTCAGATTCAAAGGCGAGCTCTTTAAACACTCAGCTACCCAGCCAGTAACAACTCATTCTGTTTTTTTCCTGCCTTAATTACCTCGGTGTCTCAATATCAAAGTAGGCCTATCTTGAATCTTATCAGTTTATTTATATGTAAAGTATGAGATTTTATTTAATTTTACATTTAATGTTGTATTTTTCCTGCATTTGTTAGGATATTTATCAAATTGTACATTTGTTTTCCCCTCTGTTTTAGGAGAAACTTGGAATCCCTTGAAAATGCGGTACCAGCTGAGGAATGTGCGTGAGCGACTCGCAAAAAATCTTGTCGAAAAAGGTGTTCTAACCACAGAAAAAACAAACTTTTTCCTTTTCGACATGACGACACATCCTCTCACTGACAATATAGCGAAGACAAGGCTTGTTAAAAAGGTATGTCTATTCCAGATTTAGCATAGCCTAGGCTACAGTTTTTGTGTTTCAAATTATATGACTGTTTCATTCAACAATTAGTTCTATTTACAACTTGATTATTCTACTTGTCTGATTGGTTATGAGGATGAGTATTATTTAACTTATCGATATGGGGAATATACTCCAGTATTGCTGTATTGTACCATCTGCCATATTATTTATTTAGTTATGGAATTAGGTCCAGTTTGCTGTATGAACTAAAGTCGATAAAATCATCACTGAATAAACACAAATTATAGAACGGAAAACCTTCCTCACCTCAAACCTTCCTCTAACCTCCTTTAAACCCTCCTCTAAGCTTCCTCCAACCTCCCTCAAGTAATTTTGTGAGGGAAGTTAGAGGACGGTATTTTAGCCTACATTCTTACTGGAATGATTATTTTTTGTTCATTATTTTGTTTCTGAATAAATCTATACATATTTAATAGGCGGCATGTATTTTTGTACAAGGAACTCCTCATACAGTTTTTATGGTTTTGGTGTCATAAGATAGAGCTGGGTTTGAAGTTGTTTCTAAAGTAATTAGGTAAAATTCCCATCTAAATGGAAGGGCTCTGTATGCCCTGAGATCTGTCTCTTTACTTTTAGAAGAGTTAAGAGCCAATCTTTGTTGGTTTTAAAACACAATCCCCGTAAACCTCTGCATCTATAATACTTGCCACTAGAGAAAACAGATGATCTTAGACAGTTGTAACTAAAATTAGAAGTTTTATTTAAAAATTCTAAAATCAGAGAAGACAAGATCCTTCTGTCTACTTTTAGAAAAAGTTAAGTGTCAATCTTTATTGTAATGAATCAATTTTAAAACACGATTCCCGTAAACCTATGCATCCATAAGACACGCCTAGCGCTACGGCCGCGGGCGCGAGGCGGCATTCGGTCTCAGGTAGACCGGAGCCTTAAGTGGGAGGCGGTGTTAGAAATTTCATAGTGAGAGCAGGAGTATACGTTGGCTGTGGTAGTATTATTATATTATCCTTCATATAAATAAACGGTATCAGTTAACTGACACATACTTTCTCCCAACGATATAAAAAAAGGTGTTAAAAGCTTCAAACATTAATGTTTTGATGACTTTCGGATAGCTACCAGCTGAGCAGCACTCGTTTGACACTACGCGCGTCTGTGACTTTTAACAACGTACTGCGTTTACCGCTAAACGAAATATTGAATTTTCTCTGCAACCACTTGACGTAGAGCAATAATTTAAAATACTGGATTATTTAGTTTTTTGAGCTTGATTCAACGGTGATAAGTAAAATTTATTTTGAGACAACAAACTATTTTGAAAATATAAAAATTGATTTTTGAAACACATTTTACTCCATAACTTTTGACCACGCATTTTCTTGTAGATGCGGGTGGTGTCATTTTATTCACCATTTTAAGCTTAATAAACCAAAAAATTTTAATCAAAATCGTTAGAGCCGTTTTTGAAAAATTTTGATTTTTCACTTTTTTTAGGGTTTTTGGGGGTAAACTACCCATAAAAATCAAAAATTCAAAAAAATGAAAAAAACGCCTAGAATTATTATGGGTGTGGACCTACGTACCAAATTTCACTAAAATCGGACCATTGGTGCATTCTCTAGCTCTGTATACATCCTGACACACACACACACACACACAGAGACATCACTCCGAAAACCACTTTTTTGGACTCAGGGGGAACCAAAATGGATAAATCCACCAACAACTCAAATTCAAAAAATTTGACGAAAACAATACTTTCTCCTTATACTATGGTATAGGGGGAGAAAGTAAAAAAGGAAAGTGTTGGGGTGATTTGAAACGCTTTGTAAGCATAACTATATTTTGGCTATCTCATAAAAAAAGGATCGCAGCCAAAATATAGTTAATATGATAATAAGAGGAAAATTCTCAAGAATACTTTAACACACTTTGAATTTCACAAAAACTACCACTGCTTTTATAACGATGCAAATCAAAATAAAATACAGTTTAACAATTTGCTAATTTTGAGCATTTAATTATTATGTAACTTTATAAATACATAGGCCTAACTGCTCTACGGGAATTTCCTTCATGCAAATTAAGTGGGTGGTTTTCATTCCTGGCAAAATTATTTCTGTATTTGGAGAACCTGCTGGGTTGCAACATCAGGAACGTTGGCTACAGGAAGTCAGGCTACGCATCACGCAAAAAACTGCTGTCGGTCTGAGTTATAATTTTGCACTCTTTATTTTATTAGTGTTTTTTTAAACAAACTGATTTAGAAAGTATAGTTATTATAGTCTTTTTCGTGTTTCAATACAAAATTGCTTCACTGACAAATCAGACAGGTGTTAATTTGTTCAATGCACTTTGCGCTAAAAAATAAATCCTGTGAGCTAATTTTATAATGACGATCAAAAGTTAACTCTGATTAAGGACTCCTTTAGCTTTTGATCTAGTTAATCTACGAAACATGCCACTTTGTTTATTAATCTTACTAAATACAAATAAAAGTAAAAAAAAAAAATAATGATAAAACTTTCATAAAAATACATGGGCCTAGTTTTTGTAACTATGCTTGGTTGCAACCAGACTGCCAGACGGGAGCGCTCAGCGCTGCCAATTGTAACAGTCAATTCAAACGAAAATTATCGGATCATTACGAACTGGTAGGGTGAGGAATCTTTCCAACTCATAGCTAAACAACAAAATTAGGAAATAACGAGTTATTTAATCAGTTTTTTATTCACTCTGATAATGTTTATTGTATGCAAGTTAATGTGAAGGAGTTTAGTATTACTCTTATACTTTGATTGAAAAATCACAATTTTTGCGTTTTCTTAAATTTTTAACAAGGGCAATTTTGCGCCCCTATGCGTTCTGCGCCCTTGGCGGGGGCCCCTACCGCCAATGCCTAGCTACGTCCCTGATGACTCTTAATAGCTTGTTTAAATTCATCAAACTATCAATGTTAGTTTCAAGCATTATAGACCTATTTTACTTAATTTTGATACCAAGCCTACAATGTAAATTTTTCATGCGGAAAATACATCCAGGATGCTGATGAGGCATTTCAGACTTCCCACAGAGAATTTGTAATAGTTGATTGATTTCAAGGTCGCTGACTCATCATTGTATTTTCTAGCCTATGCTGATAATTCTTCATTTTGGTCAATCCGTGGCTAATCGTTAAGACTTTTTTTCAATTAATTTATTTATGTATCTACTTAAAATAAGAGGGCACGATTGATTTTTTTATAGTTTTTTATTTCTAATACTAATTTTTATTTATAATTCCTAGGGTTACCGATTTAACAAAAAAAAATATATGTATATATATATATGTGCATATTTTCTTCAACATATGAAGTATGAACAGTTCCTTTACTGGTAAATTTAACTATAAAAGTAATAGGTTTGATGTAAATTAATTTTATTGTTCTTCAAGAAATGAAAATTGAATGTTTTACTTCATTGCCAAATTTGTTTTAGTTTCACTGAGTGACAAAACACAATAGGCCTACACACACTAAATTGTCTAATTAACCTTCATTTCAAACATACATTAAATTTCAATTAATTGCATACCACTAATTAGTTATAAAGTAGCCAAAGCAATGAAATATATCCTACTAATCTATATTTCACATAAAACTTTGTCACATAGATTTCACATAGATTTCATGCGTACTATTCAAGACATTGACTATTTTCCCAATATATTAATATATTTTTTATGTGAATTAATATGAATTTTGTGTCTAGAATTAAAAAATAAATTGACCAAAGACAGGCCTAGGCCCTATATAACATTATTGCACAAAATGTTGTCACTGACTCAATGTTAAAGTGGTACTGAATGTCTGTTTTAATTGTTCGTACTACCTGTAAACTAAGCAAATACTAAATTATTTCTGTGGGCCTAACTAACAAGTGTTCAGTTTTAAAGCTTTCATTTTTATTCAGTACATTTGAATACACTTTTTTACATTTAGTGTCTGGTTTAGAGGCACTATATTATTTTATTTTTCAACACTAGTATTCAATTTGTCAAATGAAAATAACACTGGCAGTTCAAAACAATAAAGTTGGAGTCATATTTAATTACAAAAACCTTTAGTGCTATACATTTCTTTGTAAATGTCCAATTGATGTGTAGATGTTAACCAAATTGGCATTGGCCATGAATCTGTGGCGTTTTGTTTTTGAAGGTTTGTGGTTATCTATATTTGTTCTATACTAACCGTTTCAGTGAATCAGTGAATTTTTCTTTCTATTATTGCTTTATCTATAAGGCTATATTGAAAGTCACATAGAATCTATCTTACTGATTTTGTAAGGAATTTCTTGTGAGCAGCAAAACTCTCTTATTAATGAACCGATTTTGATGATTGAGGTGTCAATTAGGTAATTCTCTGTAGACGTCATATAATAATATTTATTGCCCTCGGTTCAATGTGCTTCACCCCATTGGACTTTAACGTTTCCAAATATTTTAAATATAATACAAAAGTTGGTAAATTAATTTATAACATAAGATTTATTTCTTGAAAATAAACAGCTGTCTTCATAAAAACAACCTGTCTCTCTTCTGTCATTTTAATTTATTTACTTTTTCTGTGTACTTATGAGTTAACTTTCAAATTATTCAAATACAACAATGACTGACAAAATGGGTTTTCATTAAGAGTATTAGGGAGTGACAATTAGTTTATTTAATTGTTTGATTGTTTTTTGTTTTTTTTTAGCGAATTTCCCATAGGGAATAAGCTATTACCGTAGGTCTCATGGTAAGACCTAAGCCGGGGACCATGTTACTTTTTTGTTTTGAGGTGCCCAGAGACTAAAAATAATAGTCATTAAAATTTTTTTATATATATATGTATATATGTATATGTATATATATATGTATATATGTATGTGTCCCTAGACACGATAACTCTCGTAAAAATGGTCCAATCGACACCAAATTTGGTAGAGATGTGTAATCCTACGTTTATTCGGATGAGTTCGAAAACCAGACATATCTACCTACCGGAAGGGGTAGTTTTGGGGGGTTTTGTACCCCAAAAATGGGTTTTTTGCATTTTTCATATGTAAATTTTAAATATTTAAAATTTTTATTTTGACCATTGGATTTAGCTCAAAAAAACACACAATTTAGTATTTTGAAGCTTTGCTCTATCTCCATTGGTTACCGAGATATTACAAAGTCTAAAGACAGTACATTGTCTTTTGGTGCTCCAATGTTAATCTTATGGAGAATAAGGATGTGTTAATATTTCACTTATTAACCAATATTTTTGGATGAAACTTGGTATTTAGCTTCATTTGGTTGAGATTCATCCATTTAAGGTAAAAAATCTTGGTTTTTGTACTTATCAAGGCAGCAAACCTGCATAATCTTTTCCCATGTTAATCATATGGAGAATAGGCAAACTCTTTTATTTATGGACAGATATTGATGAAACTTACTATATGTCTTTATATGGTCGAAATAAATTTTTTCTATGCTAAAAACCTACTTTTAGTGTCCCCCATGACAGCAGACCTGCATACTCTTTCCCTATATTTATCTTAAGGAGAATAGACATTTATTTCCCTATTTATGAGCACGTGATGAAATTTTGTTTACAAGTTTAGCTGGTTAAAATTAATATTACTAATTTGGAAATTCGCTGAGTATGCAGGTCTGCTGCGACGGGGGGTATTGTACTTATCATGTCAGCAAACCTGCATACTCTTTTCCCATGTTAATCATATGGAGAATAGGCAAACTCTTTTATTTATGGACGGATATTGATGAAATTTACTATGTGGCTTTATATGGTCAAAATAAATTTTTTCTCTGCTAAAAACCACTTTTGGTGTCCCCCATGGCAGCATACCTGCATACTCTTTCCCTATATTTACCTTAAGGAGAATCAACATTTATTTCCCTATTTATGAGCACGTGATGAAATTTTGTTTACAAGTTTAGCTGGTCAAAATTAATATTACTAATTTGGAAATTCGCTGAGTACGCAGGTCTGCTGCGACGGGGGGTATTTTTTATTATTTTATACAAGTTTCACACCATCTGCCTAGCTCTCATTTACAGCTCACCATCTAGTTTCAACTTTGTTATCATGTAAGGCATGTTTTGTTTCTGTGGTGTAATTTACGTTATCGGAAAAAGTTAAGAATTTTCATTTCATTTCGTTGATGTCTCGCAGGTCCAAGACGCAGTGTTGGGCAAGTGGGTGAACGATCCTCAGCGCATGGACAAGCGGATGCTGTCGCTGCTCCTGCTCGCACACGCCTCCGACGTCCTCGAGAACGCTTTCGCCCCCCTCAACGACGACGACTACGAACTCGCCATGAAGAGAGTCCGAGAACTCATAGACTTAGACTTAGAAGTAGAAGCAATGAAATCGCAGAACCATGAAATCATTTGGGCCGTTTTTGCTGCATTTACAAAGTAAGTTGGTTTTATTTTCTAGTTTTATTTACTTACTAAGTGTTACATTGTAATACTGTGAAGGAAACAAGGAGACTAAGTTGGTAAATTTGTTTTTTCCCATTATGAGACTATAAATAATTGTTTCGTGGTAACTAAATATAAAATTCGGAGTCCTCACATTAAGTTAGAAACATATCCCCTTGTTAAATTAGGGAATTCAAAGGTTGCTGTGTTTTTGTCTTTCAATTAAGGACGTTCAAACTCTTTTTTGAGGTGGATGTCTGTTTCCAAATTTCTGGGTGTAAAAAGGCGAGAAGAAATCTCTGAGAAGTTTCAGATACTCATCCTCCTCAAAATATTTTGTTATAATTTCCACAAAACAGTTAAAAAATGACATTTTTTAAGTAACATTCAGGACATTTTAACAATTTAGAAAATTGTACACCATCTGTAAATTTTTGTGTCTGGAGTATAAATTGTTATTGACATGAAGATGTACAAGAGTAAAAGCCACCCATTAGGATGACAAAAATCATATTATATTGAAATATTCAACGAAATCGCCGCCATAGAGTAGACCTGAACATGACATTGCTGTTTGCCAACATGCAAGAGTTGAGTTTCAATGTGTTCTTTCGTTACATATGCATCTAATTATTCTCTCTTAGTTTTATATTGTTAATCTTCTATCACTGGAGTATGATAGGTTTATATTGTGCTTTCCATTACCGTTAAAACAAACAATAAATATCAAAGGTTTAATCTACTTTCAATAACAAAAATCTCAGATAATCCGGGGGTTACTTTTATTTTGTGGTTAAGGTGTTATGAACTCTAGGATTATTTGAAATGGTTGCAAAATAAAGGGCATTGATTAGGGACACTTCATTACTATTATCTTTATTGTATTAAAAAATAATTTTTTTGGCACGCGGATAGTCTGAATAAGCTCCCCTAAAAAAAATTTAATTTTTTAACTTTTTGCGACCTGAAAAATCAGTACTCACACAGTCACCCAGTTGTCTTGATTGAACATAATCGAAAATCGTCAGAAATTTCCGATATTCAAAAACAATTTTTTGCTAGACCATGCCTATAAGTTTAATTACATCTCATGGTACTTTAAATACAGTATATTTTGTCCAATTAACGGGCTTAACGTTGGTTTACCTTTATAAGAGTAGGCTTTTCAACCCATCCCACTCTTCCTATTCCTGTCCCCCAATATTACAAAAATGTGACTCACAGGCCACTGCGCTACCGACTATCTCGGTCACTTATTTAAGTTATGAGATTACTTTAAATAACCATTGGTCATCTTTTCATAAGTATTTGTAAATTCTTTTTAGCATTAAAAGGGAAGTAAAACACTTTTCCCTAATACTTTATTAGGCTCATTTAAAAAATGTACATAGATTTTGTAAAATAATTTATTTAACATTTTTACAATGGTAACATTATTTACTTTCTTTTTAGTTTCACCTATTTTTAAATAGAAATCTTTATATACTTTACTCTCTTTTATATTTAGTTTTATAATTATTATGCCATTTGTACATACTATTTAGAAATGCCAATTATAAAATTTAGTGTTAAAATTCATTAGCAAAGCTACACATGTAAAACAATGTTATATTTTTGAACTTTTAAGTGCAAAATAAACCCACACAAGCTCTTTGAAAGCACCTGTTTCAAAACGTGTATATACCACTTTTCCGGTCACCTTTTAACCGGCCATTTTAAACCTAACATCGCTTTAACCGTTACTGTTTCCCTGGAAATTATGTTTTTTTTTTTATTTTTCAAATCAATTTGGACTTCATATTGCAGTCAGTTCCAGAAAAAAATGTAATCAACTTCCCTGAATGGAAGTGAATACGTTTGTACACCTCCTCAACCCTGTAGATCACAATACTAGTTTTTTTAAAGTTTAGTATTATCAATATATGTTAGATGCGATATTGGTTTTTTACGGTACACCGCAAAAATAAGCTTAGATCGTCGTTTGGTAGATATAAATTTCACACAGTATTTAGTGTTATCTTTCATCCAACTCAGCTTTGGAGAACTATACTTTAATGTTGTTAAAAGTTCAAAAGATTAACTGACCAATCTGTTATCTGGCCAATGTCTGATCTCGATGTGGTTGGTTAAGAGGGACTTTACTGTCCTTACTTAACATAATAATAATAATAATAATCTTTATTTCTCTTCAAACAGTACATAAATGTAACATGTAAGGCACTACAATTATAAATAAAATAAACTTACAAATAACTTAAAGTTGGTACCAAACAAATTTAATTAATTGAAAAGAAATAATACGCACCCAAGAGAAGCGCAAAAACTTCTGTGTTAGGGTGGGAGTCTCCCCAGCAAATATTGTTCTAGTTAATTACCTACTTCTTTCCCAAATTTCCTTTTTAGATATCTCTGAAATCATTGTTAACTTGAAATTCAATTTGTCACACACAAGACCACTTTGTTGAATTATTCTTTTCAAGAACCAAACTTTGTAAATCATATACAAATAGTATATGATTATACTATGGTACTACTACTATGATTATACTATGGTACGATATACCATAGGTATGATATATGATTATACTATGGTATGGTATATGGTATGATTATACTATGGTATTATACGATGGTAGTATGTGTTCACTTATTTATAATTTTATATCCAAAGGAAAGGGTCCTCAGTTGCCCTGGATGAAATATTTCCCACCAAATAATAATAATATTTCTTGTGAAAAAAAACGTAACAAAAATTGTGTTTTTAAAATATTTTTCATAAACTTTATTTTTCAGAAACTTTAAGTACACTAGTTCAGGTCAGTATTTCCAGAAACGTTTTGGGTTCCTTTTTACTTTCTCCCCCTATACCATAGTATATGGAGAAAGTATTGTTTTCGTCAAAATTTTCGAATTTGAGTTGTTGGTGGATTTATCCATTTTGGTTCCCCCTGAGTCCAAAAAAGTGGTTTTCGGAGTGATGTCTGTGTGTGTGTGTGTGTGTGTGTCTGGATGTATACAGAGCTAGAGAATGCCCCAATGGTCCGATTTTGGTGAAATTTGGTATGTAGGTCCAAACCAACAATAATTCCAGGCGTTTTTTTCATTTTTTTGAATTTTTTATTTTTAAGGGTAGTTTACCCACAAAAACCCTCAAAAAACGCGAAAAATCAAAATTTCTCAAAAACGGCTCTAACGATTTTGACTAAAATTTTGTGGATTATTAAGATTAAAATGCTGAATAAAATGACACCACCCGCATCTCTGAGAAAATGCCCGTTCAAAAGTTATACAGTAAAAAGTGTTTAAAAAATCATTTTTTTTTTATTTTCAAAATAGCTGTTATCTTGAAATAAATTTTACTTATCACCATTAAATAAAGCTCAAAAAACTAAATAATTCAGTATTTTAAATTATTGCTCTACGTCAAGTGGTTGCGGAGAAAATTCAATTTTTCGTTTAGTGGTAAACGCAGTACGTTGTTATAAGTCACAGACGCGCGTAGAGTCAAACTCACGCTCCTCAGCTGGTAGCTATCCGACTGAGCCATCAAGACATTAATGTTTGAAGCTTTTAACCCTTTTTTATATTGTTGGGAGAAAGTATGTGTCAGTTATCTGATACCGTTTATTCAATCTGGGACAGTAAGACATACATACTAACCAAAATTTAATCAAAATCGGTTGTAAATGTTTTTAATTCATTTATACAGTGCACCGGAGGGTTAACTAATAGGGTGTGATGTTTGGCAAGTATTGTTTGTTTTAAAGGGTTTTATTGGTTACTAAATGAAATTTTATGAGATTTCAATGTTTGTTTTATTTATTTTTTTTCATAAATAGGCAAGTGTGTAATAGGCATTCTTTTTTCAAAAGAAAATGAACATGTCATTTTAACACTCTTTTAGAATAAAATTAATATAGCGTAAAACAACAAATATTTATCTTAAAGTAAGCATGAAAGTTGGCTGTTAGCTGACAAAGAATGAATCTTGGGTGTTGAGGCCGTTAGCACGTTTACTTAAAAAGACCAGTACCTATTGCCATGCTCACTGATAACCTTATCGGTTCAGTAAACTGCTGTGTTGTGATAAAATTATGTGTTTTACTCTATGAAAACTGATAACAATAAATAGGTAATTATAAGGAATAAGTTATTTTAATCTGAGATTTATAGATAATGTTTATTTTCAGTCTTTTTTGTTTTTACATTTATTTACTCTTTTGAAAGTTTGTTGAATTGTACATTAATTAATAACGGTTCTTTATTTTAACAACAGGATGAATAAAATATTTACCGTATATAAAATAATATTTTTAAATATTCAATTGTATGCATTTTTCTATAATGGATTTAAGAACTCTTTGTATAATTAGGTGTTGTCAAACTTCAAATGTAGTGTAAGAACTTAAAAACCAAAAATGTCATTTACACAACATTAAAACACAGCCATTAGCATTTACTGATAATGGGGCCTGATTATTGGGCTAATGTTAGCATGGTGTTTACTGCTATATATTTGTTCAATTAAAAATCCAAAATGTTAACAGCTACAAAATATGTGTATTATAGTTCGTGCATTATATCATTGACTATGTACACTGCCGTGAGTAGACTTCTCATAGCATAGGCGTGTTTGAAACATATTGACGGTGGTGTGATCTCGTGCGGGCGTACATGGAAGTACAAGAGTCATATGATAGGCAAGTCAGTGCTACCACTCTTCTCAATCAAGGATTACAAATTTTATAATGGAGGTTTTTGTTTATGTTGTGATGAAATGTTTTTGCAGCACTGTAAATTCAGCTGAATAATAACAACATCGATGGCAGCAACTCTGGTGCCAGCGAACACAAAACTTCCAAATTTTTGCCTCAAACTAAATGCATTGGATGAGAGGTCTATTCACGGTAGTGTACATAGTCAATGATTTTATCTTTAACCATGGCCAAGTTACCTGGCCATAATTAGAGGGTAGCTTTATTCAAATGGATAGTAGTGGAGTGACCATAGTCGGAGAAATAATGCAGGAACTTTAATACACAGGGACTGATACAACAAATAGCGACAAACACTGTTTCCTGAAAATTGCTAAGCACACCATGGTAATGGTCTACTTCATAGTTTAATGTATGCAGGTGTGCCACATCCCACTACTTGAATAAAAATGTTTGGTATCAACAATGTATGTCGTGAGAGTTTCAAGTGCTAGGCTCGGTCTGCTGGGATCTCCCGGCGACCCAGATTCCCGACCGTCGGTAGCAAACGAGTTAACCCTTAGACGACTGAGATATTTTTGTAAAAAATTATGGACCTTTTACAACATCCAGTATCAACCTGTCACCAAATAGTAAAGCGTTCCAGGACATTCTTGTTTTTTTTTTCAGTAAATATTTACTACAAATTAGATAAGAATGGCTGTGTACATCTATATTACAGGGTGTCTAGTAGTCTTGAAAATCTGGAAAGTCTTAAATTAGTATTGAATTTAACAATGGTCTTGAAAAGTCTGGAATTAGTCTTGAATTTGCCTTCTAGTCTTGAAATTTATAAAAAAATTTAACTATGGAGATGCTCGTGATCGCCGATCAAGATTGCTAACTGGAGACACTTATGATCCCCAATCAAAACGCTTGCGACTGTAGACAGTAAATACTCACGACAACCATGCGGAGTCGCTGGTATTGACTCTTGATTCAGTGTATGCTGAAAAATGGCCTAAAAATTGTGTTAACTATCATCGGCCTACAAGCTAAAGAAAAATTAGGAGAAGCAAAATTTAATTATTAACAAAAATTATGAAATTTTTATGTGTTCTATAAGTTTTATATCACTACTGAATTTGTGGAATTATTTATGTTATTTATTTTAATAATAAATTAAACAGCCCTACGAAGGACAGGCACAGCTAGTATTTAATAAAAAATAGAATTATACACTTCTGCATTATTTTAATTTAAACCATTTAAATTTTCAATGTTGTTGCAGAATAAATATTGCTTATTATTAATAAGTTAGAATTTTATGGTTTCATTTTATTAGTCTTGTTTTTGACAAAAAATATTAAGATTCACTGTATTAGCTGCTGATTTGACATTGAAGACTAAAATTTATTAGCCGCTGAACTGCTATTGAAGACTGAATTAGTATACACATACCTTCTGTCGAGCAGCTCAAATTTGTTATTTGTTGTATATTATCACCACATATTTGCCATGAATACAGCATTGTCAAGTTAAATAAGAACATACTATCCATTGAAGGGTCTTAAGGATTAAAATAGACAAAACATTTCACAAACACGGTTCAGTTTGTCTATTTTGATCCTTGACCAATCCTTAAAATGGATAGTATGTTCTTGTATTACTTGACATTGTCGTATTCTCGGCAAAACATGTAGTGATTATATTCAACAATAAAATTTGAGCTGGTTGACGGAAGGTATGTGTATACTATTTTAAAACTAATATGTTAGCGGCAACTATATAAAAATGTTGTAAAATTTAAAATAGAAATTAATATATCGAGTAATGCAATAGTCTTGAAAAAACTAAAGAAGTCTTGAAAAAGTCTGGAATTAGTCTTGAATTTTGAAAGAGAAATAAACTAGACACCCTGATATTATTAAAGACTAAGTTATTTTAGTTTAAAACAAAATTACTTGTTACTCAACCTATCGATAGGTTATTCATTCATTATTATGAGAAGGGCTATGGAGGTGTCCAAAAATAGCAGTGAGGGTGGCCTATATAAGGGTGTGAAACGCTACTCCTGCCACTTACTGCCCTAGCACAATAACTTGATACGTATCGGTAGTGATTACACTTACACACTTTATTACAGTGCTTTTGTAGTATCATTTTTTAAAGTACTTGGGGTCGAAAATTTGCTCGGTAAAGTCAAACAGTGATATTCTTTATTGTAATATCAGTTACAGACAGTTTGGTCAAATGCTCAGTTCAAAAAAGCTTATTTCTCGTTCAAGACAGTCTTGTCCCTTTCGCTCACTCGCCTTTCAGACTGTTTCAATTTAGGCTTATGGGTGCTGCACTCGGGAGTATATTTGTTAAGACACAGGTTGAATCTGTAACACTTTTATTCTCAAATTAACAGCTGTTTTTACAATTCTTACTATTGTCTGGAGATGACTTGTTGGCCACTGAGGGGGTTGGGGGTCGAGGGGAAATTTATATGCGAAACCTACCAGCCATTTGGTTAACTAAGGAATAAAAACAAACTTAGATTGTACTATTCTAGATAAAAATTTCACTAAAAAACGTAAACAATTATCTTTGTTGACAATCCAGCTAGCCTAATTCAATTTAGAGAAAGACAGCTGATTGCAAAATAAAAGAAAACATCGTAGGGATGCTGTATGTTTTTGGTCTTGTTGATAGCTTAACATATTGTGAAATAAAAAAAAGCAAATTGTTTTGGCCAATGACATGCTTCAGCTTCCCCCTCACCCCGCAACCCCCTCACTGGCCAACAAGTCATCTCCGGACAATAGTGCTTTTGTTTTTAAATTATTCAAATGCAATTCTACAAATAGTTGTATTGGGTATACTTTTACATTACTTTTATTCATCTAAACATTCATAATCAGTAGAATGCGGTATGATTTAAGAAAATATAAATTATATTTATCATATATTAGTATACCATTTATAATTAAGTAACTGGCTGCCATGCAAAATCACCTGTTTATACTCGAACACATAATCTGAACTTTGACAGTTGAGTCAGCTGTTTTCATGATTTCTTTGTTTTCATTTTTAACTCCATTATGATCAATCTTAAAAATTTTAATTTCAATTAAAGATTACTGTGTTATAAGATTTTTCCTGACATAGAGACATGTATTTATATTTTTATTTCAGAACTAAGTTATTTACGAAGTTTAAAGAAAATCATTCCAGCCGTTTTTGAGATCCGTGTGCAAACAAACATACATACATACAAATATACCTTACTCGTATTAGAGTATAGGAGTACTTTATGGGCCATTTAATGTAGCCAACCTAATTAAGTCATGTTCAATTTATTATATACATTATTCGTGATCTTTGCAAAAACTGAGGGAGTTACTATTACTGCCAATTGCTAAACTTGAAATGTTAAAGCCTTTTTCTTTTCTCTTGAGCTTAGCTGAGCTCTAAAATTCTTATTTTAAAATCTTGACCATTTGAGTACCATACTTGTACCTTCTACACCTACATAATAAATATCCCAAGTAGGCCTTTTCACATTAAAATCAGTAATTTTCTGGGTAATCATATTTTTATTGTGCTTGCCACTGAAGGTGCTGGGTATAAGGAGTGACTACTGAGCAGGCAAATTACAGGACCATAGGAAATATCATGTATTAGCTGTTGGAGTAGCCACTGTAGACCTAGAAAAAAATCTTAGTTCAAAAATCCTCTGTCACTATTCTAATTTATGTGATTTGAAGTCTCTCACCTAACTCCTCCCCCTTATCCCTACGTGAATAGTTTTAAGTTAAATAACATTAAAACATACCAGATTCTATTTAGGTAGTAAAAGTCACAGCTGTGTGCCAATCAAATGGTTGATATTTTTATCGTTTCTTTCAGAACCTAATTACAGAAACAGATTGAAGCAGTTAGACGACATTGGTATGTTAATTCTTAGTATGAGTTTTAAGAAATATGCGAAAGAAAACTTTTCTTCTGCTTTAGTCTTGGTTTCAGTTAGCTTTCATCAACTAATCCTCAAAACTTTTAGATTTTGCACTATAGTCTTTGCAATAGCTTGATTTATGTGGAATTATCCTGGTAGCCTTATTTTGCATGGCAATTGCTAGTGTTATTTCTATAAACAATTATTTTTTTACCCTGCACTGTGTACTGTGTGAGACTAATAATTTCTTTAATTTCTTTTTGGCAATTATATAGTGGACTAAAGCATGCAGGCCTAACACCTAAACATTCGTGACTGATTTGTATTTGTTCATGGTGGTGAAGGGTAAAGTCGGTAACCTCTCTGTTAGTTTAGTGTTGTTTTTTAAATTATAATTTGAAGGATTTTTGTAATATTTTGTCAGAGTATAACTTTACAGGGTTTTTGTTTTCACTGTGATATTCAGTAGGATGTTAGTTTGTGTGTTCAGATACTTGTAAACGGTTAGCTTTAACCAAATCTTTGAAAACTTACGTTGTGATGTAGCCTCAACTCTTTTAGCTGCATACAAGGTTAGTTTTGGATATTCTTTTAAGTGAATTTGTGGACTGTGCACCCTAAATTCACCCATTTTGGAGTGACAGTAGTAGGTATATTACAAATTGCCTTAATAAGCCATGTATTAAAATGCCATTATGCCAAGGAAAGTTTCAGTTTTTAGTAACCAAACATGAAATTAAAACTACAGAAGTACTTTTAGCCAGGTTTCAAGGACAAGTAATATTATGAATTCTGATAAGCTTCCATTTTGGATAGAAACAGTATTCAAGAAGAAAAGTGAATGGTCACTTGAAGGGGTTTAAATTTAAACTTAACTGGATGTCCCCCAAAATATCCCATTTTCGGGGGATACTAAATATATATCTTTACAAAAGTCAGAACTTAGCTTGGTTTATGTTACTATCATTCCCCAAGTGACATTAAATTGTTTTAATAAAACAAAAAATTAAAAGGAAGGGGACTTGTTTACACACCTCTACTAATTATAAATAGGTTATGTACCTCCGTATTCAGCTTCAATAAATCCAAACTAATCCTGGACTACCATGGTTTCGACAAATAAATTGTCATCATCAGGTCCGATTTCACAAAACCAAACATCATTTTGTTGTTAACAAGTTAAAATTCACACACTGATAACACGAGTAAGTTAACATTTCAAAACGATTAGTGCACTATTATACAACGTGTACCGGTCGGTAGGTGAACGCTGACCAATAGTCGGCTTACCAACAGTCGGCGTTCACCTACCGACCGGTACACGTTTTATAATAGTGCACTAATCGTTTTGAAATGTTAACTTATTTGTGTTATGTGTGTGTGCATTTTAACTTTTTGACAATGATGTTGGTTTTGTGAAATCGGACATTATCGGATGACAATTTATTTGTCAAAACCATGGTAGTCAGGATTAGTTTGGATTTATTGAAGCTGAAGACGGAGGTACGCGTACGCAACCTATTTATAATTGTCTTCATCAGCTTAGGAGGCTTAACAACATGAATAAACATCTCTACTCTCATAGTTGACGGGCAGCAGTGTAGTCTTCATAATATATCATCACATTTGGCAAAACCTCTTGGGTTTACAAAGCTACGGTGGCTGTTTATCTGTGATTGATTTTGACGTGCTGGCTTGACTTGTTTTGGTGAGTAAGGACCTATACTTATCAATACAAGGCTATCCCATCTGTTTGGAGAAATTTCTGGCTGGTAACCTGTAAATGTAACAAAACCTTATCTGAAGCCACTGGCCAATTATTATCAAACCGGAGAAAATTCTTTCCTGCCTGAAGACCCTACATAAAGCATCTTATAGACGGGGAAAGTAGAGAAGGCAAAAGTATACTGTCCATTACGTCACCTACCGTCTGTTTTCCTAAATTAAAGAGGAAAGTACCTCAATAGACAAGGTAATTTTGCGGTAAGTGCAACTGACGATTACTTGTAGCCAGCAACTTGCCGGCTCTACTTTCCCGGTCTATAAGCCCCTTAAGGTGCTAATAAAGGATTTCTGTTGCTGTTCGTTGGATTTGTAACAGTGTGTCCACATTTCGGAAAGACAGAGATAGTCAAGGCAAAGGAGTTGATTGGAAAGTCAGGGGAATCCACCAGAAGACTGACTTGAGGGAGATTTTGAATGCTATAATGAGCTGGAGCACAGACTATTGTAGCATTTGCCAGAATTTTTGCACGCGTTTGCCACATCTACTTGGTATGTCAGAAGATCCATGGTATAATGCTTGATTATTTGCGAAGGCGAAAAACGAAGTATACCTAAACTAATAATTATATCTTTGTTATTATTTTTCATTGAAAGTTATCTCTGTAGACCTCATATGTGTTAGAGACCATTTTAAATAAATAAAATTTGAATATCAATTTTTTTAATTTTGTTTGATATGAGGCATTTTATTAAGTAAGTACCGTTTTGAAATAAAATGAAAACCATTAAAGATTTTTAAATAATTTTATTTTTACATCAAAATTAAATCAAAAGAGTTTTATTTCATTAATGTATGTTAATACAATGTAATATGGGCCATTGATAAAAGATTTCTTAATACTAAACTGACTTATGACTAACAGATTGAGAATGGCTAGATTGAAAGCCTGTACTTTAATCTACTTGTCTACTTAATTTCTGCAATAATTTAGGCACTTGTCAGATCGTCCAATTAGCTTTACAATTCCGTCGTCGTAGAATTCTGCCACCTGCCTTGAGAACCACTCCAGTACAGCCGTTTTGGCTTCGTTGTCATTGTCGTGGCGCACACCGCTTATGGATTTCTTCAAATGAAGGAACATGTGGTAGTCAATCGGCGCTAGATCGGGACTGCAGGGAGGATGATCCAGTTGTTTCCAACCAAATTCCCTGATCAAATCCTGGGTTCAATTAGGCCCGCATGTGTACGGGCATTATCGTGAAGCAAAATGATGTCTTTACTCAGCATACCACGCATTTTGTTTTTTATGGCACGGCGGAGTTTTCTTAATGTCTCACAGTATGTCAGTTAATAGTGTCCCCATAAGGCAAAAAATCAACCAGCAAAACCCCCTTCCTGTCTCAAAACACATGATTTTTCGGAATGATATCATCTATTTAAACTTGACTTTCCTGGGTGATGTCGAACACCGCCATTACATGGTCTCTTGTTTTGATTCAGGTGTAATGTAGGCCACCTATATTTCATCACCCGTCTTTTGGCGCCTTCACCAAACGTCTCACCTTTTTCATCTTACCACGAAAGGAAAGTCAAGCACTGTCCAGACGCTTGGTTTTGCTCACCTCAGTGAGCATTTTTAGTACCCAGCGTGAACACAATTTCCGATAGCCCAAACGTTTCGTCACAATTTCATAAACAACACTTCAAGAAACTTGGGGAAACTGCTCAGAAATTGTCAAAATCGTAAAGCACTAGTTCTCTTTAATTTTTTGTTCAACTTGTTCCACCAAATTCTCAGTGTTGATCAAAGGGCAGCCACTGTGTTCCTCACCATGCACATTTGTGCTGCCATCTTTAAACGCCCTAACCTACTTTGGTACCATTCCATCACTCGTAATGTTTTCTCCATATACTCCACAGAGCTCACGATGAATATAAGCGATTTTAGGCCTTTAGCCCACAGAAAACGGATAACCGACCGCACTTCACAGTTGGCGATGGACGGGGGCATCTTAAACAATTAAAAACGTCCGAATTCTGCAGCGTAAAGTGCTGTAATGGCGTTCGTGCATTGCCGACAGATGTAGGTATACGTTCCTACATAATTTAACCCACTACTGGGGTCGTGTGCTTGCGGTGTTCTGCAGCACTGCAATGGCAAAATTTCAAAATGGTACTTACTGTAAAAAAACTTATTAGTAAGTTACGTTATATGATTTTGATAAATGTTTATGTTTAGATTCAGAATACTCATACATCTTTTTCTTGTGGTCTTCTTTGAATTATCATCAATTGTAATTGCATGGTGTATGACGATAAATGAAAAGTATAATGAATTGTCTCTTTCTTTGCTATTTCATGTATATAAGGCATTCGGAAACTCTCTTCCAAAAATCTGTGTGTTGATTCCTAGGATCAAAATGAACAAAAAAGTTCATGGGAACAATTGTTCTAAAATGCTGTTTTGAGTTTAAAATTTTAAAATAGCCACCATTTAAAAAAAAAAATACACATGGGAAAAAATGTTTCTGAAAATGAACCGTGGTATGATAAAGGTTCATGCCAAATTTAAACTTAATACACCAATCTGTTATGGAAATAAAAATTATTAAGTGTTAAAAACAAAATGGCGGCTAACGGCTTAACGGAATATTTTAGAACATTTTTTGTTCTTACGATATTCCCAAAACAACTCCCAACTATTTGCTGAATACTCTTCATTTTGATCCAAGGAATCACCACACGGAGTTTTGGAAGAGAGTTTCCAAACAGCACTGTAGACCAATACAACTGGTAAATGTTTATGTATAGAAATTATAATAAATATTTGAAATGATTTGTTTATGTTTTAGGTGAATTCAATGAAGATTTCTGGTGAAGGAAGTGTACACTCCCTCCCCTCCCCTCAAGTATCTAATTTAATAGTTTGTGGCTACACCGCTCTTAATTTCTATCATTTAATTATTTTATCTGAATTGTTAACGGTTATTTTATTGTATTGTTATTAAATATACATTATATTAATTTTAATTGCTATTATGTCAGTTTTAATTATGGTTGCCATCATTTATTGTAAATAAATATTTTAAGCACTTCAAAAGTCATCTGTGATTTATATTAGTTCAGGCATACTATATTTTTTTTATTTAACAAGTCAAAATATCTTTAAGTAATAATTTAATAATTTTCTGTCGTTTTGATAAACTGCATGGACTATATAAAATTTATTTTTTTGTGCACCCATTTATTGCTTTTTGCAGTCATAAGCAGTCAAACATAAAATATATAAATTTATTATGTAAATATAGTTAAGTACCTAATAAAGATTGAAGTTAGGGATTTTTACTGCAGTTTGTATAATATATTACTCATTGTATCTTATTTTATTTTAAAACAGATATTCTATATGAATACCGTGTAGGTTATGTGGACAAAACCGCATATTCAGTCTTGACAGGTTTATGTACATATGCCCTTGCATGAATATTTTGGCTGGTTCAATGAGTTCAAGATTTAGTTTAGCTCTTCCCCTGTAACTGTACAGTAATATATATTAACATACCTTATATGTTACTAAACTCGTTTTAAATTATTTTCAGTTCCTTAGTTAAATTGTAATTACATAATACTTAAGATGGCATAGGGTTATAGTTTGTGTTTGATGTTTTTAAAATTTAAGGTTACATGTGGTAAAATACCATGAAGGATGTATAAGAATTTTAACTGGGCCTTAAGACACATGGTCCGGTAGAGTTTTAGTTGAAGGCTAGCTCCCCAATCATTTGATACCTATTCTGCACGTAAAATTGAGTAAATTATTACAATGTTAAAACAGTTTTATCAAGCTTTTTTAATTATCATGGTGCTATAAGTTAATATTTGATTTTTTCAGTTGTAAAATTTGCCATGCCAATTAGGATTTTAGTGGTGAAACCAAACTTCTAAATATTTACATTTGATTATAATAAACTTTTCCTCTCAACGATGGAATGTAATAAAAAATTTGGTCAACTAGTAAACTTATTTAATAACTTGTTCTGTGTTTCATTAAACTGTAAAATTTCATTTGAATTAAGTACAAATTCATCACAATTCTTTTAGTTGAAACATTTACTATCGAACAATCATTGCTCAATGATTATCCAATTAATTTGAAGTCTTAAGTTTAAGCTTTTATCATTAATAGTTTGCCGCATTCCACGATTGTGTGTATATGTACATATGATTAATAAACAATATTCAGTTTTCTATGGGAGCTCTCTTTGTATCCTTGTATATAATCCCACAATCAAAGTAGTTACTCCAAAACCCGCATTACAACAGACTTGCATTTTCAACTTATCAACTATGAATGTGTTTATATTTTTGTTTATGAAAATAAAAACTACTGTAGCTTATTCTGGAGGCAGGAGAGCAAAGTGATTGAGCTTATTCTGTAGGTGAGTGAAATAAGTGAAGTAGCATATCCTGAAGGTAAGTGAGCAAAACCAATAGCCATTATTAAGTTATACCTAAATTTTGTGGTGAAATATGAGGTACAGTATGGCTAGTCTTATCCTAATGATCACAGAGGTTTTTCAGATAAAAAATTACACAGTAGAATAAAAACCAAGACTTTTCACAACAGGCTGTGATAAGGCTACCCCTACTGTGAGATGAGTGAGTGTATTGATCTATTTTTGCAGGGCAACTGAGCGAACTCCAAGCTGTAAAAAAAATCATTTAATAAATATTCCTTAAGTGAAAGAAACTTTAAAACTACTTGTACAAATTTTTAGTTTAATATTACCTCTGGAAGCAAATTAAAAAGCTTCATTCCCACATAAGAAGGAGATTTTTCAAACATGCTCAGATGGTTAATTTTTAATTTGAAATTGGTCTTATGCCTTGGTGTCATACTAATGCTCATTCTGTGAAACATTTTTTATGAGAAGCAAGCACTTATAAATAAACTAGCTATCGCCCTTCAAGGCTTCGCCGGTGATTGAATTAATTTCATAGGTAGTAAAATATTTTTAAAGAGCAACGAAATATTCCTCCTTAAGAATATGACATTGAAACAATGAAGTAGTGTAAATGGAGCTCTGAAAGAGTTTGAAAGAACCTTTTCTTAATGAGAACCTATGAAAAATTGGAACAACCATGTCAAATTTCAATGTTGTAGGCACTACATTCATTTTGAGGTTATGTGTGGCAAAGCCCTAAAGAACTTCAAAAACTATATTTACAAAACCCTTTTTTGGTGAGCAACTATTAGCAAAACGGAACATCCACGTTAAATTTAAACCACTTTGGATCTTTGGTAATTTTGAGGTTCGGTGGGACGGAGTCCTTAAGGAAATTCACAGAATTGTTTCTTAGGAAGCACCTATGAGGAAAGAGGAGCATCTGTCAAATTTTACCCCCTAAGTCCTAGAGTAATTTTCAAGACCTGTGGGGCGGAGCCCTAATGAACTTTGAAAACTATATTTGCAAAACCGTTTCTTAGTGAGTACTCATGATGAGCAAAGAGGAACGTGCATGTCAAATTTCAACCCCGGAGGCCTTTAAGTAATATTGAAGTCCAGTGGGGCAGAGCCCTAAAGTGCTTAGAAAACTATATTTGCAAAACCGTTTCTTAGTGAGCACCCATGAGCAAAGAGAATTCATTGTCCACTTCAAATTTCAACCCAGGAGACCCTAAAGTAATTTTTAAGTTCAGTGTGGAGGGTGTGTTAAGGGTGGAGTGGAGCCCTAAAGAACTTTGAAAACTAGATTTGCAACCCCGCAAGCATTACAGGTTTTTTTGGATTTATTGGTTTCTTAATTTGCATTTGGCCGTACGGATAACATTATATTGAAATTCGAAGGACTGTGGGGCGAAGCAATAAAGAACTTTGAAAACTATATTTGCAAAACCGTTTCTTAGTGAGTACCCATGAGCAAAAAGGAACCCGCATGACAAATTTCAACCCCGGATGACCTAAAGTAATTATTAATAAGTCCAGTGGGGCGGAGCCCTAAAGAACTTTGAAAACTAGTTTTGCATCCCTGCAAGCATTATAGGTTTTTTTTATTTATTGGTTAACTTAATTTGCATTTAAATTTGGCCATACGGGAATCACTATATTGAAATTTCGCAGGCCTGTGTGACAGAGCCCTGAAGGAATTTTGCAAAATCGTTTCTTAGTGAGCATCTAAGAGGCAAGACGAACCTGTGTTCAAAGTTTCAAGTAAATCCATTTGGTAGTTCCTGAGATTTTGTGATGAATCAGTCAGTGAGTGGTATTTCGCTTTTACATATCTCTATCTATAAATGCGAAATTCCGATCAACGCACAGGCCAAACCACAGCACCTAGAGTCATGAGATTTTGCATACTCATAGCGTATATAAACTATATTCCTTTTATAGCGTAGGCAAACAGTAAGAAGCCATTTTACTTAATTCTCAATGGAATTGAGCCCCAGAAGGTCAAAGTTGGCATGCAATTCGTATAGGAAGAATAATTTGTTTTGGGTTTTTGTTTACATTATCGCAGATGAGAACTATTTGAAATGACAGTAGTTGTCTGCAATTTATTTAATCACGAGCTGTTACTCTGTTAAGCTGTTAATTTTAATAAGGTTATTTTGGACCATACCTTCTATATTATATATAAATTATGAAGTAAAAAATAATTTAAGGTTATATTACTTGTACACTGTGAAAATGACCTAAGTGTCGAAACACGTGTTGTGTAAGAAATAAAATGTTTAAAGGGTACACAGGTTGTTTTTTAATAATAAAAGCGAAATACAACTCGACTGACTCATCACGAAATCTCAGGAACTACCAAACGGATTTACTTTAAACTTTGAACACAGGTTAATCTTGCGTCTTTGGTGCTCATTATGAAACATTTTCCCAAATTCCTTCAGGACTCCGCCCCACAGCCATTAGAAATTTCAATATAATGCTATCCGTATGGCCATAAATACGAATTAATTAAGAGACCAGCGGGATTGAAATTTGGAGTGATCACTTTGCTCATAGCTGCTCAGTAAAAAAGGTGTTTTGTAAAAAATTCTCCTTTAGGACCCCACCCCACAGAAGCTTTTAACTTCTGCATACCCTTTATGTGTTGTAATTTGACATGGACATGGACATTCCTCTTTGCTCATGGGTGCTCACTAAGAAACAGTTTTGCAAATATAGTTTTCGAAGTTCTTTAGGGCTCTGCCCATCAGGACTTAAAAACTACTTTAGGGTCTCCGTGGTTGAAATTCGACATGGACCTTCCAAAATTTTGCAAATTTGCTTTAGGGCTGCACCCCAAATATAACCTCAAATTCACCATAGATCTAAGGGTTTAAAATTAACAAGGATGTTCCGTTTTGCTAATAGGGGCTCGATAAAGAAATGGTTTTGTAAATATAGTTTTTTTAAGTTCTTTAAGGCTACATCACACATGACTTCAAAATTAATTTAGGGCCTACGGGGTTGAACTTTGACGTGGGTGTTCCTCTTTGCTCATATATATGTGTTCAATAAAAAAGATTTTGCAAATTTCCTTTAGGGCTCCTCTCCACAAATCCTCAAATTTACCATAGATCCTAAGGGATTTAAATTTAACGTTTACTTTCCATTTCAAATTTAGTTTTTTATGTTCTTTAGGGCTCCGCCTCACATGACTTCAAAATGACTGTAGGACCTATGGAGTTTAAATTTGAGATAATCGTTCCCCTTTGCTCACTGGTTCTAATTAAGAGAAGGGTTTGAAAAATTCCTTCAGAAATCCACTCACACTACTCTTCATTGTTTCAATGTCATTCTAAAAGAAGATTTCGTTGCTCTTTAAAAAGATTTTCTTAACTATAAAATATATTCAATCACGGGCGAGCCGTGATGGGCAACAGCTAGTATAGATATAAAGGGATGGCAATGTCATCAGTCTCAGCTGTTTGAAAAGAGGTCTGATTGAGACTAACCCTGGATAAGGTTAAAATTCTGACGACTTTCCTCTGAATTTTACAAATGACTCATCTGCAGAACCCCACATATCTATTTCATTTTGCAAAACCGAATAAAAATATACATATACCATTTAATCTTTTCTCTAGATCAACATTATTTCTCAAAACCAACATTTGAAAACAAGTTGAATTGAGCCTTTTCCCAACAATGTGGAGATATGGTTTCGAATTCAAGTGCTGATCCACCCCAAGTCCCAAAAATTTAGTTGATGTATTTGAAGAAATACAGTGGTTTTCCATACTGAGGCCAAAGGGTCAGTCCTAGTGGATGTTGCTAAAACTACCTGAATATTTTTTGCGATGTTTACAAGCATAGTGAGGGCGAGAAACAATATCTAGTTTATTCATGGTTTATGCCTCCAGAATCGTATTAATCAAACATAACATATAGGTTCAAAATCAAATATAGGTTAACTACGTCCAATAATTTGATTAATAGTTTTCCATTGTGCTCTTGGATTATTCTTATTAGACTATGTGTAAAAATTTCATTATAGTAAGAGTTTTTTGCCAGTCGTATTTTATTTATTAATCTATTCTTAAAATGAATATAATCAGTTTTTAGAGTACCGTTATTTGGGTCATTTAACATTTTTTTATACATCACGTTCTTTTCGTTTACTAATTTTAACAAAGTGTCATTCATCCATGGTTTTAATTTTTTATGTTACATTTCCCAATTTCCTTTTTTTACCTGTGATTTAACAATACTATCCTTAATTTGCGAAACGAAAAGTTGAAAAGCCAAGGAAACAGACGATTGTGTGAAAATTGGTTGCCGTTGCCAGTCTGCAGTTTGTAACAGTTCATTCAACAATCTATAGTATACTAAACAATTCTAGGTTAGTTTTAACTTTATTGGTTGTGCGGTTACACTTCATACAGATAACAGCTCGGTGGTCAGTCACATTTGTTTCTACACCCACCTACACCATGACGTATAAATACCTATTATGTATGGTATATGGTCATTAAGAGATTCCGATTCTAAAGTAACTCTTGTGGGCTCTGTTATTTTTGATTCCAAACCATGACTTGCCATTTTTATTAAATAACTCTCTGCTTGCCTAGTAAGTGACCTTAACAAATTAATATTTTAGATCACCACATATAGTTAAGTTTCTATTTTTAATATTTTACAAACAATTATCAAACTCATTTATAAATACATCCTCACTGAACTCCTGCAGCCTGTATACTGCTACTAAATCAAAAATAATATTTTCTGTAATTGTTAATTCTAAGTGAAGGCAGCAATCAGCAGACCTGATATTAACATCATCTAATGTTCTACAGTGTATCCTATCGGGTACATAAACTATAACTCCTCCTGCTCTATATAAACTATTACACTTTGCAAATGATGTATAATTAGGTAGTTGGAAAAGGCTCAACTCGTGTAGTCCTCTATCCATACTTCAGAGAGAACAATGACATCTGGCAATAATTCTAAAGTTTGTAGTTTTAAAACAAATAGGTCGAAATCTTTCCTTACACTTCTAATGTTTTGATGAATTAATTTTTAAATATTCCGTATAATGAGTAAATAACTCTCTATTTAAATAACGCATTTTGGTTTAGAAATTAAAATAAACAGTATAAACCGAAATAATTGCTATTGATTCAAGTTATGAAAAATGACCAAGAACCTGCCATAACTGAACAAACACGATAAAAACAACTATTACCATAGTAAATATAAAGACACACAACAAACCCGGAAACCCCTATCTTAATTGGTTAATTTTAAAACACGATCCCCGTAAACCTCTGCAGCCGTCAAACTCGCCTAGCGCTACGCTGCGAGACGGCATTCCGCGCCTCGATTGTTAGCGCGGTAATGCCGTGAGTAGATTTCGGGCTTAGAGCGGAGCCTAAGTCAAAGAATGTTTGCGCCAGTAAAAGATCCCTAAATCCCTTTTAATCCCCCATCACGGATTAAAATTTCAATGAACTGGACTACTACACACAACCTTAAAAACAAATTTTGGAAGCTTATATCAAAAACAAATATTTACACTAGCTCGGATTAAAAAATTTCTAGACAGGTCGAAACAATTCTTCATTTTTATGTAATATAAAACATCCGTGTTAATGTATTTTACTGCACTCAGTTTCATATGGTTTAATTTTACTTATAATTTGTAGTTAAATAATGAGCCCATTCGACCAAAGTCTTGGGCTTGCAGAAATTGCACACTGAGGGGCGATCCTCTATGTGCGAAAAGCAACGATTAACGTACACAACACAATGATAACTAATATTGATGGTGTTTAACATTAATCAGTTATGTTTTAACTCATTCAGATGAGAACCTACCAATAAAAAACGTCACAAATGGGTTTTTAAATACCAGGTGGCATTGAATACTTGTTCTAATATCGCATATTGTTTTTTTTAATACGTTTATAGGCCTAATCATTTGTGTTTATTAGTGTTAATAAAAATTTTAATTTAATCAAATTACGGTGCTCCGTGTAACAGTCTCTACTGGATTAGTTCAGAAAATCGCCGCCAGATGGGCTTAGGGGAGAGTGTAGTGTCGGTAATGTAGTTCAAGTTGCTGGGCTGGCTGCGTCGTTACGTGACAAACGTACGTAATACCAGGTAATACCGAGACAAACGTACGTAATACCAAATGGTAAGTTTTGTCGAAACATCAAGCAACAACTGGGTCAGATTGATGATATATGCAATTTATGCAAAGTCTGGTATTTGGGGAGTGTGTGAGACTGAAACTTTATGAAATGCGAAATTGCATTGTATAAAATGTTTGAAAACAAGTTTTGCAATTTAAATAATAATGAAGAGCTCAAATTATTGCTTATAAAGGAATTATGACCTTTTTATGATCTCCATCATCGCTCAAATTGCAAAACGCAAAACTGGTTTTCAAACAACGTAGAATAATAATATTTCGTCCTTAATAGGCCTAGGCTACTTCCCTCCACCCCAAATACTAAATTTTGCATCAGTTGCATATCATCATCTAACAAAGACACAACGTAACAAAGCTGTTGCATGTTGTTTCAACAAAACCTAATCATCATAAATGGTATAAATGGCCTAGATTAATGGCTTATATGGTTTAAATATTTTTTAAACTTTAATGAACTAACCCTCTGATTTCAAATCAAAGTGTAGGCCTATATGATTTGATGATAATTCTGCTACAAAAGCCTCGCTTTTGGCCTATCCGTTAAAGTATCCTACTTAATATAAATGCGAATGTCCTATTGTTTGTGAGACTTTCACGAGAAAACTACGTAACCGATCATCATGAAACTTTGTTCTCATGTTCTTGGAGGTATCAGAAGTACGGTACATAGGATAACTTTTATTTAAAAAAAATATTTTTTACGAAAGATTATAAAAAAAATTGTAACAAAATCTGAAAATCGATTTTTTATTAGTTGCTAAGAAACAAATTCATCGACAATTATTCCAATTTAGGGTACTTCAGCGATCACTTATAGTAGCTAGGGTGAGCGTGACTGCGAGTGAGCATAGCGAAAGAGCTATAACCTGATAGCGAGTAACACGAGCGAAGCTATGGAAAAATTAGCTAATTTAAAATTATCCTGATTAAAAGTAAATGTAGGGGGAAAAATTAACTTTCCTTTTTATGGTTTGCTTACTAAGTGTTCTGCGACATACAGTCCTTGCGTCAATCGCATGATCTATTGAAATTATTGAAGGTTATCTCGTTGTTGTGAAGTAAACTTTTGTACTGCCCCCTGATATATCTATCTTATGTCCTTCACCTCTCCCCCCGTGGAATCAACAATTGAAACGAATGCACTTATAATAGCTTCGTGGTCGACTGTTTGTTTGTGACGAATTTAGAAGTAAAAAAACTCCTTTGGACTTTTTTATGTGCACTACCCTCCGGTGTAGGCTAATCCTGGGAAAGAATCAAAATACTCTGGATCTTTCAGATACAAAGCTTCCCGAAGGATCGAGCGATGATGTTAGAAGAATCTTAGTACTGTACTGGCATTGACTTGAAGGTCTACATAGTGCATGCGTAGACCATGTGCATGTAGTCCATGTCTATGTCACTAACTTACACTACATAGGCTAACTACAACTACGTATGTCCATCGTATGTCTACAAAATTATCCTACGTATCAGCCATGTGTATAGGCCTAAACTTTATTTTATTTTTTACTGAACGCATTGCAATATGCAAACTTGTATATTTTACAACCCGAAATCAATTTAAATTTTATACACTTCTCTCTGTTACGGAGGCATGTTCCATTTTGGCAAAATTTACAAATACCTTTTGGAAAATATATTTTTTTAGTCTCTTGACAAATTGTATAGGCCTGCTTCACTTATACGTGATATCCTAATTTCTGACCACAACAGAATATTTATCTATTACATTTATCTATAACATAGTTTTTCAATAATATTTCCCCTAGTCACGGAGGGGAAAAAAGATAAAAATTACATTCATAATTACCAGTGAATCAGCATGATTTATTCCATTTGGTTGGGTTGTTTTGTCTGAAAATCGACTTCAAATCGTATAGTGACTGTAGACTTTGTCAATGCAAAGACTTATTTAATTTGCCAGCTGAGCCAACAATTTTTTTTAAATTGCGAGCTTCCGGAAACGGGGTACTTATTATACAACCTCCGGAAACGACATAGTATTACATTAAAGCGCAGATTAAAGGACAAGTGGTGTAGTCCGCAACATTCATCTTATGTAACAAGCATATGTTGGGAGACACGAACTTATTTCTGCTTCAAGCAGACAATATTTATTCCTATAATTTTAAACTTTTATCTGTATTAAAATCTCTATATTGTCTTTAAGCATCCTTACAATATAACAGACATAGTCTACTCATGCTAAATTCAATTATATAATTATGTATGACGAATTATAAACCTCATATTACCTATACTTGATACTTAAAAGACAAATCTGGTGAATCAATATGAATAATGATTGATCTCTAAATGACGTGTAAAGATAAATTTATTAATTTTCTAATTTAAAAGAATGATTATTTAAATGCATCCAAATTGAACTTTGCATTTTAAAACTGCAAGTCTCCACTATGACATTCTAACCACTTCGAATAAAATAATCTTGTTTTCAGCCTTGAAATTAAAACAGCCTGGGCATTTAATTGACACAAATGTTACTTGAGAAGGTAATTTATTGAAAAAAAATTGGACATTAAGATAATTGTAAGAAACTCTTGTAAGTTGTAAGTTGAGAAAATTACTATTTCGTGTATTTATGAGTATATCTATATGACTGTTTGATAAGGTACCGTAGCTAGTTGATGTTTTCTTTCTACTGCATGTGTAAAGAAATTAAAAATTAAAATAAAAGAGAGCGTTAGAGTTGTATGAGATTAAAAAATATTCCCTTCATTATTCCTTAGGTTTTAGTCCAAAAGTAGGTCTACACCTGATTGTTTATCCTCATAAAAAAAATCACACCATCACTAAATTAATGTTCGGGCTTACAGACTCATTGTACCCTGAGAACGATTAGATCTCCCGAACAAAAACGTCAACAACCAAGACGAAATATATCGCTTGGATCGCTCCAAACAAAATACTCTGAGCGATTCGGCCAATTAAATACGATCGAATTGATCAGCTGGAACTGCTGGAACACAGGATGACGAAGGTGGTTGTGCGGCGTAGTTCCGCGGCTCGTCGTAGTTGCCTTGGCAGCCGACAGGTGGCAGCACTGGCGCCAGTGTTGGTGACGTCACACGTCTGTGTTGACGCGGGAACGGAGATGCGCCACTTTGTCGTCGTACACTGTGGCGGCGAGAGTAACAAACAGCTTGTGACTTGTGTCTGCGGGGTCGCCGAGTGCGGTGCTTGAAATTTGGATTATTTTGACAGTCAGCGATTAAGTTCGGTAAGTGGGACTTGCTTGGTAAACGTCTAATTTATTGCTAACCAACGTACCTGGGAAAACAAAATCACTCATGTGACAACCAAATAGTTGGATGGGACGTTTCGTTTGATTATAGCACAAGAATGAAATTCTATAACAAAATGAAAATTTTGTTCACTAGTGAGGGATGATCAAAGACGACAAACAATTATTTCGTCGTTAGGTTAAGTAGATTGGAATTTTGATGAATAATAAATGTTTTATCCAATTATATATCTACTATAAAATCTACTCGGTAATGATTCGATTACCTTAGATATTAAATTGGAGCTGACAGCAACCGATGTGGCACTCATGCTGTGTCATAACACATTAAAAAGCAGTTACATTTTGTCTAATGCTTCATTTGATTATCATTTTGTTTACCTATTTATTTTATTTTATGTTTCTTTTTATCTTTCCTCCTATTACTGCACTCTACTTATTCCTATGCGGGAACCGTCGGTCCGTCATTGCCGCATCCAACCGGGCCGTTGAATTTTAAACAGTTAGTAAAATAGTTATTTTACCTAGTTATTTTTTATATTTGATATGCTCAATATAATTTAATGCAATAACTTTCATGTGTAGTTCGAATTCTAATTCAATAAAATATAGGGTATGTTGAGTTTTGTTTAGTTTATTTTGTTTAGGTTTTAATAAATTTATCTCCTAGTATTTTTTCTATGATAGTTATAATATCTAATAGTACCAGGGGGACCGAGCTTAAGCTCGGTAAAATTATTACTTTCGTTTCTCACACAAAGCTCGTTCGCTCCGCTCACTCGCCAGGCGGAAGGTTTGCTGCTTATTGGTATGATTTTCCTAAAACCACAGGTTAAAGATGTAACACATTGGTTTATTTTATCTACAGTTATCAGCTGATTTTTGTTCAGTTAAAAAATTTCCATAAGGATAACATGGGATCTTTGAAGGTCTCTAGCGCGAAAACCGGATTTTTCCCAGCTATGGGACCAATCGATTTCTGGTGGCCAAAACCCCCATATTCCAAAATTTGAAGGAAATCGTCGGAGCCGTTTTTGAGATAATTGTGCAAGCAAGCAAGCAAGCAAACAAGCAAACATTGCTCGTATAAGAGTATAGGATATATGATAATAAATCTATGTCATAGAACTATGATAGTGTAATAATACCGACCTATTGAAGGAGGATTTAAAAAAAAAAAAAAAAAAAAAAAAACAAGGATATTGTGCAGTAGATAAGGCGAGTGAGGGTATGTGTACAAACAAACAGAACGCGACCGGCGCGGCGCGTCATGACGCAAATGCAAAGTTTTTAATGACAAGGAACACACAGAGAGCGGCGCGGCGCGTTTTCACTTGAGCTATATGGGCCATACCAGTTGAATTTGATTTTTTGGAGCGTCAACCTATTTTTCCTGTAGATATGAGCATAGTCCAAAAGAAATGCTTTGTATTCCAGCACTGAGGCAGGCAAAGCGTAAATCATATATGCTATAAAACAATATAATACATGAGGAGTGTCTGGAGTATGAATATAAATGCAAATAAAGAATAGAGATGCCCCTTTTGAGTGAATATTTCATATTATTAGAAGGATACAATTCAATATCAAAATCTCAGGATAGATTTTGATTGAAATTTGGATTTAACAGTATTTTTTACCAAAAATAAGTTTTATAATAGCCTCAACCCTAGGAAAAATCGTATTTAGTTTAAAAGTATTTTTAAAAATGCATTTTTTAACATTTGTCAATGAATTGCCATTTTGGTAAAGCAAAGTGAATAAAGTAGGTTAATCATTTTACGCTAATCTTGGCCATTGACGGATTAGGAGAGTAGAAGCCGCGCCGCGGTCAGTGTGTTAGTACTGTACCCTGAGCGTAGCGAACGAGCTCACCTGATTGGTCACGAAATTGTTCTTTTTACAAACATTGAATGTGCCTGAAATGGCATTCAACTCCCCAGTCATATGTCCCCGCGACTTGTCGTTGCCGTGGGTCCAGGAGTGGCGGGTGACTAGACCGGAAGTGTCAAGCCGCCCCCTCGGACCGTCGGAGGTGAATGACTCTCGAGCGAGAGTGACACCCAGCACTCTGCTAGGCCGCGGACGTCCTAAGGTAACAGTTGATAGCGTCAACAAATCGATTTGAATCTTCAAAAATATTTGTCTCTAGATTAGGACAACCCGGCCGCTTTCCATTTCCTTCTCCTCTCCTCTCAAACACTTCCGTATGATTTAGTTTCCTGTAGAACTCTACGGTGCGGCGTGTTGTTACTTGTTAGTCCTAATATTGCTGAAAGATGGCAAATTGTTTTTAAGACAAGATCACTGGTACCATTGGCGATTTAACCGAGGATTCTGGATAATAGGCATAATAATTGACTACTCTTTTTTTTATTAGTTCCCTACGCACTTTGAGCTGGTACACACTTTGAAAGAAGGTATATTATTGGTCGACTTTATACATTGCTGTTGGCCCGATACATTGATAAGCACTCAGTTGCATGGTGCCATTACATTATAGACCTATCCTTTTCCAACTTTTCACCCTACGAGACGCAAGGGCCGAAAAAATCACTATATCGTCGCATTATTTATAATATAGGAACACTATAGCTGTTTTCTGTCACGGCTTCGCCAGTGATTGAATTTATTATATTGTGGTAGTTAAGCTCGTTCGCCACGATCAATATAGCCTAAGATCGCTGGAATAGCTCAAATTGGAATTTTTCGTTGAATTTGTTTCTTAACAACCAATAAAAATACTACTACATAGGCCTAAAATAGAGATTTACAGATTTTTTTACAAACTATTGTATGCCCTCTGGGTCAGAGCCCTTTGGACAGATCTGCACCAAACTTCACACAAATCATCTTTGAATAATCCCTACTCAATAATGCCTGAGAGTTTCATTACAATCATTCGAGCGGTTTCGGAGTCCATAAACAACATACACATATACATACATACTTCCTCTTTTATAGCTTTTAGCTTTATAGCTTATAGCTAAGATAGATTAACAGGCAAACATGTTTCTTTTCCTCCTTTTTACTCAGCTCGTATGCGTGTATCGTATATGAGCAACCAGTGCATACCGTTAGAAAAAGATTGTCTTTTAGATGAGCAGAACCTCATTTAAATTATCATCGGCACCCAGTTCTCCGCCCTACAGGCTTTCAAAGTTTCAATGTTAAACTTATGGAAGAAACTTATGTTAAACTTATGGTAATTTATTGAATCATTAGTCAGCTGTTGTAACAAATGCTAGCAAAACAGGAAGAACAGATGTATCAGATTTAAATATTTTATTTACTAATTGCTTGGGTCCAAATCAACTGAAATTGTGGTCGAATTTCGGTCATTAGTCGATCTCTAGATTGTTTCACTCTCCATACTACTGAAAATGAAGTAACATCTGTTTGTGTCTGAAATCAATTCTTATTTACGCAAATAGGAAGTCATCACCTTTGAATAGAATAGACCACGCATCAAGGCCAATGTACCCGCAAGCAGTGCGAAGTTCATGACTTTTTTTGTGAACCCCGAGGCACCTTTCGACCACCTCAGCATTGTTCAGCTGAGTCATTATTGATGGTCAATATTTGTCAACCACGACCATTACGTAATTCGATTCCGCCTAGGTTTATTCCGCGCTCTCGCTATTGTCTTGTAACTTGTATAGTTCTGATCCGCGTTGATCTTGAGACGGCCTTTGATTATCTTTTGAGTTCTCAACACACAACCTGCACTGCATGCAAATGAAAAAAATGTTGCAATGCAAACCTTGTAATGGAAATGCCATTCGTGAGAAAGGGACGTAAGGTGGACAGTGTTTGATAAACTACTGTATACAAATTAAATTGTAATTACTATTTCTTTAATCGTTGCCAAAAAACTGCCATCCAGAACAAACAAAATTGTTGTGATAAAAATACACTGTGTTTGTTTATCAATAATGTCTTCATCAATCATTGTTGACAACTCGGAGTTGGAGACACCTCATCATGGGATAGTTAAAACAGTTAAACTTTAAAATTGTTACATGCAGTATTGACCCCGAAAAGATCTCATCCATAAATCATTCGAGCCTTCCAAGATATAGTACAACGTTAAATCACGTTAAATCTGTAGTTTCCGCCCTAGGCAATCGCACACAATCTTATCTAATGTAACAAAGCTTTTAACTCCTTATCAACAATCACTTTTGATAACGCTCCCTAACTAGTAATGCAGTCTTATCAATTCCTGCATCAAGTGTATGTAATTATTAATAAAATGAGTTATACTTCTAAGTCATTATTTTACTGTACGAATAATTGCCTATAAATTGTTTAAAGAAGTAAAGAGTTTACACAATTTAAAAATGGTTTCATTGAAGTTCATTAGAAAATAAAGTAAATGGGAGAGAAATGTACTTCCAGATAATTCTATTTTTATACCTAAAAATAAATACTGTATTTCAGCTTATGTGTTTTATTTTAACGAAACATTATGTTTTATAACTAAAACCGCGTCGCATAGAAAATTAAATGGAGGAAGCAATTATCTACTTAGCTTAATTTATGTCCGTCATATCAGTTAAAAGGTAATGTGTTTTAACATGTGTTGTTCATCAATCATTTCAACTAATTAATTGGTCTCCAATGAGTTGCACCGACCAAAGCAGACGTGTCGAATTTGACGTGCCACGAACAATAACACTTGTAAAGTCAAATTCGCAGTCTGAAGTCCGAAGATCATCAGTTAGTTGTTCTTCAAGGTCGATCTGTCTTATCATTGATAAAACTTCCTTCGAGGTCATTGATAAGAGACAGGGAAACTGCGAGAGAGTCGTGAACATCAAAGCATTATGAATTGAAATTATGCACAATAAACATAAATTACTTCTTTTTACAAGTTTATATTTTGTACTTTTAAACTACAGTGGGCTATACAGTAGGAGTAGAGAATGGATGTAATTAGACCATAGGGATTTACTAAACTGTGCCTATGTGCAGGCATTTAAACAAGTGCCCATACACGTACTTACATAACGTACAGTTATGTACGTTTAAAATTATTTAATAGATCTCTTTTTCAAATTATTGCTCACATTTTTCAAGAATTTATGTCTATGTGCATTTTAAACAGTTTTATATTGTCCTTGCATATGAATAAACCCGTCCGGTGAATGCCTGATGTATAGTTTGCACGGACGTATAAAAACTAAGTAACTTATTAATTAAGTTTTTATTATTATTTTTTTATTTTAAAACATAAATATACGACAAATTTTTCTATGATTAAATAAATTGATCTCATTTCTAACTTTGACAGTCAACATTCGATATTTTTTGACACTGTACTGTAGGCCTAATGCTACATATAAAAAACATTAATAATCTAAATAGCGAGTTCTAATGGGCAACTTTTTTAAACTACGCATCCGTCTTCCATTGTTATAATATTAAAATCTGAAACTACAATTCAGATAATAATACAGTACATAATTATAATGTTTTCGGTAAAAAAGTATACTGTAGTTAAAATTTAATTTCACTGCGGTGGTTGGTAGGCTAACTGTTAATAAACAATTTTAAAGTAAGCCATTCATGACCAAAACTTTAAGTAATGTGATTTAATCCAAATCTAATCTATTTATTGTTTAATAACTTGTTTACATTTTACATCAAGTATTAATTTTTACTGCAGACTTACAAACCAATATACGCAGCTATTATGTAAGGTTTGTTTGATGATATAAACCGAACACCAATAAAATCCCGACCTCAATCAACTGCCATCGAAGGTCAAATTAAAGACGATTGTTTCGGATACAGTAAAGGTCAGTGGCGTTTGATAGTGAGGTCATGCCTGGTATCTCTGTGTCTTGCTTTTGTTGCTCTTTAGCCCGATCGTCGGTGCATAACATGTTAACTAATGTAACATCATCCGACCTTCAGAATACGATCATCTAATTGAGTAATTGATATACGTGACTCTTGATGTAAAATAAAACATCAATCAAATAGCGATATCGAATGGTTAATCTCCCTATAATTTTATAAAAAATCCTGTTTGGCTTTTCAACCTGCGGATTATATCTATTTTGAAATCAGGTTTGT
This sequence comes from Neoaliturus tenellus, assembly GCA_030545055.2. Taxonomy (NCBI): domain Eukaryota; kingdom Metazoa; phylum Arthropoda; class Insecta; order Hemiptera; family Cicadellidae; genus Neoaliturus; species Neoaliturus tenellus. The sequence goes on along the minus strand of CM061533.1, from coordinate 21,927,914 downwards.
TGTGTAGGCTACCTTCTTAGGTATTATTTTATGTTCAGACCAAAGATTTTCATTTGATTCGTAACTGACTGTTTCTTCATTAAAAGTAAAATTCCCATAGTCATCAAATTGCTATGAGCCTAAGGCCGGTTCCTACGTGCGCGACAGATGCGACGCTACGAGAGCGACAAAATTTCAAACAAATGTATAAGGATTGGAGCATTCTTAGTGGGCGACAGGAGCGACGACAATTTGCAATGTATAACATTATGGCGATGCAAGCGTGTCGCTGGCGTCGCTTCAGTCGCTCTAGTCGCATCGCATCTGTCGCCCACGTAGCAACGGGCCTAAAACGATTCTCTGAAAAAGTCATCCTTCCATCTCACAATGTGTGCAGAGATTAAGGACCGTTTTAACTCAATCCGAGCTTAATTTGGATTTTAAATTCTCTTGGGTAACACAGGTAGGCCTATGTTGTAACATGTTTTTTTACGTAAAGTTCATAAACCAAAAGACTTAATGTTCAGTGCCGTAGTCAAGGGGGGGGGGGGGTAGGGGGTCAATACCCTTGCCCCCAGAAAATAAAAATCGAAAAATCCACATACCCTATTATTACTCTGATTACTTAGGCACTAGGTACTAAGTGCACTTTGTGCAGAAAAAACTATCCCATATAAAGGACCGATAATTAAAATAACCGATCCTGATCAAACCTCCCCCCCCCCCCCCGAAAAAAACTTTTGCCTATAAACCTGTTGCGATGACGGATTCTCGCTGCAGTTTTGTTTTTGTAAAGTCAATTGATCATACAAAAATGTCGGAAATAAAAGCCATGGTACATATTTTTAAAGCCTCTATGCATTATTACTACTAGTATACGTGTTGCTCGAAATCTAGCAATTTATTTTATTACAGCAAAAATGTTACTTTAGTTCTAAATCAATGACATCCGACCAATCCAGTATTGTGAATATCTGTAATTACCAAAAACCAAGAAATCTATTCTAGATACTGTGACCAAAAACTACACGTATTTACAGCTAGCCACTTTATTTTCACTCCGATTCTCATCAGTTTTTTGCGGAAACAGCTACAGATCAAGCCCTATCCAACAACACCAAAAACTTGAAAATCGGTTGAAAATTGTAGGAGGAGTTCTCAAGACAAAAAACCCCTTAGCGTATTAAATAAGTATAGATTTTAGGGCGTTCATAGTAATAATCCAAAATTTGATTGCTTGCTCGTACCCAAATTTTGATATAATATTGAATTATATACGTAATATAATCAACGATGTCATATCTAATGGCCACAGATTAAAGATTCTGTATCTCCTCGAAGAGGCGGATGCTGTTATTGCGTAATTCAGTAAATATCAATTTAGAGGATTTCTGATAGTCACCTTGTGTTTATTAGGAATGACCAACGGGCAACGGGAAAAGGACTGTGTTTGTTTCCTGGGAGGTCATTTCCTTTAGATTTCAGGCAGGTTCCTTTACTTGAGCCTCAGTCGTCACAACAAATCCTTATCTGAACGTGATTAGCTCTTTGTCCAGCAAGTCATTCGACGTATTTTGATGTCGCAATAAGCGATAAAACTAATTTGAAATTTAGATAATGTCTTTAGTTTTAAATTTTAATTTGGTAATAACCTTTAGCTTCAGGGATTGTGAAGGAATGTTTCAAAACATAATCTTAATAGCCTCCTTAAGGCATACATCGTAAAAAACCTATATCATACCTGTTAGGTAGGTATAATCATATTCTAAGGTTTTAATACCACAAAACGTAATAATTTTAAACGTTATCATAGCCTGCATCGAGAAATAGCTTACGAGGGTTTTACATCGATATACTGTACCATACAAATTAAATTGGCTAGTTCTATCCATCCCATCGTGTCAGTTTTTTAATTGCATTCATGCAGATTATTTATAGATCAACAAACTTTGTGTATAGCTTGTTATAACTTGTTATTTTTTTTAAAGCCGATTAAGTGTAGTTTCACTATAAACTTTTCTATAAGAGTATAGGTACTGTATGTATAAATAGTAGGCCTAATTGTTTTCAATCTTATGATTTTTTTAGCTGCTACAATTTAAACAAATCAGCTTTTAACTTCATAAATAAAATAACATTATATATATATATATATATATATATATATATATATATATATATATTTTTTTTTTTTTTTACACGTGATAAAACAAATTTGCTAGGAGTACGCTCGTACCTCCCGTAACGTCTATTAAAAAAATAACTTTTCATCACTCCGTATACGAAAGTGACAACTTGCCGTACAGCTGAGACCTTGGAAAGTAGTCATTTCCCAAACTGTCACCGTCAGCTGATTTTACTGACCTGTACGGAAAGTAATGTTTGTAAACATTTGTAAACATTACTTTCCGTCCAAGGTAAACAAACTTTTCCGTACAGCAACAATCATCTGGGCTTAAAACAAATTAAATTTTGAATTCCAGCTTTGTTTACTTTGTCCAATGGTGAAGAATTTACAAAAATAATCCTCCTTTAAAACTTCCACATTTATTAATAATTGCGTCGTGATGAAAAGTATCGTTCACAACTCGTCCGGAAAGCCCATTTCCAGGCTCGATAGTGTTTTCCACGCTCGGCTTCGCCTCGCGCGTAAAACACTATCTCGCCCAGAAATGGGTCACTTTCCGGACTAGTGGTGAAATATACTATTAAACTTTTGCGTTAGGGGCTGTCACATTAAAAAAATTTGAGTCTTGAAAAACAGCTTTGTTTTTGTTTATGAGACTACTTCACTCCGCTCCCGTTCTCCGTTCTGTTGTGAATCCAATAATTTGGACTGGACTGGAATTGAGCCGGTAAGTAGACCAATTAGAACGTCCCAGTCTTGATTGTTAAGTTAAGACTCGCAAAGACGTTGCCAAAATGTAAACAAAGAACCGTCGACTAAAAATGCCTCCAATGCATTTTTTATGGGAAAATTGAAAAGTTACATTTTAGGTTAATTTAAATTATCCAACTAAATGTTTTCAACAACGAACTTAGCCTTAAAAATTGCATAAAGAATATTCTAGTGAAATTTGAGACTGATCTGTGATTTCTATAGAGAGTAATCGTCGGACATTACTTTTGCAATATGAGTCACTCTAGACTAGAGCCTATTCTCCGAATAACAATAATCAAGTGAAGCACACTTATGTCTGGGGAGCTGAGCGAATGAGCTAGTCTCGGTCTCGAATAAAAACTATCTTTGTAAAGCGATCTAAAATGTAATTCTATACATAACAGCGTAGCCTACCTGCCACTGCCACTTCTCTCTAGTTTGGGAAACACAGAGCGCAGAAGCATCCGGTTTTTAAGTGGAACGGGAATTTATAATCAGTTAAGTGCGGACTCGCGAAGGCGCAACATTTTTGAGATCGAGATTTTAAACGTCATCTAGATTCCTTGCATGTTGTGACTCATATCGCCATAGTGTGACATCAACTTGTCTGAAACTTGACACCTTGTCTCGATTGACGCTTTTTGTTTGGATTTCCGCCATAGATTAGATAACAGTCATATTCACTGTCGTAACGTTTTTATACCGCTCCCCCAAACAAAACTCACTTTGAATTGTATTTATTTCTGATATTGTCAACCCAATACTTTGCTTTCCTGTTAGTTGCCTGTTTTTGTTTGCTGTGTTTTATCACTGTTGTATTTTGTTGAATAAGTAGTTATAAGATGTCTTTGCTAGTTTGCCATGTTATCATAAGAATCTTGTACAAAATGGTGTTAATGTAGAAAAATAAAATAAATAAATACAAGTAATTCCAAGACCTAGTTTTTGTTAAAAGGTTTGCCAATTATTCACGCAGAAGATCAGCGTCTTAGAGTCGGTTCAGTTCTCATAAAAAAGTTCTCCACAGGCTATGACTGTTATTTAGACATTACATATAATCAAATTGTTAATTCTGTTGTAAAATTCGTTATTTAAAGTATAATTGGTTCACCGTACCGTTCATACAGTATAATTCTTTTTACACACCAAAAGATTTGATTTTAGGTGACAGATAGTTGCATATTGAATCAGCGATCTTATAAAATGCTCACTGCATTTAACATCAAGATAACAAGCAAGTGTTTTAATAGTTCTTAATTTAGCGTGTATAGGCTTTGTCATTAACCTACTATAATTTTATTATTGTCTGTCTGTCATGAAGGTATGCCAATGTTAGAGGCATAAAAATTAAAGTAGGGGGTTTCTTTTAAAAACTCTCAATTTACCCAGTATACATTTCTACCTCTCTAGTTTTCTCAGCTCCGGTGGCATGTCGGTTCTCAATGTCTCGAGTGAGTTTTTTCTCGGCGGAAGCGCCGGCGAGCGGTTGCCAATGCCATATAGTTCTAGGTCAGCAGGTCCCACGGCACTACTGGCGGGTAGCAAGTGGTAGGAAGTAGGCTAGGCCGTGGGCCTCTCACTTTCATTGCCACATCTTCTGTTTGCCGGGCTGAGTGACTACCAACAAACACACCCTCCATTGCCCGAGCCGCGAATCACTGTTGTGGTTTCGCAAATTTAGTTCCGTATGCGTGTGTGTTGAGAACACGGAGGAAAACTCATGAAAAAATTGCAAATATAGTCGTATAAACAAGACAGAAAGAAAAGTTTGTTTTGAAAAAAAGTTGTGAACATGAAATTGACACATTTTATTCCTTGACAGTAAATATTACTAGTATTTTATCGGACACACAACAATAATGAACAATAAATAGACTAAATTACCTTATCCTTAATGAAATTGAAATTATTAGCTGCACTTGCTGTAGCTTGGGCATAAATCAATTACTGTACATGATTCTGGAGAATATTTTAATTGGTAATCATGATTCTTTTCCTTCTTTTTCTTCAACTAGTAAACGTGTTGCTCGAAATCGAGCAATTTATTTTAATACACTACAAATGTTACTTTTATCCAGGGCCGCCGAGAGGGGGGGGGGCAGAGGGGGCAGTTTGCCCCGGGCCTCAAGAGACAGGGGGCCTCATCTTCAAGAGTTTGTTTGTTTGTTTGTTTTTGTTTTTTGTTTTGTTTGTTTTTTTTTTTTTTTTTTTTTTTTTGTATACGGTAACAAAGTTTTTACTACTTCATAGCTTTTTAGTAACACTATATGTATTTTTGAAGCCCTATTAAAATCATCAAACCGTAACAAAGTATAACCTATGACCTAAGTAGTGATCAGCCTTCATGAGTCTCTGCGGTTAGCTCTGTGTCGGTGAACACCCGCCGCGCTGCCCCGAGCCGCCATTGGAGAGCTATACACCAACACCACCGTGCTCTCGCCACTAGTCCATCATCTGTAGAGTGTAGACCGATGTTGTGGTGCGCCCTTATCAGTTCACTAAGTCTATCATCCATCCAAAAACTAGATTTTACAATTCCTGAATATGTCTGCGTTTGATTGTAATGAGCGTGGTTTCTTCTGATTATTTCATTAGACATTTAATACAGTTTTAAACAAAACAAAGGTAATTAATAAAAATTTTTTAAATAAATTGTATTAAAAACTTTTCCTATAAAAATAACATAGTATTTTCCATTTTAAAATACTTAGGCCTAAAACCACGTGGTAGCTCTCCAATAAGGACTCTCAAACCCAACCAAAGTGCAGGTTTTGATATAATATTTCATATAGAGCCTACTGTATACCTAAATACATTTATTACTTGTACCTTACAATAATTATAATAAAATATTACTATATTACTAAAGAGAAGAAAACAGATTGTGTACATTAATACAAAATAAATATAAAAGGAATATGTGTATATTGTACGTGGTTCAACCATGGTCGGCGATTAGAATATTGGCCGAGCGGTGGGGGGGGGGGGGGGCCTCACGCCAGAACTCTGCCCCGGGCCCCCCAAATTCTCTCGGCGGCCCTGCTTTTATCTCTAAATCATTGACGTCCGACCAATCCAATAAGTATTGTGAATATCTGCAACCACCAAAACTACACGTATTTACAGCTGATTATTAACAGATGTTTAAAGTGCTTTATTCAATCCCAATGTTATTTAAATGGGAAATTTTGAGATTTCAATGGTGGATAACGCCTTTATTTTCCGTCAGATTCTCATCAGTTTTTGGCGGAAACAACTACAGACCAAGCCCTATCCAACGACACCAAAAACTTGAAAATCGGTTGAAAATTGTGAAGGAGTTCTCAAGACAAAAAAACCCCTTAGCGTATTAAATAAGTATAGATGTTAAAAGGGAGGAGAATAATTTATTGGTCACTAAAAGAGCTGTTGTAATAACAAATGCTAGCTAATCAGTAAGAACAGATGTTTCGTCGTAAAACGATTTGGGCTCAAGACACTCAAGATCAACTGAATTTTTGGTCTAATCTCGACCAGTAGGTGATACCTGCTATAAGTTCCCATAAAGCACAACATTTTGTAGAGGGAAGAAAATTGCGGCTTAGTTTTCTTTAATACCTTTATTGAAATGGCGACCGAATGAGGGATGAGTGTAGGATGATTGTGGCGCGATCTTGTAGTCTTGTTACTGACTAAGGCCGACATTCTCCTTAGACAGGACTGTTAATTCATAGCCCAGCAGCCAATGGTATCTAGGGACCTACAGTTTAACGTGGGATCCGAACCACAATTTCAACCTCCCATATACGAATTGGTCTAATTATGAGGATGGTCTTTATGGATGAACTAGTATTCACTAGTGCGGACGTTTATCCCCACCAGGGAATATCGCATCCACAAGCCATCGCTCATAACTATCCACAATTCGTGACCTCCAAGTAGCGGGATTACAGGACGTCGCCACCGTCCCAGTCTATTCTGCTTCATACATCCTACAAACAAGTCTTCCACATTCGAAATAGCTAGTTAATAGGTATTTTAAATATAAGTTTGTTATCGGGAGATAATATGAATTATTTATATTGTGTTAATATCTCAATCCTTCTTCATTTGTACGACAGTTGAAAGTAGTCCGGTCGTAACAGTTTTAAAATTAGTTTTTATAGTCTGTTGACAGTTTTTCAAGATAGTTGATTTCTCCTTGCGGCACCTTTGAATATCTCCGTAATCATATTAGGGCCTACTTGTAAATTCATGCTTATTATCCATATTATGTTGACCATAAAGTAGCCTAAACGCCGTTTTTGGCTCCCGCGGAGTCAGTGCATATCCGTGCCGCCAAAATGACCGATGACTGTGTTTGGAGAGGGGGGGGGGGGAGGTCCTAACAAGTCTGAAGTTCAAAGCCCCGTTAACCTACCCAATTCCCAAGTAGTTTCTTTCACCTTGTTCACTAATCCTGACCTCGCACTAGCGATACCGATGAAGTCGTTGTTGTTATCACAGGCAAGTAAATTGAGTGATTTTCGTTAGGCCTATATGAGGCAATTAGGTTATGTGCAACTTTTATGCCTAGCACACAGGAATGTTAACTATCTGTATGATTTGAGGATAACACGCCAAGGTTGATGACTTCAAGGTCAGGACCGCCGGGAACCGGATATTCACTTTTTTTGTGGACTGAAGTTCCAATACTGCCAGAAAACACAGTAGACCCATCCCCATACCGGAGATATCTAAATTAATATTTTATCTTTTATCATCTTTTCCAATTATTCATAGCAATTTATTTTTGAACTCTAGAACATTGGTTTTGTTTTCAGACATTTTTTTACATTAAAATATTACAAGGTATTAAAGATATTTTTGAAAAAATAATTTTGTATATACACTAATTTAATAACGCCAAACTAAGCAAGCCCTACCTCAGTTTAGAAACGCTAAACTTGCCCATCCTATAGGCTGCTATAGGCCTACTCGAATGAGTGAGTAAGGTATATTTGTATGCACAAGGATCTCAAAAACAGCTTTAACCAAAATTCCATTAAACTTTGCAAATAACTTAACTTGGTCCTGGGATAAAATTAATATTTACGTAGGTCTCTTTGGGAGGAAAAATACTATTTCATGATAATCTTAAACTGAAACCCTAAAAAGTTTTACGTAAATTGTTTAAAAATTAATTTTTTCAAGCACCATGATTTCATCAAAGCGTATTATATTACAAAAAAATAAACAAAAGATAAATTTATTTTATTTCTTTAAGGAAAATGGCAGCTGTAAAGGGAGCTGTCCTCACCAATGGTTACGACGATGTCACAGTCAACGGACATGACAGTGAAGATGAAACTTCTACCAAAGAAATCCAACCAAAGGTAAGATTTTGAACAAGCATTTGGACTATATTAACCTTATAATATTTTTGTTGTTCCACCTGTACGATTATTTTTATGTACATTTATCAATATACCCCCGTTGCAGCAGACCTGCGTACTCTACGAATTTCCAATGGAATTTTAGAATATTTTCTATTTTCCCATAAAACTCATGGGGATGAGAGTGTGTAGGTTTGCCGCCATATGGGTTTCGTTGGTAAATATAAGTTAAACCCCACATAACAAATGTACTTACCAAATATTATTATGTTAGCCTATGGTGTTATCTTTATTTTCCCCATAAACAACATATAGGAGTGAGTACGTAGGTTATTTGCAGCCATATAGGTTTTTTAAGCAAATATAAGTTAAGAGGACGTTGTAGTGCCGCCATGTTGGATCTATTTCCCATAAGAACAATGCTAAACTTGTTGTCGGCATTTGTCATATAATTTCTTTATTTTTTGTCCGATTGGTTCAGAATAAATAGCATTTGAATCACAATTAAATCCTCCGTTCCTTTTGCGAGATAATATTACTTTATAAATAATTTATAAAATTCTGTAAAAAATGTTTTAAAAGTAGTAAAAAACTTGCTTTGTTATTTCAAGTTAGTAAAAAACCACAAATTTTTATGAAAAATCCCTCGCAAACCAAATCCGCCTTGATGAACCCTTTATTTAGAGCTATAAATCATTATTTTCTGATTATAAATAAAAGAGTTATTTGACATCCCGTTTAACATTGCTCTTATGGGGGAAAGGCGGAATTTGGATTGACTCCAATGCCCTCTTAAACACTTCCTAATGAATGTACATACCAAATTTTATCAAGATATTATGCCAATTAATAAGCAAGATATAGAAGGTTTTGTTGATTTCCCATAAGAATAATATTGAAAACATAGTGTTTGGATTTTCTCCATAACCATTTAAGCTAAGTTAAATAGTCAAAATACTAAGTTGTTTGTTTTTAAGCTCTTTTGAATGGTTTAAATTAAAATTGTTGAATTTTATACATTATAGTAAAAGAAGCCAAAAACCCATTTTTTTATCCCATAAAACCCATTTCCCATGGTCCGATCATTCTGGTTTGCGAACTCATTCAAGTAGATGCTGCTGGCTTACACACTTGTACCAAATTTCATCAAAATCGGAGGTTCCGTTCAAAAGTTATCACAGTGTTTGTGGTACAAGTTGAACAGTGTTTTTGGCTTCTAGAGACCTCAAAATGAAAAAGTATCATGGTTCCGGGCTTAGGTTTTACCGTGACTACTACTGTGATAACGTATTCCCTATAGGGAAATTCACTAAAAACACTCAGCTTACATAATTAGTCGTTTAGCCATACCTTGAACTTGTTTTTAAATTTCTGTTTTATTAACAACGATACACCCATTTCACTTGAAAAAAATGCTCATATATTAATAAATGAGCTATCAAAATGAGTTCAAACCAGTTTAAACCTTACAATATTTGCTGCAGACTTCTTTGTACAATGTACAATTTTAGATTTGGACATTGTGGTGTGTAATAGTCTTACACCCTTTTAACAATAAAAAAAATAAAAATAAAAAATAAATGTAACAATAGAGAACAAGAGAGAGATAGGTTCGCTCATTTTTTAAAGAGGTAAATTTATATCAGTTTGGTTTAAAGTCCCTCTAAGCAATGTGATCAATAAATAAAAGAATCAATAGAAAAAATTTGATAGTGTGAGTCAAAGACCTCTAGCTCCACTTAACTTAGTTGCACTTTTATTATTGTAATGAATTGGTCATAGCATAGCCTATATTGTTCTAATGTACACAATGCTAATAATAAACAATAACATAGAAAAATTCTTTAAAAATAAATTAATATTAATAACCTTTCCGTTTCCGTACATTTGTTAATATTTTGTTAGGTTTGTGGAGGTTGTAAGTTGTTGATCTGATGACTTTGGTTATATTGTTGTCAACATAAAGGGCCATTTGCACAATTAAATAATAAACTTTAATTTATCATTTAATAATAATAATGATAAATAACTTAAATAAATTAAATAACTTAATTAATCTGTATTAATTAAGTTAAAATCAGCTGGAGGTGTAAGTTTAAACTATGCATGTGCAACTGAATTTTAGGTTAAACCAATGTATACAGAACCGAATAAGTAGAGACATCCCATGTTTAAAAATTTTAGTTTTGCCCCCGAAAACCAGAGTTAAATAAAGCGTTGATGCTAGGATTGCTTCTCCTTATTGTCACAGGAAGCGCTCTTTCGACCCCTTAAATGTCAAAATGAGCATATTTGTTTAGAAAAAATCAAAACAATAACAAACGTCTGCAAAATTATTCTAGCCATCTGTTTCTATTCAACCAATCATCATGATCCTTGAATAAAAATTATATCTTGGTGGTGCTATCTGTGTTTCGGGGGCGGCGTTCTCACTTCCCCATAAGGATGTCCCTACTTATTCGGTTCTGTAATACATTGGTTAAACTTAGGTTTAAAATTAAAGATCAGGTTTAAACTAAAATGGTGCAAAGGCACTTAATTGGATATGTACTACTGTGGATTACGGTACATTGAGTTATTGTTCAGTCAACTCTGGAACAGTATGATATACTTTATCACACAAATTTGCACTGTCAATGTTCATGTAGTTTTCTTTTAATTTTTACAGGAAAGTCTGAAAAGCATAAAAACATCAGAAGAAAACTCCACTCCAGTTCCAGCACCACAAGTCAAATCATCACCCAAGTAAGTGGTACAACTAAATACATAGTTAAAAGTCAAGCAAATTCATGATTTGGTTTCAAATTGACACGTTTTTTATGAACAATCTTAGAAACAACATAAACTTAGAAGAAAGGCTCAATCATTTAGAAACGTAGAAAATGAGATTAATTTTATATTTATTTGTATAATGCTAGTCTATGGATTATTTTCTATACATTTCAGTAAATATAATTCTTGGCCCAAAAGCCAGTTTTGGTCAAAGCTAAGAACTATTCTTAAAATCAAAATTCAAGATGAGACTCAAAATATAAGTGGATATTAAGTATTTTCCAAGTTCAGTCTGGAATATTGGGTTCGAAGAGTGGAGGTAATAATTGAAGCCTAATTCCAAGCTTGGTTCAAAATAAATATGAATTTCATCATCTAAAACAAAACTTATAAGTTGTTTCACAAATTAATAAATAGTTGTAAAAAGTACTAAAAATGTATTATTGTTGTTATTTATTTATTTGTTCTTCATCAATACTTGGTCTTTAAGTAACCTCCTTGATTTTGAAGCATGTTGATTGCAATAAACGAGAAATGTATAATGTTTAATGAGGAATAAAAGGAAAAGTAATCCAGCCGTGTAAATATAGCTCTAAAGATGAATATTAATCAAACTAAATGCAATAATCCTTGGTTTGATGTCAAAATCAAACTATATTGCAAATGTACAGCTTTTTGACAAAGTGATTGTCTTGAAAGTTCTAGTATGAAAAATAAAAGATAATTTGTCGGTCAATCTCATTGATTAGGCAGTATAAATTAAATGTATATAGAACCAAATAAGTAGGGATATCCTTATGGTAAAGTGAAAATGTCGCCCCTGAAACATTGTACCACTACGATTCAATTCCTATTGAAGAATTAAACTGACTGCTTGAATAAAAATAAATGACAAGAAAATTTTTACAGATGATAAGGATTTTTTATTTTTCTTAGAAAAAATGCTCATTTTGACATATGAGAGGTAGAAAGAAGCGCTTCCCATGTCAATTAGGAAAAGGCATCAACGCTTTATTTTACTCTGATTTTCAGGCGCAAAACTATATATGTTAACACATGATGTTGGGTTCAATATACATTGACAGTACTGTACCTTACTTACAAATTTGAGGTAAACTGGTAATATCATTGTGTATTTTTTTTAGATCAGCTGATGAGGAGGTTAGAATTTATGAAGATGGTAAGTAGTACTGTTTTGTGTAACTAAACTATCTATGAATTAATTTTAATATCTACTTTTTATCCAAACTTTTAATATTTTTTACATTCTATTGCACTGCAAAAATAAAGCCCGTTTTTTAAAACTTGATCCTTCGTGGGAGGGGCAAGAAATAATGGTGGGAAGTGTTTGTTTATCCTTGCTAACATTTCAAAGGCTGAAGCATTTTGGTTGTTTACTTGTTGTTTTTGTTTTATTTTACTACGAGGTGGCCCATGCACAAATTGCGCATTTTATGATTCTGTATGAGAGAAACTAACCTAAAGTACATGTAGGTGTTATGAAGTGACAGAGATCTATTTTTGTTTACTATCTTGCTTTAAAAATCATCTGAAGTTAATTTTAATCAGCTGTTAAATTACAATTCACATTAAAGATCTTGTAATAAAAGTTGGTCAACATTTTAATGCGCCCTATAGAAATAAATCAACGGCCAGGGGGTGAAGCCCGAAACAATATGACCTTTTTAATTACGATTCGTCCACGCGCTATATCCTAAGCTTTAAAATGATACCTTAATCTTCAAAATCGATTCAGTAGGTCGAGAGAAAAAGGGACGTAACAGACGAAACCCTTGTAGAAATAAAAAGATAGATTGTATACCATCTGGTAACTTCACATGACAACATATTGTGTATCAGTTTTACAATATTAGTACCAGGGGGACCGAGCTTAAGCTCGGTAAAATTATTGCTTTTGTTCTCACACAATGCTGGTTCACTCTGCTCACTCGTCCTCTTCCATTTTAAAGACGAGCTCGTAAGTTAGGTATTTAAAACGTTATTTAAGGAAATCGGGTAACTTACTTTAACATGTTTGTCACAAGTTTAAATGTTTTGTTAAAATCTCTGCCCCACTCCAAAATTCTCTAGAAGGATCAATTAAGAAAAAAGACCTAGGGGAGAGCGGGGTAATACCGGACGGCGGGGCAATACCGTACACCGTATTTTTAGACAAGCTGAAGGGTGCAATGAGCGCTAGGACATGCTGCTATCTAGCGGAAGAAATGCGAAACATATAGAGACAGTCGGGGAGCGTCCATCTTGACAAACGTGTGTGTGACGAAAATTTTTATTGTTCAGTCAACTTTCCTTCTAATTTTAGTGACTTACTTAAGCTGATGTAAGTGAAACATGCTATTACTTACTGTACTCAAACTAATGGTTTTGAATAGCTCATATCTTGCGCTATTTTTAAATACCAAACACAAGCCCTAAAGTGTTCTTATTTTATGTTATGGTTGGAAATGCTACGTCATGTAGTTTTGGGGCAATACCGTACTTCTTGCATGGGGCAATGCCGTGCAGGGTGCAAGGTGTTTATTACAAATAACAAATGTATTACGTGGTATTTTAATTATAGTGTAAACTTATGTTTTTCTTTTTTTATTAATTCAATATTAAAAATACAAAAATATTAAATAAAATTTTCTTTTTTTTACATTATTTTAAATTTAGATATTAAAAATGTATTATGTATTATTTGGATTATAGTGTAAGCTTATGTTTTCTTTTTGTTTGCTAATTCAATATTTAAAAAACAATAATAAAATTAAATTTTTTTAACACTATTTTTAACTTGTGTACGGTATTACCCTGGCACTTGGGGCAATACCGTACAGTGTAAAGGTTTTGTAAAATGGGCTTAGCATTCAAAGTTAGTTAGAAATTCCAAATATGTAATACAAAATTGGTGGCAAATCAAATTTCCTTCCAAATGAGATGTTTGTCACATTCGCTGAAGTTTCCAAATTAAAGATAAAAAATAATATAGCTTAAGTGCACGGTATTACCCCGCTCTCCCCTATATACAGATTAACTATTATTTGGCTTACGGGTGTGCGTGTACTAGTTTTTGAGATTGTAATTATGGCGGCATGGACTTCCTCTGAGTATAAAAGTAGAAAACTCACCGTCTCTTAGCAATCTCTGTTTTGGTCCTGTGGACAATATTGTTTCGCTCCTATCTGTCGGGGACATCATCAGCACATTCTTGTCTTGAGGTTAAAACATGGCGAACTTGATATTCCTGTCAAAGGTTAAAATCAGAAATAAACAAACACTGAGTACACACGAACAACACAAAGGCATATAGGACGTGACACATACTTAAGTACGTGTGACCGTCCTGTACTTAATTATGTGCACATACTTAATTAAGTGTTGCTAATAAAATCATTAATAAAATAATATAACCTCTTAGTGCAACCGAATGGGGGTAAGTTCTAGCTCATCTAAATTCATTCACCCGGATTCTTTACAATAGTCAACATTTATATAGGGCTGTGCAGGGCCAGAGCAAGTCATTCCAACAGAGAACCTGTGGACTTCGGAGCCAAATGGGAGGGTCAAACTTCGGATAGATCCGAACAATGAAGTTGCCAACCAGCCGCCGATCTCAGTGCCTGGTTTGATGAGTAGAGCCGTAGCTAAGTGGCCCGACCATACTGCTCTTTCATACAAAGAGGACGGCATCTGGAAAAATGTTACTTTCAGGTACCGTATATTTTTCTTAGAATAATTTATTGAGTACTAGCTGATACCTGGCAAGCTTTGCAAAGCCAACCTGAGGAATATTTTGCTCTATTGGTGAGCTTGTTTGCTACGCTCATTCGCCATCAGGTTTAGCTCGTTCGCTGCGCTCACTCGCTGTCAGATTCAGCTCATTTGCTACGCTCACGTGCTGCAAGTTTATGACTTGATATCCTCTAGTTTTTATTACCAATCGTCCTCAATACTTTAAATGAGAACAGCTATATAAAAAATTAATTGCAAAGAAAAATTTTTTGTCACATGTTATATTTATAAACAACTCAGATAAAAAACTCCAAAAATTCTCGACATGGGCACGTTCATGACGGTTCTAGGGTTAAGCCTTGAGGGCTATACATACTTATTGCTTACAAAACTTCTTCATGAAATTTTCCATATATTTACTGGGCAAACGGTCCAGTGGTTTGGGAGTCCATCGATCACAAATATATAAATATACACATATGTTTCATAAATATAGATTGTACATTGTATTAATTGCAGTAAAAAACAATAAGATCCTTATCGTTGTTAAAATTTATTATAAAGAAAAACAAATCCTATCACACAGTGAAGGTGCTACTGTAACTTTGAACAGTTAATTACAAAATGTTAATAATAAACTTTTGGTACAATAGATTCTGTAGTTTGTGAAGCAAAAAGTCAGGCTGAAATTAGAATGAAAGATACACTTAGGTTGTAGTTTGCAAAGAGGTTACTTGGTGGGGTATAGGACTTTGCAATCGCAACATTTAATGACCCTAGATAATAAATTAAAAATAATCTACTTTCTCTACCTGATCCATGTGCCAAATTAGAGATGTTAACCCATAGTGTCATCCTTCACATCAGTCTGTCATGTCACTCTTAGATATTTTTTATACCTTAGTACTTTTCTATTTCAGGAGGGTTGGGCAAATAGTAAAATTGTGTATAGTGTGTATTGTTAACTGAATTTAATTTTAATAATTTAAAAAATCCTTGTTAGAAAAGTTAGCCAAAACTGCTTTTGCTGAGCTTTTATTGGACAATTCATAAAAATTAACATTTGATTAAGATATACTACTTTCTGTTTTCGTCTGTATATTAATTAAATTTAGATATCTTAAAGGTTATCTTTGTTTGTAATTTTTCAAGAAAAAATTGGTAACCTATGGACCGAATGGCATATATTTTTTAGTAGGAATATTTTTTTCCTACCACTGAATGGAAATAATTGCATTGCCACACCTGTAACCCCTTTGCAAAACAGTTCATTTCCGGTTTCCGTTTCTTTCCCGCTCTAGAGCGGCAATGAGTCTTTACCGCACACTAGATCAAACAGCAATTTTAAATCAGCTGTTATTACAAACCATGCTACAGCTGTTATTCATTGTTGTCGTTCAGTAATTGCTTCTTTTTTAGTTTGAGGTTATGTTTGATAGTTAACATTATGTTCCAACTGTAACAAATCAAAATTAATCTAAATGACATTTTGAATACAATAAAACATGTAATATGTAACAATTATGTTGGTAGGAAAAATCTTGTGTGTATTACGAGCGCAAATAGTCATTACCGCTCTCGAATTGTTTGGCCGCACTCAGCTGACGCTTCGTGCGGCCATCTACAATTCTCGAGTGGCAATGACGTACTTTACGCTCTTATTATACAAATAGCTATTTCACTATTTGTTGGGTCTTAAAATATTTTACTTTGTTTTTTTTAAATTATATTTAATATAGGCTATTATCCACATATATATACCTTTTAATGTTGCAGGGAGTATGAACAAAATGTCCGAACTGTGGCAAAAGCGTTCCTAGCATTGGGTCTAGAAAAGTACCATGGAGTCTGCATCATTGGTTTCAACTCACCAGAGTGGTTCTACGCAGATCTTGGAGCAATTTACGCTGGGTTAGTATCGGTACTCTTCCACAGCTGACAATAATTGGTTTCGTGCAAATGTTTAATTTGCATGCTTAACAGCATATGTTCGGTCAAGGTCGAACATGTAATTGGCTATTCTAAATTGTAAAATAATATTTCAAAATATACGTATTTATTTAATTTTTAACTAATATATTGATTAAAAACCAAAATAAACTAGAGTCTTAGAAAATGGTGGATAGTCAGAAAATTGGCAACAAAAAAAGGAACACAATGGGATCGCTGTAAATTTATTGAAATAGCTACTGGTATATATTTTGAAAACTGATATTACTTTTCACTTCGTTCTCAGTATGAAATGCAAAATCTGACAAATATATGCCTCGCCACGTAACTTGACGAATGAATTTGCACTACTATTTATAATCAGCTGTTCCATAAAGATTAATATATAACGAAGCTCGATGTTTCTGGAAAGTACCCTCTTCTCCCTCCCTCCTCTCCTAGTTGTTTTTGGCCATTTGTCAACTTATGTGGCAAGACTTATAACTTGGAGTTAGCAGACATATTTTGTGAAAAATTATTGAATATAGTGTATCCCGCATACTCAACACTACAAGTAACTCTATACAAGCTTTCAGTGTTTCTCTGTGCACCTCACGACTTGTTAGTAGCCATTTATGAAATTTTCCGAAAGCCTGAGAAAGTCATTCCGCCAAATCCGGACAATAGAGCTCACCGATCTTGGAAAATCATGTTTACCAATCGGGGCGATTGTGTCACGCAATTCTGCAGATATGTGTGCCCACAAGGCCGATCGTGTCTACTGATCTTAGGTGATAATATTCGCCGACCGGTGTGATTATGTCTGCAGAGTGGGTCGATGTCAATTGTCTAAACACATCTAATTGTCTTAACAATTTAGACATAGGAAAAGTTTACGTTCTGGTCTTGTCATAGCTGAAAGTGTAAAAATATACGGGGCAGCACCGGGCCTTAGGCGCGAGCTCTGTGCAGCCGCACACCCAAAAGGACAGCGCTGACTGCCTTAGTAATATTGGCTAAGTGAAACTCAACATTCATTCACCAAACTCTACAGTGCTTGAGTCGACATTGACTAGTTTGTGTGGTTTCACATTAACTAAACATTGTTCCGCTTACTAGTCACATGTTTTTTCTTTCAGACACTCTTTGAAAAAATAACACCAGATCATTATAAAAGCAATTTTTTGTTATTTTTTGTAATGAAACAATACTAAACGCCTGTTGAGTTATTTTAAAGAATAATGTGTATTGTTTTTCACATTCAAATGTAAAAAAAGGTGATGATGTTTTTAAAATTAACTTATAGTGCGAATGTACATCTATAATATTTATTTTAAAAAAGGACAGCAAAACACTGGAAGCTAAAAAATCATTTCTTTGAATACAGTATAAAGTATATGAGGTGTGGTAGAGTCCCTCATAAGCTTGGCACTAGATAAATTTCACAGTCCAGGTTTATAAGCAACCCCCTTACAAAAACTCCCCACGCGCCGACCCATTCAGTGAAGATTAGGGCGTAGACAGCTTTGACAGGTGAGAACTATAGCCTATTTGTAAAATGTTGCAAATAACATGTGGAAAGGTTTAAGGGATAACTCAAAGTGTTTTATGACTAAAAACTCCTATTTTTTATCTGCCCAACAACCTGTTAATGTAACAAACTTATTTAGAGTTTAGAAGAAACTGTTGTATACAATTAAGTGTCCAACTCCATATTGAAGCGGCACAAATAACAAAACTGATCATCAATGACTAAAAGTGTATCGATTGTGTAGAGGTTTCGCCGTTGGCATGTACACGACCAACAACCCGGAAGCGTGCCACCATTGTATGGACATGAGTGATGCCAACATCTGTGTTGTGGAGGATGACAAACAGCTGCAGAAGATCCTTAAGATCAAGGACTCCCTGCCCCACCTCAAGGCCATCATCCAGTACTCGGGCACACCAGAGGCCCCGGGCGTCATGAGTGTAAGTCACCTCTCGGAAATTCTAGAGGAGTCAGTTTTAGCTTTCCTTTATCCCTTTGACTGCCAGAAACTAATTAGATCGGCTCATTATTCCATTACGAGAACTGCTGCCGGTGGCTAATCTCTTCGTCCTGACGCTTGGATCGACAAGTCTTCATAGAAACCGAACGAATATGTTGACTTTTTCTCCAATTTAACAACATTGAGTTGAAAGATGCGAGAATCGATATATCATTTGTTCAATATAAAAATTTTGCACAACAGACTTTTTTATATATTTTAAACCGCGAAATTGACAAATACAGTATAACACTCTTTAAACATGCGTAAAAAAAAAAAAAAAAATACTTAGCACTTTTGGTTACGTAACACAAAATATGGCTTCTGGCAGCCAAACTGTTACATGAAAATACATCAGAAGATGCTACATCTTTAACAAAAACCATATGGTCATCCAAGAAGTAAAAACGACTGTGCATGAAACATGGTGCTAAACACTTATCACCACTGTGACACGTTAGTTAAGTTAGATGTGTTTGATATGCCAGTTTTTTAGCCAAGTCTATAGTTATCATTTGGTCATGTTTCCTCTGTAACATTTAAAAATGGCAATACCCTTTGAAAATGTCCCCAAAAGTGAAGTACAACGTGGAAAATGTTTTTAGGATTGTAATCCACATTGATTTTATGCCTGAGGGAAAAACAGTAAATTCAAATGCCTTCAGCAAAACCCTTAAAATTTTAACACATGCGATAAAAGAAAAAAGACAGCACATGTTTTTAGCAAAGGTGTTTCTAATGTTTTTACTGAGTTTGTGCAGAGAAATTTTGTCAATCAAAAACATCTTTGATGACAACATGTTATATCTTTATATTTTCATTGCACATTTTGGTAATTGAATGGTTACACAATAGGCATCTTAATTTATTATTTCTTCATTTGGCATAAACTCTCCACAGTTGTCAAATTACACTTCACAATAAGGGGATTTTAAATTTTCACTCCCACTCTGAAATGTTGCATAGCAGACCATACATAACGACCATACTGTAACAAATCTCAGCTCAGACTGATACTTGTTACATGTTACATTATTGTTACTTGATACATGTTACATTATATGTCACACATTTGTTCTGGTAGGAGTTCAAGTTCTTTTCCTCCTTAATACATTAACTCTGGATTTTGTAAGACATTTATTTGTAACCTAATCTAAAGGGCGAACCAATTTTTTTTTGGAAATTTAACAATTCTTCGTAATAAACCCTTTGAAGATCAGTTTAGTAGTTACTGAGAACCTAGCATAACAACTATTGATTAATATATACATAGTTCTTTGTTGTTCCTTTTATCGTCCCTCATTCAATTTATTTAAGCTTATTTTGCCAATTAAAAATAAGTTTTTGTTTGGTAAATAATACAATATTTCTTAAACAAAATGTTATTTAATTATCTACACCTACACATTTTATTTTAGAATAAATTCTACCCTTGTACAAGATTTTAACTGTGTTGAATTGTATAGTGGGCAGACCTAATGGAGCTAGGAAAAAAGCAGGAGGAAGCTCAGTTAGAGGCAGCTCTAAAAAAAATCGCCATCAACGAATGCTGTACTCTGGTGTTTACTGTAAGTATTTAGTATTAAAGTGCTAACTGCGGTAAAAAAATAGAAAAATGTAAGATTTACAATTTATTCAAACTTATAAATAGGCTCCAGTACAGTAAAGTAACCGGTCATAACTCAATACAGGTTATAGTGAACCAACGCAACTGCAGTTCCTTCCATTGTTTACGTCGCCTATACACAAATATCCTAGTGTGTTGTGCCACCGACTGGGCGAGTTATAGTCCTCGACAATTTAACTTGAGTCAAACCAGCCGACCGAAATAAATTAGGCTACTCTTTTCAACTTCAAACCCAATAGTTGGCTATAAAACTGTCTCATGTAGACTCACCTTGAGTAGGGAAATGTTAAATGTTTTATTTGAATTAATAACTAATTAAATTCTATATTAAGCATCATCGTTTACTGTTGTCAGAATTAAATCAAATTTTTTCCATTCTAAATTAATAATACAAATAAAACATTAACAATTTTCCTACTGGATGTGAGTTACACGTCACTCTAGACAGGAACAGTTTTATAGCCGGCTGGTGGGGTACCAGTTGAAAAAAGCAGAATATTTCGGTTGACAGGTTCTGCCTGACGTTAACTTAACCAAGGACCGTGCTTACCGTCAGTGATCGATTGGCTCCTATAGTTAGCCTATAGCTTTCAGCCGGCGCTACTTAGAACAGTACATTAGTGCAGAAATTGGTTGTCCTTAGCAAATGGAGTAATTAATAATGCAACAGTAATTTACAGTATACTATTGAAGGTGAAAAACCGACAAACTTTATCAAGAAGACGTATTTTTAATAATTTAAATTTTTTATTATTACTTCCGAAGACGGGGTCAGATAGGTCCGAGCGGGATAACTAAATTTACTGTATTATCATGAATGTCTCATGTCAGTCTGTAATTGTCGTTACCACTAGAAATTACTATTTACTTCACTGTATATCACTAGGGACGCTTCACAATAAAAACACCACTTCACTAAACCGAATTTATTAATCACCACAACACAGTAAACACATACAAAGATTAGCACTCAATAACACTATATCAATGTAGCACAATGTTCACTCACTAGTTATAACAACCACTGCAACTGACTACAACTGACTCTAGTACGTTACAACTGACTCCAACTCACTGACTCTATGCGGGCGCAGCCCAAATATATACATTCTAAAAATGTATTAGCCAATTCCAGAGAATTCGGTTTTTCTATGTCGTGTATATTCGAGAAGCAGACTGCTCTCGAACAAAACTTAGAGGTTATGTTTACAAGAGATTAATACAATGTCTTACAAGATCAAACAAAATAAATTTATCGTCCTAATAACTAGATAAAAGCGTAAGTACTGTTAAATAAACATTAATGCTACCAACATACATTGAATTCCTTATTCCATCACTTTCTAGACTTTCTAGATGTTTTTCTATTAACTTCTAGATCGCTTTCCTAGATTGTTCCTGAAAGCCACTATAGAACTGAAAACTAATTAAATAATATGCAAATGATAAATGGTAGAAGCTAATACTAACTAATTTTACTTACAAGTTACTGAATCATATAAAGGTTATTGAATATTGAAGGTTTTCACAAAATGTTAAGGCTAGGTCTAACTAAAATATTGTAGGCCTAATATAATTAGGCTAAAGCACACATGCGACATAATACATTTTATTTATTTATTATTTTTTATCATCCCACAAACAGAAATCATTTTCAGTAAGTTGCAAGTTTTAAGACATCATACAATTGAGTAAAGTTTTTGTGTTGTACATTAGCTTTGAGAAGGTTCGATTCTGGTCCCAGTTGCAGTTTTTCATTGGATTAATAATTATCTAACAAACAGGATAACGAAGAGGGTTAAGACTGATCCCCATGAAAACATACAAAATGTCCGTTAAAACACAATAAATAAACATAACTTAGCTGATAAAAAACCTTTATATGTAGGCCTATATGGACAAATTATCGGTAAATTTTATAGTTTGTCATAGCAACTGTGTGGCAAATTTTTTGCTTTGTGAGATTATTTTGCCCCTAGAGTAGAAGCCCTCATGTCCAGCCTCAGGTGGTTTAGCCGTCGGATAAACCGGCCAAAATAGACAAGAGTCAACTTGTTCCATGTTATATCATTAAAATTTATCAGTTCAATTGCCATTTTTCAGCCTATTCGTTATTGGAAGTCTTGTAAAACATTTTGTTTGTGTTCTATTTTTGATCAATATCATTTTTTGATGATTCGTAGCCCGATGTAATACAGAATTTAGGTTACTAGTTGGATTCCGTCACTATTACGGTCTCATTTATGAATTAGGGCCTTCATTGACAGAAGACCAGTAACATTGTCCATTAAACACAGTTTTATCGCTAGTGACTGCTTGTCCGTAGTCCAATTGGCATTTTGGCTTTATTCACAACATCTGAGCAAGCAAATAATGATTGTTACAAAGTCGATACCTAGTATGCATTGTGTAAGTATGAGACCCTTCATTGTTAAATACACCTTAATATTTCATTCTTGGAACACACATACATGTCTTTTTTTAACCCGTTTAATAAACCGCTGGTTAATCCATCCATTTTCAAATCTGGTCATTGGTCCGGTCCCTAAGTGGCCGGATTTGAGTGCTTCTACTGTATTTCCAAGAGATAATCCGACGATATTTCTAAGTTCTTCCAGGTGTAAACAATCGTCTGTAGAACTTGACCATATCAATTGCTCTAGATAGTTTTTTAACATTGACAGCCCTCATTTAATTGTTAAGACTCTCCCAATTCTTTTGCTCACCCAGTGTCTCGTTGCAGTCCGGGACGGAAGGCAAGTCCAAGGCGGTGATGCTGAGTCATGATTGTCTGACGTGGGATGCCTACGCGGCTTCCCGATATCTCGACGTGGAGGAAGGAACGGAGAGCATCATCTCCTACCTGCCTCTCAGCCACATTGCCGCCCAGGTCTGTAGCCTGCTGCTGCTTAAATAATTTTTAAACACTAGAAGTTCAGTTATTATTGAGTGCAATGAAGGAATTGGTTGAATTGTAATGAAGTTTTATTCACAGATATTGGTGATTTGTTTGATTCACAAATCTTCCAAATCTCTGAAGTTCATTTCGTTATAGAAGTGAATTTTTCATTTCTGATTGTTGAAATTTATTCCTGAACTTGGAAAGCACTTTATAGGACACCTGTTGATGCATCCTTAGAAAGTTTTCAGCATTAAGTTCAGTTTTATACAGTTAATACACCGCTTAAATACTCTTAACATCCTGGAAGTACAGTAGTTGCCAAAATTAGAGAGACTTGAGACAGGTAGTCCCAGCTCGTCCTAATCCTTTGGTTGATAAAACATCCCCTATTGTAACACAGCCGACCGGTTAGGCACCGGGGTCTTGGGGAGTTCTCAGAATTTTGACCACTGCCTAAATTGCCCAATAATCGAACCAATGCACGTACAACAACAATTGACGGCTTATATGTTTCGTATTGAATAGACGATTACAACGAAATTTGAATCATAGTTTTATGATATTTTAAAACCATTTTAAGAAGGAATAAACCTATGACAAAGAGGAGTCACAACTGGACGCTCCTCTGAAAATTCCCTGAGACCCGAGCCTGTGTCTATCTGGTCGGCGGTGTTACCATAGGGGATGTTTTGTCAACAAAAGGATTAGGAAGGGAAGAGACTACCTGCCTCCAATCTCTCTAATTTAGGCTGTATGTTGGTCATCCAGAAATGATTAAAGAACATTTGCAATTTACGCTCTGCACCGATCTACCATCACTGCAACTGTTTGTGCGTGAGTTTTAGCTCTATTATCTATTATGTCAATTTGATGCAAGCTACATTTTTTATATTTGTATTGAAATACCCACCAAAAGAGAAGTGCAGTGTGACACCTGTTTTTCGGGACCATAAGGATTCAAACCAAAAAATCGGCGAAGCTAGGTGTGTCTGAAGTTCTTGCCAAGTTCATGCGATTGATGCATGGGGTGGGTAACATCTTGAATTAGAAAAACAAATAATGATTTTTGTTTTTGCCCAAAGAGCAATATAGAATGTTGTCATCATTTATGAAATTAACTGTATACATCAGTCATAGTCATAAATTGTTCTTTACTGCTTATATTCAAATAAGGAAGATTTGTAAGAGAAACAGAAGTTCATTGCACAAATTACATCATATGGAATGCTTTTATTTTAAAACAGTTTTATTATTTCAGTTAGCTGATATCTACATCACCTTGACTGTTGGAGCAAAAACTGCATTTGCAGACAGAGATGCATTGAAGGTAAATTTTGTTGCTGTTATTAATCTACTTTGTTAGTGGATTTAAAGATTTATGTACAGCTATGGTTAGCTATGTACAGCTATGGTAAGGAAGGAACCAAAAGTTCCTTCCTTTTATAGTATTTACATAGACATTGTAAAAGTTCCTTCCTTTTATAATATTCACATAGCCATTGTAAAATCGCGACTTCCATTTAACACATTCGCTGCTGCCAAAAATGTCGATAACTACCTAAGAAGCTAAAAATAGTTATTGCATGGAATCTTTCCTTTAGTAATTGAAAGACCATAAAATGGCTTAGAAACCATATTTGGACGACAGCATCCTGGTTCCTGGATCCCCGAAAGTCATGGGTCACCGGTGACGCAGCAGCACTGCGCGACGAAAGTCGCCTGCAAGGACACAGGCGGACCGCAGTTCACCGCCTGCAAGGCCGCCGTAAGGCACGTTCTCCAGAGCAGTCAAGTTCGATTTACCGGCTTTTGTATGATCCATTGTAATAAAAACAATAGCTAAACACTAAAATAATTCATATAAGCACTAATATATACAGCAGGAAACACGATTCACAACAAAAAAGTTGTGCGTCACGGGAGACGCACGCAGCACCCCGGGCGAACGAACGAAACACACTGCACGGCAGACTGGTATCCAAGACGCAATGCTATTGCGTCTCGACCGTCCTCGACGAGTGCCTGAACCATGCTGGCTCCGTAAATGAAACATGGCGCGCTGCGTCCCGCAGCGTATGTGTTAAACTTAAAACACTAACTTTTTTTTACTCAATTTAGAAAATAGATTTTAAAATATAGAAAATATTATTTTTCTTTCCAGCATTGCCTATATCCCCTTAATAATTAACTATACATATTTAATACGCTAAGACTTTTTTTGTGAAGAGAACTCCTCTTATAAATAATTCTCAACCGATTTTCAAGTTTTTGGTGCTGATGGATATAAGGCTTGGTCTGTAGTTGTTTCCTAAAAAATTGATGAGGATCAGACTTAAAATAAGGTGCGCTATCCACAAATTAAATTTGAAATTTTCCCATTGGAACAACATTATGATTGGGTTGAGTATTTTTAAAATCTGTTAACGTATAGCTTTAAAAACGTGTAGGTTTTGGTGATTACTGGTAATCACAATATTGGATTGGTCGTATATGTCATTAATTTATGTTCATAGAACTAAACGTAGGCCTAATTTTTGTAATGTATTAAAATAAATTACTGGATTTGAGCAACAAGTGCACTAGTCACCTACTATTAGTGCACTAGTGCTCCTTGTGTATAACCTTGAAATATCTTTAAAAATGTGGCACATTTAAAAACTTCTCTAAGAAGAATAACTGTTTTGTAAATAACATTGTTATAAGGTTCCAAAAAGTAAGGGGTTATGTAATTCGCTTGCGGTTTCAGGGCAGCCTGGTGAAGACGCTGGGTGAGGTGAGACCCACGGTGTTCCTGGCCGTCCCTCGGGTGTGGGAGAAGATTCACGAGAAGATGATGGCCATCGGGGCACAGACGACGGGACTCAAGAAGATGATCGCCACCTGGGGCAAGGCCTGCTGTCTGCAGCACAACCTCAGCTACATGAACGGGTAAGGCTCGAAGCGGTTATATATATTAAGTGTTGTTACTGAAGATGGGCTGTGAAACACCTGAAGCTGGTGCCATTTGTGTCAAAGTATTCACAATTTGCATGCAACATTTATGCTTTCTTTGCAAAGATTACATGGTAAGAAATACCTTTTCCAAGAGCCAAAATGTATATGTATGCTGATTCACAGCCATCTTTAATATAGGCTGCAGCGTTCGAAGTGGCAACTCTGCTGCACTATGAGTTAGGATGACTACTTTCAGCCCTTGCACGGCATGCAGTGCACCGTAGTCCTTACTGGCAGCAAACTAGATGTCTTCAACACATTATTAGTACTCACGTGTGCAGCATATTTTATTTAAATTTTCAAAAGAGGATGAAAGGTGATTAATATTAACACATGTATAATTAATAATTTTATAAAACCATGATAAAAAGGGATAAAATAATTATTTTCATCATACATGTTCGTGGTCTTTTGTGGCAAGGAATTGGACAGGTCAGGAACTGGGATGTTAACCATCAAAGAATAACTTAGCTTAACTAAGATTATTACCGTTTAAGGTAACAGTCAATAAAAGCTTAACTCTACCAAAAATTTGTTGACTTCTGATTTGAATTTTGCAACATTCTGAATTTCAAGTAAGTTTTCTGTAAAAAAAAATACCCCCGTCGCAGCAGACCTGCGTACTCAGCGAATTTCCAAATTATTAATATTAATTTTGACCAGCTAAACTTGTAAACAAAATTTCATCACGTGCTCATAAATAGGGAAATAAATGTCTATTCTCCTTAAGATAAATATAGGGAAAGAGTATGCAGGTATGCTGCCATGGGGGACACTAAAAGTAGGTTTTTAGCATAGAAAAAATTTATTTCGACCATATAAAGCCATATAGTAAATTTCATCAATATCTGCCCATAAATAAAAAAGTTTGCCTATTCTCCATATGATTAACGTGGGAAAAGAGTATGCAGGTTTGCTGCCATGATAAGTACAAAAACCAAGATTTTTTTTACCTTAAATGGATGAATCTCAACCAAATGAAGCTAAATACCAAGTTTCATCCAAAAATTTTGGTTAATAAGTGAAATATTAACACATCCTTATTCTCCATAAGATTAACATTGGAGCCCCAAAAGACAATGTACTGTCTTTAGCCTTTGTAATATCTCGGTAACAAATGGAGATAGAGCAAAGCTTCAAAATACTAAATTGTGTGTTTTTTTGAGCTAAATCCAATGGTCAAAATAAAAATTTAAAATTTTTCAAATTTACATATGAAAAATGTAAAAAACCCATTTTTGGGGTACAAAATCCCCCAAAATCACCCCTTCCGGTAGGTCGATGTGTCTGGTTTTCGAACTCATCCGAATAAACGTAGGATTACACATCTCTACCAAATTTGGTGTCGATCGGACCATTTTTACAAGAGTTATCGTGTCTAGGGACACATATATACATATATACATATACTGTATATATAAAAATTTTAATGACTATTATTTTTGGTCTCTGGGCACCTCAAAACAAAAAAGTAACAAGGTCCCGGGCTTAGGTCTTACCATGAGACCTACGGTAATAGCTTATTCCTTATGGGAAATTCGCTAAAATAAATATAAAAAAAAACACTTATAATAATTGGAGGGTCATAAGCATTTTGATGAATTAAACTGCCATTATTTTGTACCCAAGAATAGTTATTATAACTCTTCAGAACGGTTTTCTCCTTGTACTTTGGAAAATGACTTCCAACCACAAACCCCACTACAAACCTTTCTCGTTTAATGTAATAGAATATAACCATTGGCGGATCCAGGGAGGTGCGGAAGGGGCGATCTCCCCCCCCCCCCCCCCCCCGTACGGGAACTTTGCAAGCAGTTTTACCTGGCCAATTCTATATCTTTCCATAAAACTTTAAAAATATTATAAACATTGTATTTCAATATTAAACAATAAACAATTTTTAAATGCATTTTAAGTTTGTTTTATTCATTTATAACACTATACCATGCGAAGCCGAATTGTCGAAAATGGCGATCAGCGTGGCAGGTGCAATGTTGGCGAGCCCAAAGCTCCGAAGCTAACCTCGGTTGTTTTAGCCATTCGCGCGGTTATATTTTGGTCTTAAATTGTAAAAAAAACTCTATGTACTTTTAAAATGATAATGGGTGATTTTCATGAAAACTGTTTCTTCAGGGACAAAATTAGCCTAATGTAAAAAATGCAAAATTACGGCGATTTTTATAAGCTTTTTGACGGTGATACGGACGTTCGTCGAGGTTGAAATTCTGGTTTAGCATCTCTGTACTATCGCAAACATTGCAAAATAGTATATTTCGTCACAAGGGCCGAAAGTGGCGTTTTGCCGGGCCCCGAGATCGTGTTTCAAGTTCAAAACGAAGTCGAGAACTTGAAACGATCGAGGGTTGGCAAAACGCTTTCGACCGGAGTTATGAACGATATTTTTCATCACACTACACAATTCAATAAATTCTAAACAAGTGAAAAAATTACTTTTTCTTTCATAACAAACAAAACATAACCTCAACTTAACTAACCTAGCGAGATGTACTGCTTGAGTTTCTGGTTGCTTGCTAGGCAACCACTTTCCATCAGCTAAGGCCACCAAAACTAATACTGTAACAGTAAGTGTTTACAGCTGATTCCAGTGGAAAAGCTCTAACTTATTTTGCCATCTACGTCATACATATTTAACAGTTGCTATCAGCTGAACTACTAACTACGTCATGGATTTGTTATTTGTTATTGTTGTTGTTAAATACCTTCTAATATTCTAGATTTCTCTGCTACCGTTTCCATTACCGCCCTAGGCCGTCAAAACAGGTGTTTCGTTGGTAGAAGTGAGGTCAAAAACAGGTGATATCGATGTAGTGTGATGAAAAAGAACCTATAAATAACCTATGCAGTGTACCATATAGGTTGAGTAGTCCTTTACATCATTGGTTGTAGCATTGATTTTGTATATAGTCTTACAACATAGCTGTTTCGTGGAACTAGTTCAACTATACAGGGTGTCCCATAAGTAAAGTGCCAAACTCCGGGAATAGGTTATATGGGTCAAAATAAAGAGAAAATCAACAATAAATATTTTTCCAAAAACGCTTCGTATACCAAATATCCACAATTTGGTATTTTTTACAAAATAATTGCTATCTTAAACATTTTTTCACCGATCTTTACAAAACTCGGTAGTGTGTTTAAATAAAAGAGACCTACTGTAGAAAAAAATTCAACGAGGTCCAATTGAAAATTTCAAAATGACAGACATTTTAAACTTTTTGTGTTTACAGCCATTTAAAATTAAAAGTTTAAAACGTACATTTTGAAATTTTCAATTGGACCACGTTGAATTTATTTTCTACAGCAGGTCTCTTTTATTTAAACATAGGCCCTACTTACCGAGTTTTATAAAGATCGGTGAAAAAATATTGAAGATAACAGTTATTTTGTAAAAAATACAAAATAGTGGATATTTGGTGTACGAAGCGTTTAAAAAAATTATTCTTGATTTTATCTTTATTTTGACCCATTATAACCTATTCCTGGAGTCTGCCACTTTACTTTGGGACACCCTGTAGTTTCATCTTTACAAATAAATGTGACAGTGACAGCACATTTATTAGTAAGTATGAAGATCGGTAACTTCTTAGTGGTCTTTTATGTCATCTATAAGAAGAAACAGAAAGTAACCAAGAAAGATTTTTTTGTTTGTTTGTTGCTAACCTTTTAGAATGTAAATGATATGGCCGGTAATTGTTCGTTAAGAATGTTTGTTGATTTTTAGTGTTTGCCGAACAAGTTCGCTACGAATGTTCGGCCAGTGCGGACGCGGCTTAATTTAGTTGTGAAAATGCAGTTTACCTTTTCGCAAATGCAGTACGCTTACATCTTAACAGTTTGTTAACTCTTTTTATAAATAAATTTTATATAAATATAACTGGATGATTCATACTTTTCATTTCCAAATACGTCCTTTAATCAGTTTTTACAATTAAAACCTAATGACTGCGTTGCACTAAAATGTAATAAAAAACACGTTTTAGACATAATCTTATGTTTTTACTGAAGATAAAGAGTCTAAGATTTAAATTTACGTAAATGTTAGTGGGAATAAAAACAGAGAATTCTCAAAATAAGTTGATAGTGAACTCCAGACCACGACATTTCGCTTCCTCACCTGTTTACGTGACGTTCAAGGTCATTGCACCCCCCCCTCCCCTCGAAACAACCACCACGATGTTTTGAGTTGCTATTGCCCTCTCATGGAAACCGCCCCCCCCTCCCCCCCCGTAAGTCGGTCCTGGATCCGCCCTTGAATATAACTAGATTTTTAGAATGTAACTTAATTCAAACTGTTCACTATTACTAAAAAAAACAGTATTAAGGCTCGCCCACACCGGAGCGGGACAGCTGCGGGAACGGGACGGTAGCGGGAACGGTGTCAATGACCTGCGGGAACCAGCGGCAGCGGGACGTTGCGGGAAAGAGGGGGCCCACACCGAAGCGGTACATCTGCGGGACGCGAAACGACTCATTGGTTCATTTTCAGCAGTGCTACAGCGTAGATGTGATGAATTATATGTGTTTATGTGCTGTTTGTGGGTGTTACTTTGCTATGGGCCTAACCACAAGAGAAAGAAGCTCTCCTATTGCTAGCAATAGCTGAGGATGAAGATAATGCTGAGAGAGTGAAGTCCAAGTGGGTTCACGAGATTAATCTATCAAGAAACTCACTTGGAGAATACCACACTCTGATGCCAGAACTAAGAAAATTTCATATTCTTGAAATCCTTATGATTAAAGTCATAAAGTACTGGGCATAAATAAACGTACTCGACCAACTGCTCAGTGAACAACTCACTACACTCATCTTCAGCCATCTTCGCTGATGTCTGGATACCGAATGAGCCCAGCGTCCCGCGCGGTACATGCAGGACAATCCAACATGTTCCAAACTTGCAGGACGATCGGGTACCGCAGCGGGACGGCGGCAGCGGTACCGCTCTGGTGTGGGCGCTCACATTTAATAACGTGTGTTGGAAAATCCCGCGCGGGACATCGTCCCGCAACCGTCCCGTTCCCGCAGGTGTCCCGCTCCGGTGTGGGCGGGCCTTTACTACTCTTTTTCATATATTTATATGCCTGTGCCATTCAAATGTATGCAGAACCCAATAAGTAGGGACATCCCCTCTTAAAAATTTTTAGTTTTGCCATCAAAAACCAGAGGAAAATAAAGTGCTGATGCTAGGATTATTTCTTTTTGATCATCATAATCTTTAAATAAATCTTTGGAGATTGTTAATACTCACGTATTAAGTAACCTGAGGTGTCAAATATTTTTTCTTCACACTGGACGCGTTTCAAACAAATTACCGTTCATCTTCAGCAGTCACTTTACTAAAGTTAAAATCCCAATTTTTTTATGGTTGTCAGTTTTTTTTACACACGACACAAATGGGATTTTAATTTTAGTAAAGTGACTGCTGAAGATGAACGGTAATTCGTTTGAAACGCGTCCAGTGTGAAGAACAATATTTGACACCTCAGGCTAATTAATACGTGAGTATTAACAATCTGCAAAGATAATACTATAGGTGTCAAGGCTGTTAATGTATTGATCTTTAAATAAAATTTACATCTTGGTGGTGCTATCTGTGTTTCAAGGGCGGCGTTCTCACTTTCTCACTTCCGCTCAGCGTTCTCACTTAGGAATAAGGATGTCCTACTTATTCAGATCTGTAAATATTGGCCATTGTTATTAAGCTGTTTTCTCGGCATATCACACTAGAGCTATTTTATGTTCCAGCATTGCTTTCTCAGGTAATACTTGAAAATCCTTACGTCTTCAGACTTATACATTTTTAAGATAAAAAAACTTCATGTTTTGTTATTAAATATCTATCACTGACAATTTTGACCCCATTCTGTACGCACCTGTATGTAGTGGTTATGATTGCGATGTCTTCGCAGCAACACGGTCGAGCCGTACCGGTACAAGTTCTACCGCTGGCTGGTGTTCAGTCGCATCAAGGCCGCTCTGGGGCTGGACCGGGCCCGAACCTGCCTCTCGGCCGCCGCACCCATCGCCACCGACATCAAGATGTACTTCATGAGCATCGACATCCTCATCACTGATGTGAGTCACGGTGCAAAGCTATTTACTCATTTGGCGTAACAGAGAAAAAGAATATTTGAACATAATGTGGTTATAACATTGTTTTCATTACTGGTCTTTCGGCTGTTTGTTATTAAACTCTGCGCTTTTCAAATTTCATCACAAATTAAGTTATTGAGTGCTCCCAAATTTTACATTTCACGTTCACCTGCGTGCAAAAGCCCCAAAAAATCTTTATGCATGGGTGTAATTGAATGGAAAGGAGGAAGAGAAACATTTTCATAGAGTGTATGATTTTGTTAAGGGGAATCGACATATTGATAATGGCCTTTTATAACTTAACTTTTAGGTTATGACCCTGAAGCTTGTCAGTAAAATGTATTTGGAAGCTGAATTTGAACTGCTAGTTCTATTGACTTATATCGTGAGTTAAAAAATCTATACCTACTTATTTTATACGCTACAGTAAGGGGTTTTTTATGGAAACTCTTCAATTCTCAACCCATTTTCAAGTTTTGGATGTCAGATAGGGCTTGGTCAGAAGTTGTTTCCGCCAAAAATCAATGAGAATCAAACTTATAAAGACGCTATCCTTAATTTAAATTTGAAAATTTCCAATCAGAATAACATTGGAATTGGGTTAAGCTTTTTAAACATCTGTTGATGTACAGTTGTAAATAAGTGTAGTTAGGGGTAATTAATGATAATCACAATATTGTATTGGTCAGATGTCATGGATTTAGAACTACTACATATAGCAAGAGAAACATTTTCATAGAGTGTATGATTTTGTTAAGGGGAATCGACATATTGATAATGGCCTTTTATAACTTAACTTTTAGGTTATGACCCTGAAGCTTGTCAGTAAAATGTATTTGGAAGCTGAATTTGAACTGCTAGTTCTATTGACTTATATCGTGAGTTAAAAAATCTATACCTACTTATTTTATACGCTACAGTAAGGGGTTTTTTATGGAAACTCTTCAATTCTCAACCCATTTTCAAGTTTTGGATGTCAGATAGGGCTTGGTCAGAAGTTGTTTCCGCCAAAAATCAATGAGAATCAAACTTATAAAGACGCTATCCTTAATTTAAATTTGAAAATTTCCAATCAGAATAACATTGGAATTGGGTTAAGCTTTTTAAACATCTGTTGATGTACAGTTGTAAATAAGTGTAGTTAGGGGTAATTAATGATAATCACAATATTGTATTGGTCAGATGTCATGGATTTAGAACTACTATAAATAGCAAGAAATTTTAAGCAATGACATGTTGTAGTTCAAATCAATTGCTCGATTTCGAGTGGCAAATTCACTAGTAAGACACATAAAAAAGCTCAGATCAAGGTCTAGCTTTCAATTATCATGGTTTCATTTCAATTTTGTTACGTTTTCCCAAATTATTGGGGAACTCTCCTCCTTATACCCCTCACATTACACATTTATGTCTTTATGCTTAAAAACAAAATTTGATGCAATTGTTGTAGCAGCTACTCTACACTGTTTTGCGTATTGTGCTTAGGCCATCTGTCAGGTCTAGATTTGAGAGAAGGTTTTATTTAAATTAATGTCAATAAATCATGATTAAAACAACTTTTAATTAGCACTATAAAGTTCACACACATACAGCCAAGAGCATCCCTCAGAGGCAGTGGGCTTTCCACTGTACGGGTGTTTCTTGGCGACCCCGGGGTACCTGAGCCAAGCTGTGAGACCCTCCTCACAGTTCTTCCCGAGCTAGGGCCTTTCTTCTCATCTTTCAGGTCTTAGCTCACCGTCTTTATTCTTTCCTGAGCTAACCTTGCTCACCTTCTTGTTTTCGACCCCGAATCAAGGGTGTCTTTCCACCTTCTTTCGACCGGCTCATGCTGGGGGGTCCTGGGAGTGTCCCTGTTGTGTTGCAGGGACTGATGTGTGCCTCGCACTGCCGATGGTCTCCTCCAGTGTGTCGTCAGAAGCCAGCCGCTTCGGACCTTAGTCAGGGAGTGCGGCATGGATGCAGGGATCGGACTCTGCATTGCCACGGTGCGACCCCCAGCACGTCCGGCACATTTTGTGTATCGGTGCTGGGCAAACGGAGGTTCGGGCCCCGGAGTACCGGGGTAGGGGTGTCTTATCTCCTACGGGGGGTAGACATCCTAGGGTGTACCCGCTCTCGGCCGATGAAGGGCCGCCTCTTGCCGCACGATGCGCTGGTGACATGAAAGCATGGATTCTACTAAACGAAACACGAAGAACGTAAAGGAGAATGAGCAAGCCGCTTTTAGGCGAAGCTCTATTGTGCAGAGGTCTCCGACCTCGAAGACTGGGACGCCGACAGGGGGAATTAAAACCTCCCCCCCACCGGCGCCGTTCAAGACGGTAAGTGACGCCGGATCGTCGTCTGAGCCTGAAAAGAAGGAAGTGGAGGTCAATCTAGTGATGGAGGTGACCAAACCGGTAACACCTTTAGCCAATACCCAAGGGATTCCTCCCAGGAAGAGCCCTCTTCGTGCGGCATTCGAGCTGCAAATGCTTCGGCAACAGCAGGACGACGCCCACGAGGAGGAAGACTCATGTCTGAAGAAGATGAAAGCTCTTTTGAAGGAGATGGCCAAGGCCCTCTTAATTCAAAAGAACGTGAACAAGGCGATAAAAGAGGGGATCCCGAAACTCGAAGATGCTCTAGAAGAAATTGAGGAATGCCGGAAAATCAGGCTAAAGGCAGTGAAGCAGGAGCGCGATGTCACGAACCGAGTCATCTCTGCTTCGCCTCAAGCTCACCTGGCTGAGTCCCAGACTCAAGCCAGAAAGCGAAAGAAGAGGCAGAGCGGTTCTTCGCCGGGAAGCCCTGAGCTTGTTGAGGTGGACTCAGTGCCGAGACCGGTTTTTGTCACTGCGGCATCGCAGACATCTCCTGTCCAGGCTACTCAATCCACCCCGGGCGCTGTCGTGATTCCAGCGGCTACTCCTGCAGAGGTCCCTGCTCCGGCGACTAATCCTGCCTTGGCAGAAAACTCTGCCTCAACACCTTTGGGGGGCTGGAAGACGCGCCTGTCTAAGAAAGAAAGGAGGAGGCAGAAGCAAGCGGAGGCAGCTTCGAAAAGTGCGTCGAGGGTGGAGCGGACGCAAGTCTCAAACCCGGTTGGGGAGGCCTCTGGCAAGTCTGTCAGAAAGCCTAAACAACCCAGGCCTAAGAAGCCCAGGACGGAGGCAATATTGATCAAGCTCTTAGGGGGGCGATCTTTTGCCGATGTTCTGGGTCAGATTAGATCGCAGGCCAAACCGGAAGAGACCGACACCGTTATCAAGTCTATTCGGCGAACCCAGAACGGGGATGTCCTCCTCGAACTGGGGAAGTCGAGTGACAAGATCGGTTTTGCCGCTTCCCTCAAGACTGCACTTGGGGACAAAGGCTCCATCAAGGCCCTAGAACCGAAGTGTTCGGTCGAGATTCGGGACCTTGATGCCCTCTCCACCGAAGATGAGGTGACCCGTGCGATCCAGGTGGCACTCCCGGAGATACCGGCTGACGGAGTGAGGGTATGGCTGACAAAGCCAAACCGAAGTCAACTCCGGATGGCTGTCGCTGAGATGGGCGAAAAGCACGCTAATAAGCTGCTTAGCCTTCAGCACCTTAGAGTCGGTTGGGTCAGTTGCAGGCTCAAACGGAGGGTGGTAGTTTCGAGATGCTTCCGCTGTCTCGGTTTCGGCCACTCCTCCCGAAACTGTAAAGGGCCCGACAGGAGTGCCAACTGCTTCCAGTGTGGAAGCCAGGGCCACAAACGCAAGGAATGTTCCTCGAGCCCCTCCTGCTTCCTCTGCAAGGATTCAGGCTCCAGTGCCCTCGGTCACTTACCCGGGTCTGGTCAGTGCGGTGCCTTCAGAGCCGCACTTGAACAGGCAAAAGGCAGTGGACGGTAATTCGCATCCTCCAGGCCAACCTTCACAGATCCTGGGGAGCTGATAACCTTCTAGATCAGCTCGCCCGAGAACTTGGTGCTGACGCGCTCCTTATCAGCGAACAGTATCGGGACAGAGACCCAAACATTTGGATCTCCGACAGCCTCGGTACTGCTGCATTTTGGGCACGTAATACGCAGGATGTCTTGGTGCGGAGTCACGGGCGCGGCCGAGGATTCGTCTGGGTTCGGTGTAGGGACGTGACTATCTTCAGTTGCTATCTCACCCCCAACGAGGCCGTCCAGGACTTCCGCGACAAGATAGATAGTCTAGAGGAGTGCGTTCTCGGCACCACCGGGCATGTCGTCATTGGTGGCGATTTCAACGCCAGGGCCGTCGAGTGGGGAATGCCTTCTACCAGCTCCCGGGGGAAATACATCCTGGATTTCATCGCCAGGGCCGGTCTTGTCGTCCTTAACCAGGGTGACACACCTACTTTTCGGCGCCCCGGGCAGAGAGGCACGATCCCCGACGTCACCTTTGCGTCTGAGTCGCTCCTTTCGAGGATCTCTGGCTGGAGGGTTGTGGAGGACTACACGGGTAGCGACCACCAATACGTCGTTTTTGACCTGCATGATCAGGCAAATCGTCGAGTTTCCGCATCTCGGGAAGGGCCACGCCGGTGGAACACCAACAAACTGGACGTGGTCAAGTTCACCGAAGTCATCTCTCGGGGAGCGCAGGGGAATCCTGGTGAGGCTGGGGACGAGGCACTAGTAACATCCACGATGGAACTAATCGTCTCGGCCTGCGACCAGTCTATGCCGCGAAGGAAACCCCGACGCGACAAACAACCCGTTTACTGGTGGACTGAAGAGATTGCGGAACTCAGAAGAACATGTTTAAGAACTAGACGAGCCGCCACAAGAGCGAGAATTCCCGCAGACAGAGTTCGTAAGTCGGAGGCCTATAAAGCTGCGAGAAAATCTCTCCGCAAGGCGATCAACAGGAGCAAGGCGAATAGCTGGAGGAGACTTCGTGACGACGTTGACTCCGACCCGTGGGGCCTGGGTTACAAACTTGTAACACAGAAACTCGGCGCCCGCTCTCCACCTTCCATCATGGAGGGCGCCACCATGGGGAGGATCGTCGCTGCGTTGTTTCCTGAACATCCACAGCGACCGCCGGTTGACTTCGGACGGGTAGAGGACATTCCACTCTTCACCTTCGAGGAGCTGGAAACCTCCGTTCTCTCCCTGAAGAGCAACAAGGCTCCTGGCCCGGACGGGATTCCCAGTGAGGCTTTAAAGAAAGTATTTTCAATCAACGCTGACTTGTTGTTGAGAATGTACAATGCCTGTTTAGTAGAAGGGGTGTTTCCGGCTCCCTGGAAAACAGCCAGGCTTGTACTGATCAGCAAGGGCAAAGGTGATCCCGAGCTGCCGTCGTCCCACAGGCCTCTCTGCATGTTGGACACGGCTGGGAAGCTGTTCGAGAAGCTGATCCGTTCCCGCCTGACTTCTGCCGTGGAAGCTGCCGGGGACTTATGCCCCCGTCAGTACGGCTTCAGAAAGGGACGGTCAACGATCGACGCTGTCACCGAAGTTCAGAGAGCTGTGGAGAGAGCCGAGAGCCACAACCATTTCTCCCGCCGAGTAGTGCTTCTTGTTACGCTTGATGTCAAGAATGCCTTCAACTCGGCGAGGTGGGTCGATATGTTGGATGCGCTTCGCAACACCTTTCGTATTCCTGCATATCTGTTGCGGCTCATCGAGGATTATCTACGCTCTCGAAGCCTGATTTATCACACGAGGGACGGAACGCGGACGGTGGAAGTGACTTCTGGTGCCGCACAAGGTTCAATTCTCGGCCCGGATCTCTGGAACGTTGCCTATGACAGCCTCCTGAGGTCCGAGATGCCTGAGGAAACCACTTTGGTTGGGTACGCCGATGACATCGCAGCTCTCATAGCTGCACGCAACGTTGAGCTGGCCCAACTAAAGTTGAACCGAGTCATGCGTGTGGTCAACACCTGGATGTCAGATCACGGTCTCTCGCTTGCTCTCAGTAAGACGGAGATTGTGATCCTCACGAAGAAGAGGATCGACACCGTCGTCCCACTCCGAGTGGGAAGGGAGGTGGTCACATCAACTCGTGCCGCCAAATACCTTGGGGTTATGGTGGACACCAAGTTAAGCTGGAGGGATCAGATCTTCCGTACGGCGGACAAGGCCGCTAAGGTAGTCACTTACCTTAGTAGGCTGATGGCCAATGTCGGGGGTCCCCGATCCAGCAGAAGACGTCTGTTGATGTCCGCGGTCCAGTCCGTGCTCCTTTACGGGGCAGAGGTGTGGGCAGGCGCTCTAGATAAGGAGTGCTACAGGTTGCGACTCGCCCGGGTTCAGCGTCAAGCTGCCCTTCGGGTGTGTTCCGCCTACCGGACAGTGTCCGAGCCTGCCGTCCTGGTGGTCGCCGGAGTCATCCCTGTCAAGCTCTTGGCAGGGGAGAGGAAAGCGATTTATCAGAGACAAGGCGAGATCGGCAAGGACACGGCAAGAACAGAAGAGCGCTCCCGAACCTTCCAGCAGTGGCAACACAGCTGGGAGCACGACACCCGAGGACGATGGACTGCGCGACTCATCGAGCAGGTCCAACCATGGGTAGAAAGGCGGCATGGCGAGGTGGACTACTTCCTCACGCAGTTCCTGACAGGTCATGGCTATTTCAAGTCGTACCTGAACCGGATTGGCAAGACCGGTTCACCGGATTGCATCTACTGCCCGGGCGTTCCCGATGACGCGGAACACACCTTCTTCCGCTGTTCGCGTTGGGAAAGGCCCCGCCTGGAGGCCACAAGAAAACTCGGTGTTTTTTCGGTGGACACGGTCTGCCAAAAGATTATGGAGGATGAGGGCAACTGGGATTGTTTGTCACAGTTCGTCCGGGGCATCCTCCTGGAAAAGAAAACCGATCTGGACCGCGAAGTGACCCAGATCCCTTGATCGAGCGGCTGGATAAGGAGCGAGCCCCACGGGCGTAAGCCAAATTTAGGCCTAGCCTGACGTAATGTGACAAACAATTCCAGGTTAGATTCCTAAAGAGTAGAGGAGGTTTTTTAGTGGGTAAACCCGTTTTTAGGGGAGCCCCACACTACAGGCTGGCCACCTGTGTGCGTAATGCATTTTTCCGCCTCTCCCTCAAAAAAAAAAAAAAAAAAAAAAAAAAAAAAAAATACAGCCAAGAGCCATTTTTCAGAGAGAGATAAAATATTAGTGAACGGTAAAGTGGACACTCGCAGGTGAACCAACCTTATAAATTAACTACAAATTTGTAACTGTTTTCAAATACTATAATACATTCACAACACTTCCCCTCTGAGAAGAAAAAAATATTTTTTAGTTAGGCCTATACATTTACATTATTTTTAATCAATGGTTTCATTAACTTAATTGTTAAAAGCAGTTAATCTCAACATTTTATAAAGGTATCATTTTACACCATTTTTTCTTTTTTTTTTACTATTAACTATCCAACATCTTAGCTGTGAGGATAGTTTACTGTTACTTAGTCAACATACCAGTGCTACAAGAAATTCATTCAAACTCACAAGTTTTCATTTTAAGCCTAACTTAGTATTGCTTCTTTTACATAGGCTAGTTCAATTATCTTTCTTTTTTATGTTATTACTTTTATTACCTCTTCCATCTTAGTGTGAAAGTTTTCATCTTAACGTGAAGACATTTCATCTTAGTGTGGAATATTTTACAGGTGTGTAACCAATACACTTAACAAACTCATTCTTCATAATTATTCTTAGAAATTATTTCATGAATGTTTAAAAACATAAATATCCAGTAATAACAAACATTGTTACTTTGCTTCTTAAAATTCTATTTAGAGATTAGGGCCTATTACTCAACATCTACACTTTTATTAGGGCCTATTACTCAACATCTACATTTTTATTAGGGCCTATTAATTTATAGGCCTACATATTCCTCAAAACAGTGTGAAAGAATTCAATCATATCAAACAGTTACATTTGAGTTGGCTCAACTTGATGCGTACAAGGAAATAACAAATAGTAAATAGTAACAAGTAATATTTTCCCTTGAAACCATGGGCTGAATAGAATATTAAACTGAAAAACACTGAAAGGCTACAAAATTAAGGGGTTTTACAACACTTAAAACTAAAACACATTTTCTGGTTACTGAATGATTACATTTCATAATCTCTATACCTGATAGATTTTCTCAATGGTCTACCATACCTTGAGGTTGGTTTGTCAGCATCAGCTGTACAATCAGTTTCAATATTTACATTCATTGAAGGCATTTCTTCAATATTTTGACTATTTACAACAGATTCATTGTGTTGGAACGACATACTTTTGTTGCACAAAGGAGTTGAATGACTAATCCTACAAGGTGCTTCAACAGAAAGATTTAATTCATCATGATTATCACTGTACCAATTTTC
Organism: Neoaliturus tenellus; assembly: GCA_030545055.2. Lineage (NCBI taxonomy): Eukaryota > Metazoa > Arthropoda > Insecta > Hemiptera > Cicadellidae > Neoaliturus > Neoaliturus tenellus. The sequence goes on along the minus strand of CM061533.1, from coordinate 21,887,272 downwards.
TTGGCCATCTGTAGGTCTTGGCTTAAGGTGAAATGTGTTACGAATGACAACTCTGCCACTTCGATACAGTTTTACAACATAAGAGCTTATGTTAGCTGTATAGCCTACTACAACACCTGGTTCCCAGATTCTTGAGTTAACATTGTAAACATTTACCTTGTCATTTACTTTGAAGTATCGTCTAGGACGTGTATTCTTATTGTAATACTTAGCAGACCAATCTTGCTTTTTAGAGAGTAGCTTACTTACTACACTAGGATCATGTACCTGTGGTCTTAACAAGTTAGCAGAAATTGGGAGTTTGCTTCGTAGCCTACGACTCATTAGAAGTTGAGCAGGAGAAAATTCACCTAATACTGGTGTATTACGGAACTCTAACAAGGCTACATTAATATCCTTGTTTTCATCACAACATTTCTTAAGAATTTTCTTAAAAGTTTGTACCATTCTTTCAACTTGCCCATTTGACCTAGGGTACAAGGGGCTTGAATTTACAACTTCAAAATTCCATTGGAAAGCAAAATTCTTGAATTGATAGGAACCAAACGGATTATTATCAGCAACTACTTTAGAGGGTATACCATGAATTGCAAACAATTTTTTCAACTCTTGGATCACATCTACACTACTTTTAGATCTTAGTTCTACACAATCCAACCATTTACTGTAATAGTCAACTACAACTAAATAAATTTTACCACCGTACTCAGCAATATCCATACCAATTTTATTGTATGGCAAATCAGGAATTTCATGTGACCTTAAGGGTTCTTTTGCATTGGCATTCATATACCTTTGACATACAGAACAATTTGAAACACAGTTATCAATGTCATCTGACATCCCTGGCCAGTAGATGAGCTGCCTAGCTCTAGATTTTGTCTTCTGACAACCCAGGTGATTTTCATGCAATAAATCAAGCATTGATTTTCTAAGGCTAACTGGAACAATAAGTTTGTCATCTAAAAATACCAGATCATTTGATACATATAAGTCATTACGCTTACCATAATAGATTTTGACACAATCGGGTACATACTTTTTGTTACTAGGCCAGCCAGTTTTGAAATAACCTTTCACTAACTTAACTTTAAGGCAGGGTCATTTTCAGTGCACTCAATGAACTCTTTTTTCCTTTGATCGGGTATAGGCAAATCATGACTAACAAAATGTTCAACTAAATCTACGTTTACATGAGATACACTATCATTTTTACATGTTCTAGATAGTAAATCTGCAACAACCATCTTTTTACCAGGGCAATATTTAATCACAAGATCATACTTTACCAACTTCAACTTGAGTCTTTGTAATCTAGGCGACATTATCTTATGAATAGGCTTATTCATAATGGATTCAAGTGGTTTCGAGTCATTAAAAACGACAAATTTGTTACCGTACAACATGTGGTGGTATTTTGTAACCGCAAACACTATGCTTAACATCTCTTTTTCAACTTGTGCATACTGTTGTTCTGCATCATTAAGACTTCTTGATGCAAAAGAAATAGGCCTACCTTCTTGAATTATGCAACAACCTAGCCCGTCCTTACTAGCATCAGAATGAACTTCAATAGGCTTGTCTCGGTTAAATGTTGCTAAAACTGGGGCTGTAGTTACAGCTTTCTTTAAATTCTTTACACATTCAGAGTGAACGGGGAGCCACAACCATTTAGCACTCTTTTTAAGTAGTTCTCGCAATGGACTTGTTAGACTTGAAAGATTTGGTATGAAATTACGAAAATAATTGAACAAGCCAAGCATAGATTGAAGTTCTTTCTTATTGCTCGGATCAGGTAAATCTACAACTGACCTAACCTGACTTTCATCCAGATGAACACCATCTGATGTGAAACATAAGCCTAAAAAATTAACTTTTGTCTGCTTGTACTGGAGTTTTTTAGGGTTAAATCTTACACCATATTTTCTAGCTCTTTCAATAACCTGACTTACAATATGGTCATGTTCTTCCTCAGACTCAGCCGAGATCAGTAAATCATCAAAATAGACTGTGACATTTTTCAAATCTGAAAATATCTGGGAGTTTAGCTTTTGGAAGAGCTCAGGGGCTACTTTTATGCCAAAAGGCAATCTTAGAAATCTATAGCATCCAAACGGGGAGCTAAATGTACAGAGATGACTCGATTAATAATCTAAAGCTACATGCCAAAACCCATCCTTTAGATCAAAAACACTGAATAACTTTTTACCACTTAGTTTGGCTTTGATTTCTTCCACAGTAGGAATCATAAAGGGCTGAGACACAAGTGCTGAATTTAAAGCCTGAGGGTCTAGACAGAGCCTTAAGGACTTGTCACCCTTCTCCACTATGACTAAATTGCTAACCCAATTATGAGGGACATCTACTTTCTGAATAACATTTATTTCCTGTAACTGTTCAAGTGTTGATTTCAACTTAGGCAACAAGGCATACGGTACCCGCCGAGGGGGTTTTACTACAGGTTCGATATCCGGGTTTACCTTAAGGGTATGTTTACCTGGAAAACATCCTAAGCCCTGAAATAATTCTACATTAGATTCAATAAAGCTATCTGTCGATACATCACTAACAGTGTTTACTCTTTGAATTAAACCTAGCTTTACACAAGTACTTAACCCTAAGATTGGTATGCATTTTGGGTGATTCACAACAACAAAATCTTCCTTAGTTGACAAAGTTTTGAATTTACAATTGAGTGTTATCAAACCCTCTGTTCTCAATTTGAAACCACCATAGGACTCTAGCCTAATGTTAGACTTAACAATGAATTCACCTAACTGGGAATCAATTTTACTGACAACTTGTCTTGGTATAATGTTAATCTCTGCACCACTGTCTAGTTTGAATTTTACTTTGTGTCCATTAATATTAAGAGTTTCATACCAGGCAAGTGAGTCTTTGTTAGATTCAATGTTATTAATTTGAAAATCATTTTCATCAGAAAACAACGCAAGATCATTAACATACTTAGAGGCTACAGGTTTGTTTTTCAAACATCCAGAAGAAAAATGGTTCATTTTGTCACAAACAAAACACTTTTTCCCATAGGCTGGACACTTAGCCGGTAGATGAACTGTGTTGCATTTCTTACATAAATAAGTTTTAGGACTACTCTGAACAGGTTTAGAAGACCTACCTTCAGACTTGTTTCCACTAGGCCTATTCTTAAAACTTTTTGCATCGGACTTAAACGTAGAATTGTTCATGGGCCTATTCTCCGTAGGCCTATAGTAGTTAGGCTTAGAAACTTGGTGTACTACTTCCTCCGACTTCACAAGAGGTCTTGAACGTTGAAGTTGATAAGAATACGGATCACTAACTGAGGCTTGGCCTACAACATTTTTGTCTCTAACCATTGAGGTAATCTGTTCACGGCTAGATTCAACTAGACGGCAGTACTTAATTGCATCATCCAATTTAATATTGGTCTCCCTTAGCAATCTTTCTTGCGTGGATTCGTCTGCAATCCCCATCACTATGCGGTCTCTTATTAGATGATCCTCTTGATCACCAAAATCACATGATATAGCTAGTTTACGCAAGTCTGTTAAAAAGTTATTAAAGGGCTCGCCTTGAGCTTGGGAACGCTTAAAAAATAAATAGCGTTGGTAAACAACATTTTCCTTCGGGGTGAAATGTTTGTCAAAAGCTTCGATCACTGTTTTTAATTCTAGGTCTTTAATGTCTCCAAGTTTGAACGTATAATAGATTGACAAAGCTTCCTCCCCGATGACATTAAGCAATTGGGCTATTTTAACATCTTCACTTTTACTCTCGGCTTCAGTAGCCTTGAGAAACAGCAGAAATTGGTTTTTAAAAAGTGTCCATTCACTGGAAACATTATCACCCAAGGTTAAAGGCTTAGGTGGCTTAAAACTCATTTCGAAAGTTTAAGTAAATTGTTTATGTTAATACTCAAACGAGTTATTAAAGTCCTACATCTTAAAGTTGGGCGTAACCAAGAACTTAACGATGTATACCTGAAAGCTCGTACTTCTCATAATGGTCTCTGGCTTTCTCACTATTAATTACACTTTTACCACTTCTTACTTCTCTCATTTTTACTTCAATACGCAGCGCCATGTCAGGTCTAGATTTGAGAGAAGGTTTTATTTAAATTAATGTCAATAAATCATGATTAAAACAACTTTTAATTAGCACTATAAAGTTCACACACATACAGCCAAGAGCCATTTTTCAGAGAGAGATAAAATATTAGTGAACGGTAAAGTGGACACTCGCAGGTGAACCAACCTTATAAATTAACTACAAATTTGTAACTGTTTTCAAATACTATAATACATTCACAACACCCTTGATGTACTTCTAAAAAATCTGGAAGAAATCTACTTTTTTGACTATCTAATTGTGGCACACAACCCAGGCATGAATAAGGCTATTAATTAATCTATAAAAAAAATAATAATATGACTTGGGAATGGTAGGGGTATAATGTGCCCCCTGCCAACTTATGGAAAAGTTGCATAAGAATATATAAGACTTCCGAACTGATTTTACAACTTCGAAATACTAACTATTTCCGTGTGCCACCTATGCTTACCATATACTTTTGGCTGATTTTTGTTTCATTTATTGGTACATACCCTGCATAGTGTTTGCTTAAATTATCTTGCTTATTTTTTTAAGGCTTTCGGCATGTCAGAGAGTTCTGGAGCCCACACGTTGTCCAAAGCCACAGATTTCCAGATAGACTCTATTGGAAGGACAGTTCCAGGAGCAGAAACCAAACTTCACAATCAAGACGCAGACGGTCAAGGAGAGGTTAGCGATTTTACACCTCCTCGGCAACTCAGAGTAGTTTGATTTATTTTCAGACCGTTATAATGCTACTCTTAAAATACAAAATAACAATTATAGTTAAAGTTTTTGTAGTTTTTACTACTATATTGTTTTTAAAGGATTTAAAATAATAGTTTGTGCACGATTAAAGCCACTTTGTGATGTTGATTTATAGTAAATAAAACTACAGTGAATGTTTGCATTAGTTACAATAATTTATTATTTTATCCCCGGATTTTCTGAAAAAGTTATTTCAAATGTCTTAATACTTCTAAAGCTACTTTTAGATTCCTATAAGAATATAATCAATATATAATATAGTAAAAATAATAGGCTTCAACTGAGTAAGAAAATATGTGAGTATGATGGCTGTCTTTTAAAGTTTAAAAAGCACTATTTTCCGCCGTCTGTTGACAGATTTGCATGCGGGGCAGGCATGTGCAGATGGGTTACCTGAAGGAGCCTGAGAAGACAAAAGCTGCGATAGACTCGGAGGGCTGGCTCCACTCCGGGGATGTTGGCACTATTGACGAGAAGGGCTTCCTCCGCATCACCGGCAGGATTAAGGTTAGACGACAAACAAACTTGTTGGAATACAATTTCGGAATTAGTATGAAAGTAGCTTTCCCAATTCAACACTACTGCTTTTGAGTTGGCAGTTACTTGTGTAACATCGGGATCGTAAATTTGGTTAATACTGTAGGGCCTACTGGAAAAAATACTATTTGAGAAGTGTGTAGAATTCTTTCATTGTTTCCGGTTTATCCTCTTTCATAACATTAAATTATTTATAATCCTCATTAAAATTATTAGTATGCTGAATATATTTCTGGTGTTTTCAAACTATTATTTGGTTTATTCTATTTTTTTTTTAATGTTTTCACAATTACTTAAAAGTTAAGAATGTAGGTTATGCCTTTCCCATCTAGCGGAATTTCCCTCTTTACTTAACCAAATATTACACTTATATGAATGATGATCTGACCGTATAAGAGCAACTCTAACCCACCACATACTACAGTGAACCCAAAGCCGTAGCCAGAAAAAAATTGTGGGGCGGGTTTGAGTTCCGTGTAGTAATTATCAAACTTTCATTTTAACACAATTGTTAATAGGCTGTAATATAATGTTAAAGCATGATTTTTCACGTTTTAAATATTTAAATAGGAGCCTACTTATATAATTACAATAATAATTATTATTAGCATTGAAGAAAATACAGTAGACTCCCTCTTAACCGGCCACCTTTTAACCGGTCTCCGCTTTAACCGGCCTACTCTGACACAAAATAACATCTTTTTAACCGGCCATTTTTTATCTCAACATCGCTTTAACCGGCCGCGTTTCGCCGGAAACTAAGTTTTCTTATCTAATGTATCATTCAATTCAACTTTATTTCATATTGACGTTCCCAAGCCAATTAAACTATAATGTCCTGGGCGGAAGTGACTGTCACCGGAAATCAATGCGTTTGCGCCTACTATCCAGTAGACCACAATAAAGAAACAAATTATTATTAGTGTAGGTTTGTTGTGGATTTCATGGGTGGTGGATATTACAGTAGCTATAAATCATATACAGTAATGTATTTAAGGTTGTTTTTCAAGTAATAATTATATTTAGATCATATAAAATTGTGGGATGGCGTTCTTAAATGAACATCGGTTTAACCGGCCAATTCATTATCCGGCTGCGTCCTGGTCCCGAGGTGGCCGGTTAAGAGGGAGTCTACTGTACAGCATTAATCATCATGTGAACTACAATTTTTTTTTTGGGAAGCTTGCTAACTTTAAAAAAACATACAATTTAAAGTCGCTAAATGTCGATAGCATAAGCATAGCATCAATAATTATATACCAATTTCAATAATAATAATGAATAATGCTAACAATATATAACAATAACATACCTAAAACTGATTATTTTACAACACAATAAATACCACAGTAGCCTAACTATATTTCTCGATATCAGCATATTATTTCCACTCTTCCTCAGTCTATAATAAATAACTGAAGACCGAGCATTTGCTCGGGAAACCTGAATAATTCTTCATAGTAATATCAGTAACACACAGTGCCCTAAAATACCAAGTGCAAACATGCATGTTTCTATTCAAGACGAGCTCGTTCGCTCCGCTCCTTGCCCTTTAGACTGTTTTTAAGAAGGCCTACGTGTGCTGCACTTTAATATATATTTGTTTAACTACATGTTGAATCCGTAACACGTGGATTATATTTCTATGGTTACCATCTGATTTAATTAATTTTTAATTCTTTTGTTTTAAAATCAATACAATCCCACAAATTGCAAAGTTGTTTTATCCTTTCGCCTAAATTTTATTTATTCATAATCACCAATAAAAAGTGCGATTTAAAAAAAAAAACGTAAATTGTATTTACTATAGTAGCATTCAGTACTGTAATTTACCAGTAACTGGCCACCATTCAAAACCGCATCATGTTTAAACTCGAACTCACGGTCTGTACTTTGACAGTTGATTCAGCTGTGTTCATTATTTCTTTGTTTAAAGGCCAATGTTAAAAGTGTTACCATTTAAATTAAAGACTATGACGAAATAAGATTTTTCCTGACACTGAGACCTGAAATAATATATTTTTTATCTCAGAACTAAATACCTAAGTTATTTTCAGATTTTTGGAAAATCGTTGACAGCCTTTTTTGAGATCTGTGTGCATACATACACAGTTACAAATTTACCTTACTCGTATAAGATCAGAGTAACTTATAAGTTAGTTGGTTCATAAAAAAATAAACTCAGTTTTTTTTTATGTTGTTCCGTCTCTCCTGTGAATTTACATCGTAGGCCTAAACTTCAGTAACTTACTTCCGCTCAGACGGCTTTGACCACAAGAAAAAATTACAAGAAGAAATATTGGCTGGTCTTCGTCTTGGCTCGTCATAAAAAGGTTAAATCGAGGCTGTTGATGCAAGAGCAGGCATAATTAAAATATATTTTCACTGTTTTTGTTTTGTTTTACCTACCTAAGCTGTGTTCTAACTAAGCATTCATATCGTCTATGTAATTAAACAGACGACACAAAGCTTTATGAAGACTAATTCAAAGTTCACTATGTAAAACCATTGACTAAAGTCAATGGTAAAACTAAACTGCACAGTACACACACGATCGGCACACGTTCTGATTAGGGAATTGACATGCTAAGGTTATTTCAAATTCCCGCTCATTTGTTGTTACACTCCTCCTTGAACCGCAATCATCCCCATTTTGGCGCGCACACAGCTGATTAACTACGACATCCTTCATTATTTGAACATTGTAATTAAACAAATGAGTATTTTTTACTTTGTTTTTATGTTTTTTCCTTGACATTATTTAATTTTCAAACAGTTTTTTATGGAAAAATTCTACACATTTTTATTGGTCTTTTTTAATTATGTATTCCAAAATTTCGGGGGGGTTTCGACCCCCTGACCCCCCCCCCCCCCGCTGGCTACGGCCTTGAGTGAACCTATCAGACATTGTACCTCTAGAGTGACTAAACCATTTGGCCGTAAATACCTATCTGCCCATGTAATTTTAACTGTCAATGACTAATATATCCTCAGAAATTTGCCACGCCAGCGATGCCGAGTCACAGGTGCAGTAAAACCAAGGAGTTGAACAATCTAGAATGTCAAGTTAACAGTATACAACTGGTCTTAAATATTTTCCTAAATTTACTGAACTATAAACATCTTTTATAATTTTAAGAATGTGATTAGTATATGCTTAACTACCCGAATCTGGACATTTTGTAAACATTAAGCCACTTCCTCAGGAGCTGCTGATCACTGCAGGAGGAGAAAACATTCCGCCGGTGCTGATTGAACAGACCATCAAGAAGGAGCTCCCGTGCATCAGCAACGCACAGGTCATCGGGGACAGGAGGAAGTTCCTCTCCGTGCTGCTCACGCTCAAGGTAGGTTATAACAGACCATCAAGAAGGAGCTCCCGTGCATCAGCAACGCACAGGTCATCGGGGACAGGAGGAAGTTCCTCTCTGTACTGCTCACGCTCAAGGTAGGTTATAACAGACCATCAAGAAGGAGCTCCCGTGCATCAGCAACGCACAGGTCATCGGGGACAGGAGGAAGTTCCTCTCCGTGCTGCTCACGCTCAAGGTAGGTTATAACAGACCATCAAGAAGGAGCTCCCGTGCATCAGCAACGCACAGGTCATCGGGGACAGGAGGAAGTTCCTCTCCGTGCTGCTCACGCTCAAGGTAGGTTATGACAGACCATCAAGAAGGAGCTCCCGTGCATCAGCAACGCACAGGTCATCGGGGACAGGAGGAAGTTCCTCTCCGTGCTGCTCACGCTCAAGGTAGGTTATAACAGACCATCAAGAAGGAGCTCCCGTGCATCAGCAACGCACAGGTCATCGGGGACAGGAGGAAGTTCCTCTCCGTACTGCTCACGCTCAAGGTAGGTTATAACAGACCATCAAGAAGGAGCTCCCGTGCATCAGCAATGCACAGGTCATCGGGGACGGGAGGAAGTTCCTCTCCGTGCTGCTCACGCTCAAGGTAGGTTATAACAGACCATCAAGAAGGAGCTCCCGTGCATCAGCAACGCACAGGTCATCGGGGACGGGAGGAAGTTCCTCTCCGTGCTGCTCACGCTCAAGGTAGGTTATAACAGACCATCAAGAAGGAGCTCCCGTGCATCAGCAACGCACAGGTCATCGGGGACAGGAGGAAGTTCCTCTCCGTGTTGCTCACGCTCAAGGTAGGTTATAACAGACCATCAAGAAGGAGCTCCCGTGCATCAGCAACGCACAGGTCATCGGGGACAGGAGGAAGTTCCTCTCCGTGTTGCTCACGCTCAAGGTAGGTTATAACAGACCATCAAGAAGGAGCTCCCGTGCATCAGCAACGCACAGGTCATCGGGGACAGGAGGAAGTTCCTCTCCGTGTTGCTCACGCTCAAGGTAGGTTATAACAGACCATCAAGAAGGAGCTCCCGTGCATCAGCAACGCACAGGTCATCGGGGACAGGAGGAAGTTCCTCTCCGTACTGCTCACGCTCAAGGTAGGTTATAACAGACCATCAAGAAGGAGCTCCCGTGCATCAGCAACGCACAGGTCATCGGGGACAGGAGGAAGTTCCTCTCTGTGTTGCTCACGCTCAAGGTAGGTTATAACAGACCATCAAGAAGCAGCTCCCGTGCATCAGCAACGCACAGGTCATCGGGGACAGGAGGAAGTTCCTCTCCGTGCTGCTCACGCTCAAGGTAGGTTATGACAGACCATCAAGAAGGAGCTCCCGTGCATCAGCAACGCACAGGTCATCGGGGACAGGAGGAAGTTCCTCTCCGTGCTGCTCACGCTCAAGGTAGGTTATAACAGACCATCAAGAAGGAGCTCCCGTGCATCAGCAACGCACAGGTCATCGGGGACAGGAGGAAGTTCCTCTCCGTACTGCTCACGCTCAAGGTAGGTTATAACAGACCATCAAGAAGGAGCTCCCGTGCATCAGCAATGCACAGGTCATCGGGGACGGGAGGAAGTTCCTCTCCGTGCTGCTCACGCTCAAGGTAGGTTATAACAGACCATCAAGAAGGAGCTCCCGTGCATCAGCAACGCACAGGTCATCGGGGACAGGAGGAAGTTCCTCTCCGTACTGCTCACGCTCAAGGTAGGTTAGAACAGACAATCAAGAAGGAGCTCCCGTGCATCAGCAACGCACAGGTCATCGGGGACAGGAGGAAGTTCCTCTCCGTGCTGCTCACGCTCAAGGTAGGTTATAACAGACCATCAAGAAGGAGCTCCCGTGCATCAGCAACGCACAGGTCATCGGGGACAGGAGGAAGTTCCTCTCCGTACTGCTCACGCTCAAGGTAGGTTATAACAGACCATCAAGAAGGAGCTCCCGTGCATCAGCAACGCACAGGTCATCGGGGACAGGAGGAAGTTCCTCTCCGTGCTGCTCACGCTCAAGGTAGGTTATAACAGACCATCAAGAAGGAGCTCCCGTGCATCAGCAACGCACAGGTCATCGGGGACAGGAGGAAGTTCCTCTCCGTACTGCTCACGCTCAAGGTAGGTTATAACAGACCATCAAGAAGGAGCTCCCGTGCATCAGCAACGCACAGGACATCGGGGACAGGAGGAAGTTCCTCTCCGTACTGCTCACGCTTAAGGTAGGTTATAACAGACCATCAAGAAGGAGCTCCCGTGCATCAGCAACGCACAGGTCATCGGGGACAGGAGGAAGTTCCTCTCCGTGTTGCTCACGCTCAAGGTAGGTTATAACAGACCATCAAGAAGGAGCTCCCGTGCATCAGCAACGCACAGGTCATCGGGGACAGGAGGAAGTTCCTCTCCGTACTGCTCACGCTCAAGGTAGGTTATAACAGACCATCAAGAAGGAGCTCCCGTGCATCAGCAACGCACAGGTCATCGGGGACAGGAGGAAGTTCCTCTCTGTGTTGCTCACGCTCAAGGTAGGTTATAACAGACCATCAAGAAGCAGCTCCCGTGCATCAGCAACGCACAGGTCATCGGGGACAGGAGGAAGTTCCTCTCCGTGCTGCTCACGCTCAAGGTAGGTTATAACAGACCATCAAGAAGGAGCTTCCGTGCATCAGCAACGCACAGGTCATCGGGGACAGGAGGAAGTTCCTCTCCGTGCTGCTCACGCTCAAGGTAGGTTATAACAGACCATCAAGAAGGAGCTCCCGTGCATCAGCAACGCACAGGTCATCGGGGACAGGAGGAAGTTCCTCTCCGTACTGCTCACGCTCAAGGTAGGTTAGAACAGACCATCAAGAAGGAGCTCCCGTGCATCAGCAACGCACAGGTCATCGGGGACAGGAGGAAGTTCCTCTCCGTGCTGCTCACGCTCAAGGTAGGTTATAACAGACCATCAAGAAGGAGCTCCCGTGCATCAGCAACGCACAGGTCATCGGGGACAGGAGGAAGTTCCTCTCCGTACTGCTCACGCTCAAGGTAGGTTATAACAGACCATCAAGAAGGAGCTCCCGTGCATCAGCAACGCACAGGTCATCGGGGACAGGAGGAAGTTCCTCTCCGTGCTGCTCACGCTCAAGGTAGGTTATAACAGACCATCAAGAAGGAGCTCCCGTGCATCAGCAACGCACAGGTCATCGGGGACAGGAGGAAGTTCCTCTCCGTACTGCTCACGCTCAAGGTAGGTTATAACAGACCATCAAGAAGGAGCTCCCGTGCATCAGCAACGCACAGGACATCGGGGACAGGAGGAAGTTCCTCTCCGTACTGCTCACGCTCAAGGTAGGTTATAACAGACCATCAAGAAGGAGCTCCCGTGCATCAGCAACGCACAGGTCATCGGGGACAGGAGGAAGTTCCTCTCTGTGCTGCTCACGCTCAAGGTAGGTTATGTTATAATAGGCTCAAAGATGCATGCCATTTGCCGAGTCTCAGAAAATAAGTTTTCATCATACCATTGCGATAAACGTTGTTTTCAGAACGGTCAGCTGTGATCGAAACTAGTTGATTCCCGGTGGGTTGGATAAACGTGTTGGTAAACAAAGTTTTCGGGACTAGACCGCGAAACAGTGGTTTTCGGGACACTAAACAAGTTAATTTATTTTTATTTTCAATAACAGCTGTAAACTTGGCTTCGCCTCGTACTTGAAACTCGATCTTGCATCGATAACGATCACTTTCCGGACTAGTGACGAAATATACTATATTTGAAAGGCAACATGATGTAACCTTTGTTTGCTCAAAGCTTGTGAGAAGTAGTATCAGCACTGCTTTTATTTTGTGTCTTTCTAAGCCTAGGGCATTTTATAATGTTTTGAAGGGGAATGGTCCAAACCCTTCATTTTGTGTGACTTTTTTAACAAATGTTTGACCATCTGTGGTTGTTTCCAGAAAATAATTTTCAACTGTTTGCCAAAATGTGTGCTGCAATAAAACTCCTTATTCAGGGTGTCCACGCAACGGGAATTGCGGGAAAAGCGGGAATTATACGGAAATTTTTATTGGCGTGAAAAATGCGGGAATTATGCGGGAATTTCTGAAAAATGCGTGATTTTTCATAATAATCGAAATTAAAAGACGCTAATTCCCGCCGAATGGAGACGTCCATGTTCGTCGTACGGAGACGTTAGTGTTCGCCGAACAGAGACGTCCGTGTTTGCAAACCGGGAGACGTCCGTTTTTGCCGATTGGAGGCGCTTGTATCCGCCGAACGGAGACGTCCATGTCAGCCGAATGGAAACGCTCATGCTCGCTGATCGAAGACGCTTGCATCCGCCTAACAGAGACGTCCGTCACCGTCAAAGATGTCCGTGACCACCGATCGGAGACGTTCGTGGCCGCCAATCGAAGACGCTCGTATCCACCGAACGCAGATGGATCATTCCGCTGACCGGAGATGGATGTGCCCACTGAAAGGATACGCTCATGTCCGTCAATGGAAGACGACCGTCACCGGCGAACGGAAAAGACCTTCACCGCCGATCGGATCGAAGACGGCCGTTATCGCCGAACGGAGACTTCCGTGTTCGCAAAACGGAGACGTCCGTTTTTGCCGGTCGGAGACGCTCGTATCCGCCAAACAGATGACGCGACGTCACCGCCGAACGGAGACGACCGTCATCGCCGAACAGAGACTGGCGAAAATGCCGAACAGAGACTGGCGCCAATGCCGAACGGAGACGTCCGTGTCTGCCGATCGAAGACGCTAATATCCACTGAACAGAGACGTCCGTCAACGTCAAACAAAGACGTCCATGACCGCCGGTCGGAGACGCTCGTGGCCGCCTATCAAAGACGTTCTTAGGCGATTATATCTGCCAACCGGGGCGATCGTGCCCGCCGCTATCATTCGATTATATCCGCCGACCGGCGATCGTGTCCGCCGGCCGGGGCGATCGTGTCCGTCGATCTCAGGCGATTATATCCGCCGACCAGCGATCGTGTCCGCCGGCCGGGGCGATTGTGTCCGCCGATCTCAGGCGATTATACCCGCCGACCGGGTGATCGTATCTGCCGCTCCTAGTCAATTATATCCGCCAACCGAGATGACCATGTCCGCCGAATGGAGATGTTTGTGTCTGCTGATTGGGGGCGCTCTGCTGATCGTAGGCGCTTGTCCCTTACCTTTGTGACGTTCTCCGGGCCTCTAGTGATGGTCCTCCGGGACATCAATAATTATTATTATGGATTTTTATAATCTTTTTAAGAATATTTTACTTGACAAAATTGAGGTATAACCGGCGGGAAAAACGTGAAATATCGGTGGGAAATGCGGGAAATACACGGGAATTTTGTGAGGCCAGTTTTGTGGACATTCTGTTATTTCATTAATAAATGTTATGCTGTCACATATTTCCCTCTGCTAAGCTATGGGTTTTATTAGATATTGACAGGGATGAGTTGTATTAGTATATCACTATATCACTATCACTATTTTGAGACACGGACCTCACATAGTGGGTATTTTAACCTGAATGTGAATGAGAGATGAGTGTAGGAGGTTGTGGCGCGATTTTGTAGTCTTGTTACTGTCTAAGGCCAACCTTCTCCTTAGATAGGACTGTTAATTAATAGCCCAACACAGCCATTGGTATCTAAGGACCTACAGTTTAACATGGGATCCGAAACACAATTTTGACCTGACAAATAAGAATTGGTTTATGAAGATGGTCTTTATGGATGAACTAGTATTCACTAGTGCGGCCGTTAATCCCCACTAGGAAATATCGCATCCACAAGCCATCGCTTATAGCTATCCACAATTCGTGAGCTCCATATGTAGCTGGATTACAGGACGCCACCGTCCCAGTCCACGAAGAATTTTTGGCTAAAGTAAATGAGAGGAGGAATTTTTTACGAATGGTTTAAATGTTTTAAAATGTCTAAGCATGGAAAATAAGTGCTTTGTTATAAAAAAAGTGCTATGTGATTGTGGTTATATACCTGTTGCACATTACATTTTTTAGCTTCCCTCCCTTTGGCTTGTCCTGCTCAAGACTAGTCCTGTTTATTTACAAAACACATCACATTTTATAATAAATTATAATTTCAGTGTGGTTTGTGTTTTTGTAAATTCACCGGAAGAGTTTGAAGCAGATGGAGAAGAGTAAAGCCCAATAATTAATTGAAACTAAAATTACAACTCAAGATACCTAAAATATTGGTTCAGAAATTAATATAACCATCGACTATGCACTAACGTTAATAGTCTTGTCATTTACTAGGTCTATCTATGTCGTGCCAGAGGCGCTGCAATTAGTGTTGTAATTATTCAGCTGGTTTTACAGTGCTGCAAAACACATATCAAAAAAAATATATAAAATATATACAGGGTTAAGAAGTGTTATAGAAGTGATTTACGTATGATATGTCACTTGTATGTCATGTATGCCACAGGAGATCACGCTAACATAAATTATATTATGAGAAATCTTTTCAGATTAGTATGTATAGTCAATGATATAATTTTAATCATAATGAGATGTTATCATCTATTCATCAAGTCCCTTGGTATCTTGTCTTAAACGACCTTTTACAAATGAAACAATCATATGGCAGTAAAAAATCAAATACGTGTGAACCATTTACACAAAACTTGTGCAGCACACATATTCTCTACAGATAAAAAAGCTTGTTGTGCTTGGACCATTCAAAGTACCACAATTTTATGCGGACTGACCCAACCAATACTGCCTCTTATTCCCTTGTTATAGCAGATGCACAACAAAATATATCCCAATTTGAGATTATTTTCTTTCCAAAAGCTCCCTGGAATGTGTGCAAGGTTTTAATATGTTTGAATGATTCCAGACTGAAATGGACCCAGACACTGGGGCCCCCAAGGATGATCTTACCCAGGAAGTCAAGAACTGGTGTAAGGAGCTCGGCTGTGAAGTCAACACTGTCACAGACGTCTTGCAAGGACCAAAGAAAGAGGTGCGCTTTTTACTTATTACTTTTACTAACTTGGCATACCTAGTAAGACAATCTTATATGCTGACGACACTTCCTTCATTTCATCGGCTGATAACTTTCATTCTGCAAACCAAAGTATAGAAAACGCCATTGAATTTGGTAAACTATGGTTTGAAAATAATTTTCTTGAAATAAATCATGAAAAAACTGAGAAAATTTGTTTTACTTTGCGTAATTTTGATACAGACAAAACTAATTTCTGTTAAACTATTTTGAATATCCCTGGACTCTAAACTCACTTGGGAAACACATACATAAAATATAATTTCAAAATTGTCAAGAGTAGGTTTTTTGTTAAGAAAATAGAAACATGACGCTTTGTAATATTTTCATTTATGACAATCTAGTTTCCTTTAAAGAGAATCCAAATAAATTTGTTCCATGCAACTGAATTCATGGATATCACTAGGCAATCAAAAGACTTATATATCTTATAATCTCAAGCCAGGCTAACAAAGTTTATCAAAAGTTATAAATTTTTGCTACTAAAATTCTTGAATAAACTGCCAATATCTTTTAGAAATCAGGAAAAGATTCAATAAAAATTATCAGATTGGCTTATAAAGCGTGCTTTTTATTCGGTCGTGGAGTTTTCGGAAAATGCAGATTTTTTAACACTTAAATGTGTTGCCAAGCAGTCTTGACAATTCTTTATTCTTGTGATTTAAATTTTATATAATTACAATGTTTTATCCTTTTAAGATTCATTTAGTTTTTTTTTATTATTTTATGTTTTCTGTATTTGTTATTGTATATGAGAAATTTAACAATGACCTTGTCTATTGTAATTTATGTATTACTAAATGACGATAAAGATTTATTATTATTATTATTATTATTATTATTACAGCCAATATTAGGTGAAGACATTTCATTAGTATTATCATACTTTGAACACAATTGCATCGCTAACGACCACTTGCCCGTTGTCTGATCATTGTTTCTTTCCAATTGCAATGTCTGAGCGTGTAAATCGACTGTTAGAGTCGAAAACTAAGCATTCATTAGTTGATTACGCTGTCATTTGTAATTGTATACATTATAATAGTTAATTTCTGTAAACACATTTAAGAATAGGTTTCTGTTTACTTGTTTAATAATCCGTTATTTAAAAACGCTATTTAGAATCAAGCCTGGGGTCTGGTCCCAATGTGGAATTTGAGGGTGTCTAATGCAATGCCAAATGGAGTCTCTCTTTGCTGTTGATCCTCATCATGGATGGCACTCCTTGGGCCTTGGCATTTTAGGCGGCCACCTAGTTCACCTATATGGTAGAGCTGGCCCTGTCAGTGGCCCTAACTGGAATCCTTAAAACTTTTTTTTTTAAAGATAAAAGGTTAAAAAAATCACTTATATTTATGAGATTCCGTTAAGGGAATAGTAGCCGACAAAAATTATCATTTTTTTATATTTGACTGAAATTTTCTTAAGTCAGCATCCTAATCATTGATTCATGAGAAATTACTAATATTGGTTTTCAAGTTTGAATAATTATTTACAGATCATGGACGCCATTCAAGCTGGAATTGATAGAGCTAACACACAGGCTATTTCCAATGCTCAGAGAGTCCAAAAGTTTGCAATTCTGCCAGCAGACTTCTCTGTACCCACGGGAGAATTAGGTAACTGTATATAATAGAACTTTATTTCAATAATTTAGCTGATAAAATTGTGGATAGTATAAAAAAACTGTGAAACATTTTAAAATTTTACTCGAGAGTAATAAACAAAACTATGTTAACGTACCCATAGTGAAAAAAATAAATAAATAAGAATAATAAAGAGACTCTTTAATTAGACAGATAGATCTCTCTAAGGAAAGAACAAAAATTTATTCCCTAAAGTCCATGACAGGCTTTCTCTAATCTTACATAATCCTACTATTTCTCTGAACAGATTTTTTTTTGTATAGCAGAAAGGAAAAAATGTTTCTCTTCATGATTCACATCAGTTTTTGTCACATGTTTATTAAACAGGCTTTTATTTTATTGAATTTAATATTGCCTACGTTCTCAATGGACAGTGCTCGGTTCTAAAGGCAAAGTACAATAAAATAAAGGGACGGATTTCAAATAGGTTAAATCAGTAATAATGTTTGGGGTTAAACCATTGACAGTATATTCATTTATTAGTTGAGTTGCCTCTAGAATTCAGTATGCTTAGTGCAATGAGGGTTCTGAACCATCTTTGTCACCATAAAGATAAGAAAAAAGTCATAAAAACTTAATGTAAGAGCACAAAAGAGTTATGATATTTAATTTAATTGTTAGGTCAAGTTTTTAAACTTGTAGTGGAATATTTTACAATCAATGCTTTATGAGCAAATGTGTTTATTCTATGCGTCACTTACCAAATTGAATAACTACTATGTTAAAATGCTTTTATTTTTCAGGACCAACGTTGAAACTGAAGAGGAACGTTGTTTATGATAAATACGCAGACATCATTGAAAACTTCTATAAAGACTGCTGATGGTTGAAAAACTAAACCATATGAAGCGCATTTGCAACCGGTGTTGTACTTAAGAGAAACAATTATATCAGGAACTAACTGAGGTGCTCAATATTTTATCACTTTTTTGAGTGATTCATAATATATACTACTGAGACAGTTTTCTACAACTTTTGTACACCACTGAGGTGTTTTGTAAGTTACTGTGATTTGTATATATGTGGTATTATGCCTGTTATGAGTTGTATAAAATCCTTCTTTCCTCTTTCGTCAAAGTGCAATAAACAACTACATCCTACAATTACTGTAAAAAATAAATTTTATATATTTTAATAAATTATAAATGTAATTTATTCCATGAACATTTGGGAAACTTGTCTCTAATGAGAACTGAAGCTTGTGACTTATATTGTTAACCACATAAAGATTCTATTTTTGTTAATCAAAATGTATATAAATGTTTGTGAAAATATAAATTGTTGAACAATATTAGTTCTTTTACTTAACATTTTCCTGAGACACATTTTTCTTTCCTCCTCTGGCTCACAAATATTGTTTTTATTCAAAGACAATAAAAAATAAATACACTGCTAATCTGAACAATCCAAATATCCACTGGCTTTTCTGTCTTAAGTGCAATAAAATGACTTGAAGATGCTGTATCCTGCCATCTCCAAATGAGTGACACAACACATATGTGCAATGACTCATATTAGGAATGTGGTCATGGATGACAGGTATAAAGTAGGGGTTATATTTTTATAACATAGTCTGCACTCTGGAGTTATCTATCAAAGGACAATAGGATATACTTCTAGTAATTACTGCACTTACTTGTTCATGAGTCAAATGATTCTGTATAGCTAAGAGATGGCACAACCAAATGTCCCGACGATTAATTTCAGACATCTTGACTTACTTGACTTATTTCCTGTAACTCCTTGTTAGGAGCATAGGGGGTCCAGAAGAGCTCGCCATCGATCCCTATCTTCTGCCAGGTCCCTCAGTTGACCCCAGGTTCGTACAACGCTCACAGCTTCTTTCTCTACTGTTCTTCTCCAGGTGCCGCAGGGTCTTCCTCTTCTTTGTGTTCCTTGCGGTTACATTCTCAATGGCAGTATCGGGCTTTCGAAGGGTATGTCCTAGCCACCTCTACATCCTCCTTTGAATCTCTTTGTCAATCTTTTGTTGCCCTGTGCTTTCCCATAGCTGCTCATTTATTTTATTTTATTTATTTATTCACTAAAACAGATTTACGCATTGTCCAACCTGCACGTTGTAATATACATAATCTCCGCCTAATCCTAAAATTAAGTAGAACAGGGTCCGGTCCCAATTAGTTCATTTTAATAGGACTCTACTGTTACAAAAAATAAGAAACTAAAATGTATGAATTTTTTATTTTTGACAAACATAAGGTAAAATAAAGTTTCCCTACAAGTCAAATACCTTTAAAACAAATCATCACTTCAGTGCAGGAAAAATCTAACTGGCAGTGATGCTTCATGACAGCTACAGGAGGGAAAGAGTGGGGGGAGTGGGGAAGTGAGAGGGGTACAATTGACTTACCAATAGATTGAATGAAATAATAATTGATCAGCTTCCCCACTGTCAGTTTATAAAGAGCACACTTGTTGACATGTTTCTTTCTCCATTATGTTTACAGGTCTTTCAGTGTAGAATGTGATCAAATATTTCAGGTATGATATTATCAATGAAGAACAAGCTATTTTAGGCATACTTAAAAATGGTTTTGTAAGGTTCCAAATTGACACAGTTATGCTGTTGTTTTGTTGCTTGAGGAAAATTGACAAGCCCATAAAAACTGTACTGTTTATGACACCACTGTATTCTAATTTCATCTTTATAACTTTTATTCATTATTGATTATTTTTACAAATTGATTGAAACCAATAATTGCCATTTGTCATTAATTTAAGATGCTATCTTACAACAGGTGTACGTTTCATAGTAACAAGAAATGACTGTTTGGATCGTTCCCAATCAAAATGTTGAATAGTGCCAAGTGCGTTGAACCACACAAAAAGCAAATTAATTTAAGGTAGCTGTCTAAACAGCTTGAAGATTCATACAAAGTTTTATCCCATTCAAAATTAATGTGTGGTTGAAAGAAAGAATTTTATTTTCAGTCACTGGTAAAATTCCCTCTCTATTGTCTTAAATTTTCCCACTTTTCTTCATAATAAGCTCTTATTTTAATTCTGTCCTTAAAATCCAGAGTACAAATAAAAGCGCTAATGATCCTGCTACTGCTCCTAATCGTTACAAGCGCTCCTTTAAACATCTAAAATATCAAAATATGCATAATTTGTCTATAGAAAAATCAAAACATCACCATAAAGTCAGGGATATATTTCCGAATAGGCGGACTAGGCACACGCCTAGGGCGGCAAATTTTAGGGGGCGGCAAAATTTGGGGGAGTAAATAATTTAAAAATTGGAGTTTCAATCTAAATAATGTTTAGCAAATAATTTTGAGAACAACAATTCAGCTATTTAAAATACTTTCATTAGGTATAAAATAATTCAAGAACGCCTTAAAGTTAAAACTAAAAGTCAATAATTTATTCACTACACGGCTGTGCTGAGTTTTCCGTGCCGCCCTTTTCCTATGGTCCTATGTTGGTCTGGCAAACATCGCGTCGTTGCTCGCGGTCGCGGGCATGGGCTTTTGCTCCGCCCTCCCGTGTTTACTTCGTACGCTACTATAGGCAGCGGAGCGTCAGGCGCCAATTTACAATGTAAACATTGTGGTCTGTAGTAGGTAGCCTATACTTCAAAATCCTAATGATTTTATAACATTTTGTTTACAGTAGACGGTGTATGTTGAAAAATTAATTTTACTAACATTGGCCTGAAAGCTAATGAAAAACACGGAGAAGCAACATTTTTATTATTAACAAATATATGCAATTTTACATGTTCTTTAAATTTGCTATCATAATATTGAATTTGTGGAAGGATTAATATTATTTATTTTAATAAACTAAACAGTACACACCCCTACGAAGGGCGGGTACACAGCTAGTATTTAATAAAAATAGAATTACAAACTTATCTTATTAAAGCAAGAATTTTTTTGTTTCATTTTAATATTATTGAGGGCGCTGACAAGTTTGGGGGGGGGGGGTGGTAGGGGGCGGCAGAAAACTTCGCTGCCTAGAGGCGGCAAATACTTAAATACGTCCCTGCATAAAGTGTCATGAGACATTAAACAGATAAAATAATGTTCAGCGTTCGTGTTTGGTTGAATTCTTGGCAGGGGGAGGAATGGGAAAATTTGGGGCAGTTGAAATTATCAATTAGACCGCACATTAATTTTAAAATCACATAATTTTTCAGGTCAATAAACTTCATGTTAGGCTTCCGGTCACTCAGGTAATAACAATAATAAAGCTTAAAATACCTGTTATATCGTTCAACAATCCAAATTTGTAGCACTTATGCTACAGCTGTTTCAAAATTAACAAGGCTTCATCTTCAAACACATAAAACTTGCAGTGAAATTTAAGCCTTGTTAGGTTCAAAACAGCGACAAATTTGGATCTTGGGTCCAGATCAACAGAAATTTTAGTCGAATTATCAGGAGGCGATCTCTAGTTTTCAATAATCTGCGCCATACTGTAAATTTTATGGAAAAGTAAAATAATTTATGATAACACAAATATAAAAAGTAATTTAATAGGAGAGTCTAAGACATTTTTTGCTGGGACATGTTTGTTCAACAAAAAATGTTCAAAGCTAATGGATTTGAAAATTTGTCCATGTTATTCTAAAGGGAAAAGTCTAAATTTCAACTGCTACTATCTCCCAAACTGTTAGGATTATGGGTACAAATTAAAATTTAATGTTGTTTTTAAATTACATGTAGAATAAAAAAATGTCATAAAAAGTGGGGGTTTGTATTTAAAATTAGTGACTTCCGATCTGTAAAAGTATAACTTCTGGTATACCCTGTACATTGAAATTAATGCCAAACAATAGAGCCTATAATAGCACAGTTGATTTTCGTTACCAATTACTTCTGTAAATTTTAAAAGGGGTGTACGGGTGATCTGGAACACCTGGTACTGCTAACATAAAATAAAATACCCCCGTCGCAGCAGACATAAAGGTACTCAGCGAATTTCCAATCGATCTTGAGACACCTTATTTCCCCATAAACACCATAGGAAGGGGTATGTAGGTTTGCTGCCATGGGATGTTGTTAGAAAATGTTATTTTTGTTAGGAAATGTAACATTTACGTAAGGTAAATATCAAACTGTATTAATATTCGGCACTTTTTAATTTTCCCCATAAACCCCACAGGGGTGAGTACGTAGTTTTACCGCCATATGGGTGTTGTAAGCAAATATCGGTTAAACCCTACCAATGAATGTACATACCAAGTTTTATCAAGTTATTCCAATAAATAAGCAATAAAGCGAGATACAGGGTTTAGTTGATTTCCCATATATGATTAACATGGAAAACATATTTTTGGCTTTTCTCCGTAACCTGTTAAGCAAAGTTAAAAATTCAAAATACTAAATTGTATGTTTTTTTAAGCTCTTTTGAATGGTTTTAATTAAAATTCATGAATTTTCAAAATTGAGGTCCAAAAATGCCAAAAACTCATTTTTGACCCATATGAAACCCCATAAAACCCTGTTCCCATAACCCGACAATGCTGGTTCGCGAACTCATGAAAATAGACCTGGTCTTACACCTCCATACAAAATTTCATCAAAAATGGAGGTCCCCTTCAAAAGTTATCAGTACCACGGACATATAGATAGATATATATATGTATACATATATATGAAAATGAACGAATGGTGTTTTTGGCTTCTGGGGACCTCAAAATGAAAAAGTAAAGTGGTCCCGGGCTTAGGTCTTATCATGGTTACTACCGTAATAGCGTATTCCCTATAGGGAAATTCGCTAAAAAGTGATAATTAAGTATTATCATAGAAAAACTAACCAGGTACAGAAGTCTCACGCAATGCTAATTTATGTAATGCGAAATTTTGTAGTTGAGCTGACCAGATCATAGGAGGCACTAAGGCATAGGAGGCAAGCTAAACCAGCCAAGCTACATTGCCAATCTGATGGCTGCTGGCCGGCCAGCTGGCTGGGTCCACGGATCATTAACGTAGCTTGGCCGGCTTTTGCTCGCAGCGCCTCCTATGATCTGGCCTTCTCAACAAAAAATTTCGCGTTACAGAAACTAGCATTGCGTGAGACTTCTGTACCTGGTTAGTTTTTCTATGGTATTCTATATACATCTTTTAAACTCAGTTTAATTACCTAATTACAAAAAAAAAAAAAAAAAAAAAAAAAAAAAAAAAAAAAAAAAACTCTTCCAAACTAAGCTATGCTTTTAGTATGAGAAATTCTTTCTACTTTTTGGTGAAAATTCTGAGACAAGATTCACTTTTTTTTATCTGGGGAGGTTATTGTAATATCTCATACAAGAATAAGTTGACCTTTTCTTTACTATATTTTTTTATTTTGTGAATTTGAAAGTTATTATTTGTTTTTTTGTGCTGTGCCTCTGGTTGTTAAGATGTCTTGGCAGAGCCCTCTAATTTTTTTTTTTAAATACAAAACAGTTCTG
Organism: Neoaliturus tenellus; assembly: GCA_030545055.2. NCBI lineage: Eukaryota > Metazoa > Arthropoda > Insecta > Hemiptera > Cicadellidae > Neoaliturus > Neoaliturus tenellus. Next base: position 21,863,429 of record CM061533.1, on the reverse strand, counting down.
CATATGTATAGGCTAAAACAGTCATTATCCTTTGTTTGAAGTCCATTGTTGGTGATGGTGAGTTTACGTTGCTTAGTAAATTATTGCGGACATTTTCCATTACTGATTAGTAAATTACAAATTCATCCACAACAATGAACAACAATGGGGTGGATTTGTAATTTACTAATCAGTGATGAAAAATGTCCGCAATAATTTATTAAACAACAGTCATTATATCATTAATTTACTAAAATTAACATCAAAGGGCAGGTTAAACATAATTCTCATTGGAACTTTTTGAAGATGCAAGATTTTGTTAAAGTTAAGTTTTGACGTAGCTCCTTAAAGTCCAATCCCATAAGTAATGCGTGAGTTGATTAATGCAAAATAAAATAAAGGTAGTTATGTCACAAAAATGCGTTATTCTCTTTAGCGCGAAAATACCTGAACTAGTTTTTAACCCTACTATTTCCACATGATTAGACCAATTGAGTGAGTTATCTACTTGAAGACCTAAAAATTCTGCACTATTTTAAAATTAAAAAGTTAAGTTAACCTCAGCTTATGTTATATTTGAATTTTTTTACACACAAAGGTAACAGCAGTTGTTTTATCTTTGTTGAGAAGTAAACTAATGTTGTTAAGCTAACAACATTGTTGTAAGCTGCTTTGTATGGATCCTATGTTGACTATGCAGTTGTTTACTTGAAGAGGGTGTATGATTTCGGCTTCCAATGGCAAACGAACATGACAAGCGTTCACTAGTAATTCATGGTAAATAATAGAAACCCACATAGCAAAAAAAAAGCTTGATTCGAACTTGATTCAAGCTTGATTTTTGAGGCTTGAAGGTTTGATTCAAACCTTACCAATCGAGCCTGAAAACTTGATTCAAGGCTCTTAGTCACCGTGATGTGAAATCGATTTCAACTTGAATCAAGTGTTTCATTCAATTCTTTTTCAAGTCACTTTCAAGCCTTTAAAGTCTTGCCTAATCTTTTCAAGTCTTTTCCAAGCATCTTTCGAGCCCTTTCCAATGTTTTTCGAGCCTCTTTCAAGCCTTTTTTAAGTCTTTTTCGAGTCTCTTTTGAGCCTTTTTCAATGGATTTTCAAGTCTTTTTCAAGCCTTTAAATATTTTCAAGCTCTTTTTAAGCCTTTTTCAAGGGCCTTTCGAGCATTTTTCAAGTGTGTGTCGAGTCTTTTTCAAGCCTCTTTCAAGTACCTTTCAAGGCTCTGTCGAGCCTTTTAAAGCCTCTCTCGAAAATGTTTCAATTGTTTTTCAAGTCTTTTGCAAGTCTTTCGATTCTTTTTCAAATCTTTATACATTTTTTAGCCTCGTTCAAATATCTTTTAAGTCTTTTTTGTTCTTCTGCAGCTGATATTACACATTAAAGTGGAATAATACATCACGTGGTTAGTGTAATTTATTTAGTTTAGTTTAAAACAGAAATTAGTTAAGTACAAATTAATTAGATTAACTACTTAAGTAGGGGGAGTATCTCGATTTTTAAATTATTTGTAGGCCTAATTTGTGAAATTGAGTTAGGCATATGTAAGTTTATTCCATATTCTCAGTAAAATTTAAAAGTAATTTTTTTTTTAAACGGGGGTTCTGAGTACATAATCAAAAATTTACTAAAAAAAGAACTTATAAAACAATTACTTTTAAAATTTTCTGAGAATATGGAATACACTTACATATGCCTAACTCAATTTCACAATTTATTCCTACAAATAATTTAAAAATCGAGATACTTCCCCTACTTAAGTACCGTAGTTAATCTAATTAATTTGTACTTAACTAATTTCTGTTTTAAACTAAACTAACTAAATTACACTAACCAGGTGATGTATTATTCCACTTTAATGTGTAATATCAGCTGCAGAAGAACAAAAAGACATAAAGAGATTTGAAGAGGATAAAAAATTTATAATGGCTTGAATAAACACAAGACAAAAAACTTACTGAAAAATAGGAACAGTAAAATACACATCCGATAACTTCGGAGTCTGGTAAGAAAGTAATGGCGTTGGCCCGTCTCGTCCCGAAAAATCTATACAAAATCGATCCTTGGGAGCCGCGCACTGCATTGTGGGACAGCGTTGGACAGCTTGTGATTGGTCGGGACGTCGTGCCGTGAATCGGTATCGATTCGAGTTCGATTTGTAAACGTGAATTGAGTTTAGTTGGATAATCAAATTCAAGGCTTACATTGCAATTGAAGGGAGAGGTAAGTTCAAGCCTTCTTTAACTTTTTGGTGCTTTCGAATCGGAATCGATTAGATGATTAAATTCAAGGCTTACATTGACATTAAAGGGAGAAACAAATTCAAGCCTTGATTATCTTTGGTTATTTCGAATCGGACTCGAATAGATGCTCAAATTCAAGGCTTGCGCTGCAATTAAAAATCAAGGAAAAGTCAAGGCTTGATTCAAGCTTCCTTGCTATCTGGGAAATACCATTGTAACATAGTGACAAAGTTTGACAACCACAATCAAACCATTGTTAAAAGGCTGCAATAGTGACAAAATCACTTCCAATGATTGCAAATTGTGTGTAATATCAAAGACCCTAAATTATCCTGATTTTCAATTAAAGAAAGGTAGATTTCATAGATAACAGGGTCGAGTGTCATGAGTTGGATGACTTGGAAATAAATGAAAAATAGTTTTGCTACACTAAAAAATACTAAAATATACAGGACAATGGGTCAAACAATAAAAAAACGCTATGTGGAATGTGTAGTAAACAAACACTAATGGCAACATGTGGGCAAACAAGATGGTCAACTTTGAAAATCTGTAAAAAATAAAAATTTAGGTCGTACCCAGAGACCAAGTGACCCGCATGTGTGTCACACATTCCTATAGACCGATAAACAGGTTTTAGATCGATTCAGTGTACCAAATGGGGGTGGCGAGTCATTTAACTGAACGGTGACTGTGTCGCATATATGTGGCGTCGGTCCACTGAATTTGACCAGAGCTTACCATGTATTTGTCGTAGGTCCACTGGAAACACCTTGAGCGACACATATATGTGACGCAGGTCTATTTTAAAGGTTTTTTTAACATTACGTCACATATATGTAACAAGTTAAAGGAAATTTTAATACTTACGGCCCTATGAAATCAAAAGTTTTATGTTATTGATTGTTTGATTAATAAACAACAAAGTATTATCCACATTTTTTGTTTCAAATGGATGTGTTTTTTCAGTAATTTAATCTAAAAAATTGCTCTGTAATCGTGATATTTATTTCACAGTGTCGTAGACATTAAACTTTCCTTTTAAATGACCTAAAGATGAATATTTTTTACCAATATTAAAGGCATAGAAGATTTTTAAAATTTAACATTAGTCTTAAGGAAATAAAAATTCAAGGTGAGAATGAGAATGAGAATGAGAACTTTATTCAGCCAGAAAATATTTCATACAAATACATTGGCACGTCAATATTACTTTGATACATAAACATGTATCACATGTATCACTACATAAACATCGGTGTCGGATACTGCCGATGCTTAAGGATTCAAAACTAACCGTGTATATTAGATTATTAAAAAATTTTAAATGTAAATCCAGAGCAGTCTGAGGTAGTTAATTGTGTAATTTAATACCATAGATTACATAATTACTTAGAGTTTTTGATAATCTTTAAAATGTAAGATTTACTTTAGAATTATTTTAGGCATTCTTAGCTCCCAGAGAGGTATACATAATAGGTGAGCTTCAATAATTAATCTAGAATAAAAATTAAATGCAACATAGGTAGTGGCCAACTATAGTTAATGTAATCTAAACATTAAAAAATTTGCTTTTTGTTGTCAATAGCTCATAAAAAGTGTACAAAATTCCAATCTTACCACTATGATCAAAACCCAAAAAAAAAACGCTATTTAATAACCATGTTACAAAAAATGGTGTAATTTGATAACCAATTTACAAAAAAAAAAAAAAAAAAAAAACTTGAATAAAATTTTCTAGGCGCAGAGCAAAATTATGTGAGCTAAGTTTAGCGTTGCTAGTTGTAACAAAAAGAGTCATAAAATACCACCTACAATCACCACCAAAGAAAAAGTTTCATATAATATGAGTGTTAGGGTTGAAGAACTGTCACTATATCAATTTGTGAATAAGCGTTTCACCCTCCTCCCCTAAAAAAGAATCCTGGACACTCCCTTGTTTATGTTCGTGTAGACTAGGAAAAAGTATGGTGAAGACCCTCTGTCAACTTGCTCTGTATCAACCACTGCTCGGTTAAACCACAACTGCCCTGACACAAAATAGTGGGCCTTTTTATTCTCCCTAAGTATCAAAAGAAAATTTGGTTTAATTCACTATTTTCAGGAGAAACTTCTGTTCCCATCCTCATCGCTTTAGTAAAATTGAACCGTATCCAATGAAATAAATCTTTGTTATGAATCACAAGAAAACCCACAATATTTGTGGAACGCAACAATGTCAGTTATTTTTCATTCATTGGTTGTGTGTGTACTGGGTACTTTTAGGCTATAATATAATAATACCGGGTGTTCATAAAGTATTGCCCTGATAAAGAAATCGAATAGCATGAAAACAAATGATTGTAGAATAATGTTTTATTTACAGTTTTAACAAGTGACTTCTTAAGTTTTATTTACATATGTTCAAACTCAATAAAATTCTATGTGTCGCCTTGGGTTACCTGTAAATATTCTAGTCGACTTTTTCTTTTTTCCCATATTTTGGTTAACATTTAATGAGTATCAGACTGCACTGCATTTCTCATTCTCTCTTTCAGTGACTCTAAATCAAGAACTGGGATAGAACACACTACGTCTTTGACAAACCCCCACATAAAAAAGTCCAGAGGAGTAAAGTCTGGTGACCGAGGAGGCAATTTATTCAGGCCATCACACCCAATCCACCGTGACTTCAGTGATGCGTGGGCGTCAAGTTCGTTTCTTGTCACACACACTGCCCCTGTCACAAAAATATGGATACCACCTCTAGATACTCTTTACATCAGGCGCCGGTGTTCTAAATGTTCGCACAAAAAGTCTTTGGACAGTACCGGTAATGGGGGACTGAGTTTCATAGAACCAAAGGACACACTGTTACTTCTTGTGGAGGCTAACAATTTCTGATTTGCTTTTGTACAGAATTTAAAGAAAACTGAATTGTTGTTGAACAGCTAAACAAAAGTGTTACCAACTTAATAATAAATAAAACTAGATTAAATTCTCTTCAAAAGAAGCAATATAAGTTTCGTGTGGCTCTAATGGTTTCTGTACAGCAAAGCTATCAAACCAGGGCAAGACTTTATGAACACCCGGTATGTTTATTTTATATGTTTGACATGTTTTGTGTAGTCGCTCGCTATAACTGACCTAAACCATGAGGGTGGTTATGAGAGGGTCAACTGTATGTATATGGCTTTAGTATCGTGATTGGAGAAAAGATAAAATTTTTCACAACTTCTATAAATTTTCAGTGATGGCACATGAAAAGTTAAAATTACACCTAGTTTTACCGTCTAAAATTGAAAACATTAAACTAAATAACATTATTTTTTAAATTTAAAGACACAATTGGCCTCTTGTGCCACAAAATGAGAATAATTTGAAATACGCTACTAGTGCTTTTGTTATCATTCCTTCTTATTTTGTTACTCTATAATTGTTTTAAATTTTGAATTATTTTGCACGTAACATTCATTTTTTAAATTAGAGTTATTCTTCAACTCCATGGATAGAACTAATATATTATTCTACTAGACTTTGATTTTGAAAAGAGAAATGTTTATCAAAGGATCACAAATATTAATGAGTTATTATTGTTGCACACTTTAACGAAAAATCATGTTAAAACGACAATTTGCTGTTATCTTTTTTTATCTGTATGATAATCTAAAATAAAAACAATTGTACAAAATTAAAAAAAATGTTATTTATATTTTTTATATCGTTGCATGAAACCAATAGTAAAATTTATTACTAATAAAGAATAATTTATCATGTAAAACCAGAGTAAAGAAAGGAAAGATATGCATCCTTACATTTATAAATGAATATGTCTAACTTTTCTTTGTTCACGTTTTATTTTAAATGTTTTTTGTGGTATGGTAGTTTCTCAGATGTCTGTAGACGCACCAAGTATTTATCTAGCACAATCAGTTGCAGGTCAAAGGTCAAGACATTCGAGTTGTTGGTGTGGTCAGCAATGGGTCAGAGCAGTGCGTTTTTCAGTCCTTTAAAAAATAATAAAGCACAAAATAAAGTTTTAAAGTAGTATTTGTAAAAGTTCAAATTGAAGATGCATTGCAAAATTTTAAAACCTTCTCTTATCATTTTGGTATTGTTACTCTTCTCTGCTGGAACAAGTAAGTTTTTATTTTATGACTTGAAAAGGTTTTGAACTGTTTACGTTAGTGATTACCATGTTTTTTGCACGTTAAGGATGGTTGATTATTAAGAGCATAACAAACAATTAACTGAGATTGAAGCTTAAAAGAGTTATAAAATAAATATTGATTTTTAAACTGCAATATTTTATTGAACTATTGGAATAAAGATCATAACCTCAATGGTACATTGACTCTATTAATTAGTTTTGTACACTAAAGTTATAGTAATTTTTAATTGCAAAACGTGGAAATAATAGTGACTATTGTTTTCTATTATCAACTGTAGTAACTGACATATTTTTCCAGAATGTAAATTTTTTTGTTAAGTGTAAAAAAATACTAAACACCAATTAATTGTTCTGTAAAAGAATTTAATTTACCAATATTGAATTTAAATATAATTTTTGGATGATGTCTTATATTTGTGTATTTGACAAAAAGTTTTTAATTTAAGATCTTGGAATATTTTTATTATTGCAATATTGTAGTCCAACACACGCCCAAACAGTAATATTCTATCCCACCTCTTATCCAGTAGATTTGGGGTAATGGGTGCTTCATAATCAAAAGAATAGGGTCCAACCTTTAGCCCAGTCAATGAAGGTTAAACACCGGAACAAATTTGTAACAGTTTGAAACCTATACCATTCGATAGTACCCACCTAAGAGGTCAAAACCCCAAAAGTCCCCGAAAATCCCCTGGTGGCATTTTGCACAGCCCCCCCTTAAAACCCCCCTAAACCCCTAATTGCATGAGTTTATAAAAACCCTTGTAGAATTGTTACTGAAAGGACTGGTGTCCTAAATTTTTTGGTTGTATTCCTTATTAAATTGTCTACAGAAAGTGTCATTATACATTTTTAGCTAAGGTCACTCATTAGTCAATTATTTACAGTCAAACTCAAATTTTATTAAAATTTTAAATTATTATTTTGATTTCCTTAGGTCTAAGATTAAAATACAAAGGAATTCGTAAAAGTGCTTGAGACAAAAGTTATAGGGAGTTTAATAATGAATACATTGATATAAATAATACGGTATCTACGGTCACAAAATTCTCGTAACGGCCGTCCAAAGCGAGAGCGGTGCCGGTTGCGGGCCGGCGCTGGGGTCGTGCCGGTTGCCGCAAGTCAATGGCTGTTTCGCTCATCGTGAACAATGTAGATATGAATAACTTTGACAATGACGTTGAAAAAGTTTATCTTATAAAAACATGTATTATGAATATTTCTACCTTCATTCGGCCCAGGTTTTGTGACATTGCATTTAAAAAAGTGTAATTCATCATTTTTTAATTTCTAAATTTTTAAACTTATATAGTTTAGGCACTATATACATTTTTCGGTGCGATAAATTGGGTATTTATATGAATTTGCAAAGTTGTAAAGGATGATTAAACTTAAAGATTTCACAATTTTTTGCACTCGAGGGACATATGCATCATGGAAAAAATATGAAAAAAATAAAAATATTCGCAAAGTTTTAAAATTTTTTTGTAGTTTTTATTTTGAAATGACTATTTTGTCAAAAAAAAAGGTGTTCTAAAAACTACTTGTATTACACAACATTGAATTCCCTACAATTTAAGACGTCAATAATTGAAGTATAATAAGTAGTTTTCTTCTTAGGCCTACACTAATTCAAATTCAAAGTTAGTGGATAAATTTTTTTATTTTCCAGGAAAATTAAGGTTTTAATTTTTATCCATTAAGAACAGCTAATAGAGTACTACCTATTCATTGTTTGAAGTAAGTCATAACCAATGATACATTTTCCTTTTTAAGTCTCTAAATGTTAAAAACACTATTTTTTATATGTTAATAGACCCATTTAAATGCATGTATCCCTTTAAATTAAAATATAAATAAATGCCAAATCAAATATCAGCGTTAAATATTTAATTTCAAATAATCAGATCGGTAGAACCATACCTGCGGGTTTTTATAGGTGTTTAAAGGGACCAAAAGTCATTATTTTCCATTTTCCACAACTGTCTTATTGAAACTTCACAATGTCATTTAAAGAGCTCAAAAAACAAATATTTTAGTGATTTGAATTCTTTTAATAGGTCATTTGGTGGCAGAGAAAATTTAAAAATATACTATACAAAAAAACATGTTTATTTTATGAGAAGTAATGAAATCCCATCTTTATTTTTGTATATGTCGTTATAAAACTTTGTATGTACATTCATACAGTTAGGATAGTCATTATTACCTCCAAATATTCACTTCACAGTAATCCTACATAAAACACAGTTAGTATATTTTTTTATAAAGTGCAGCATTATTCTATCAAGGTCGGTGAGTAGTATAGTATCTTTTGAGTATCATATATATAACTTAATGTTTATTTTTCATTAGTCTATTGCCATAGCAATATATCGTACTCGTTACAGAATGCCTGGGAACTAACCAAGATTAATCATGAAGTTTATAAAAATCACATAATTCTACACGTTTACTACTGACGTAGGAATATGTAAAATTGGTGTGACTGGACCATTATGGACAAATAACATTTAACCCTAAATATTTGAAAGTCCATAGCAAGTTTAATGAAGATGTGTACAAAAGTAGCATGATAATGGGATTTACCGGTTGTAATTTATCATAAAATAAACATATTAAATTGTGTTTTATTTTTATTTTCTATGCATCCAGATAAGCTATTTCAAGAATTCAAAGCACTAAATTATTTGTTTTTATTAGCTCTTTCAAATGGTTTAAACTGAAATGATGAAGTTTTAATAAGTAAGTAAAGGATATTTAAAATACTTTATTTTGGTTGATTTAAAACCCCATAAAACACTGAAGGTATAGTTCGATCACCCTGCTATTCATGTTAACAGAGTTCATTTTGAACTGGCATGCCAAATTTTATCAAACTCCCACGTTTGTTAGGGGAGTGTTTTGAAATTTGGAATTTAATGGGTAAGCTAGCTGATAGCCAGTAAAACACGACGGCTAATGTATAAGATTTATTACGTATTAAAATTATATAAATGTGAAGTATTATAAGTTTTATTAGTCACAGAGTTTCCCTGAAAATCCTGAGAGGGTATTAATCTGAAACATAATTTGTAGCATTTCTTTATCAAACTTTAAGTGTTTTTACTGTAAACACTATAAATAATAATAAACTTTTGAATAAAAAAATCAAAAAGGTAAATTTTTAAAAATAAAAATCAAACAATTATACAGGTATTCAAATTATTATTATTATTTTTAGCGAATTTCCCTATAGGGAATACGCTATTACGGTAGGAGCCATGGTAAGACCTAAGCCCGGGACCACTTTACTTTTTCATTTTGAGGTCCCCAGAAGCCAAAAACACCATTCGTTCATTTTCATATATATGAATATATATATATATATATATGTCCGTGGTACTGATAACTTTTGAAGGGGACCTCCGATTTTTATGAAATTTGGTATGGAGGTGTAAGACCAGGTCTATTTTCATGAGTTTGCGAACCAGCATTGTCAGGTTATGGGAACGAGGTTTTATGGGGTTTCAAATGGGTCAAAAATGGGTTTTTGGCATTTTTCGACGTTAATTTTTAAAATTCATCAATTTTAACTGAAACCATTTAAAAGAGCTTAAAAAACAAACAATTTGGTATTTTGAATTTTTATCATAGCATAACTGGTTACGGGGCAGATCCAAAAATATGTTTTCCATGTCATTCTCATGGGAAATCAAGAAAACCCTATATCTTGCTTATTTATTGACATAACTTAATCAAATTTGGTATGTACATTATCTGTATAAGGTTTAACTTATACTTGCTTACAAAACCCATATGGCGGCAAACCTACATACTCTCACCCCCATGGGGTTTATGGGGAAAATAATAAATTGCCAGAGTTTGATACAATTTTGTATTTACATTCACCAATTACTGATTAACTTAGATTTTCTAACAACACCGAATGGCAGAAAACCTACATACTCGATCCTATGGTGTTTTATAGGGAAAGTAAATAATCTGAAATTCCATTGGAAATTCGCTGAGTACGCAGGTCTGCTGCGACGGGGGTATTTTTTAATTCAATGAATAATATATTTAAACATACGTTAAAAATATCTGATGTTAGTTCTAAGTCAGGTTGAAATCATTCAAAATAAACTCTTTTTATATAGTAACAAAATTTTTACCAAGCATCACATGTTAAATATAAATTTAAAATATGCTTTTTTATCATTGCTACCTCGTAAAATATTAGTCTGCTTATAAAAAGAAAGAAAATACTTTGTAAACCAGCAGTTTTAGTCTTCGATTGGTCTAAATAAGGTTATTTATTTTATTTACGGATTTATATGGCATTTCACAACAAATCAAAATTGGTTCCTATCATCTAGGGACTAAAAGAAAACCATTGACCCAAAATGACCACTATCTGTTTAGTAGTTTTCTCTCTAGATGCTTAATTGCACTCTTTTATTACATACGATATGACTGTATAAAAATTTGCAAAAATAGTGTTTTTCTACATCTAGAGACTTAAAAATTAAAATTTAGCATCATTCCGGTCTTATTTCAAACAATGAATAATGCTGTACTATAAACTTTTCTTTATATAAAAAAAGCTAAAACCTCAATTTCCTCTGAAATTGAGAATAGTAATTTTTTAATAGCTTAGTAGAAAAAATACCTATTATATTTTTTAATTATTGAGGTTTTAAATTGTATGGAATTAACTGCAGTGAAACACGAATACCCCTTTTAGAACATATTTTTTTCATAAAACTAGTCTTTAAAGGAAAAAATTACAAAAAAGTAAAAAATGTGAGAAAAAGTTGAGTTTTTTCTATTTTAGACCATGATGTCACAAAACCTGGACCGAATGAAGGTAGAAATATTCATAATATGTGTTTTATAAGATAAACTACTTTGAACGTTATTTCAAAGTTATTCATATCTACATTGTGCAAGATGAGCGAAACAGCTGTTGACTTGGGGCGGCCGGCGCGACCCCAGCGCCAGCCTGCAACCGGCACCGCTCTCGCTTTGGACGGCCGTTACAAGATTTTTGTGGCCGTAGATACCATATTATGTATGTCAATGTACTCATTATTAAATTTCCTATAACTTTTGTCCCTAGCACTTTTACGAATTCCTTCGTATTTTCATCTTAGACCTAAAGAATTCAAAATAATAATTTAAAATTAAAATAAAATTTGAGTTTGACTGTAAATAACTGACTAATGAGTGACCTTAGCAAAAAATGTATAATGACACTTTCTGTAGATAATTTAATAAGGAATACAACCAAAAAAAATTTAGGACGCTAGTCCTTTCAGTAACGATTCTACAAGGGTTTTTATAAACTCATGCAATAAGGGGACCAGGGGGTTTTAAGGGGGGGCTGTGCAAAATGCCACCAGGGGTTTTTTCGGGAGCTTTTGGGGTTTTGACCCCTTAGGTGGGTACTATCGAATGGTACAGGTTTCAGACTGTTACAAATTTGTTCCGACGTTGGCCCGTTTTTGACTTTCATTGACTGGGCTACTTTGTCTGTGATGGTTTGCAACATATATTTTCCTAGCATAAACAAGAGTTTCATCACACTAACTGGAACTTCAATTAATAGTTTAGTTTAGGATCATCAGGGATTTATGGAATTGTGCAATTGGCCTGACATTCCAATCATTTTCAAATTTATTCCTCCATTTCTTACATAGCTTAATTGATATAAGTGCGCCAGCTGTTTTAATTGAATATCATATTAAGAGGAGTTCTGAAAGTTAAAGGGAAACTAACATTATTTTTATTTATTCTATGGCAGTGATTTTAAGTCTAGATTTTACGGCCATTTTTCAAATATAAACCCCAAATTGTTATGTTAGTTTTGGATTGTATATACAGGGTGTTTACGAACAACATAGAAATATTTTCTTGCATTTTGTTCCTTAGTTTGAGACAATACAAAATATCCTATAAACATATGTCCTAAAATGCTTCGTTAAGCCGCTAGCCGCCATTTTGTTTTTCAGCCATAATAATTTTTATTTCCGAGGCAGATAGTTGTATTAAGTTCATAGTTCATATGGACCTTTATGGTATCAATGCCCATTTTCAGTAACAAACAATACCTAAGAATAAAAATATCTTAAAATGACGTCCAAAGAACATCTTGCTCATAAAAACACTAAATTTCTATAAATTTTATTCGTTTGTCCCTATATATTGGAAAATAATTTTACTGATGTAGCCTATATGTGAATTGATATGAGTACCGTAAATGTTCTTAACATGTCATGGTATGCCATTTGTACTCATTAGTATTTTTTATTCTACCAAATGGTTTTGAAGATACAGGTACCGGTAATGAAAGTTTGCCCCATGTACAGTAGTTCCTATGAGACAAAAAATGAACTTTAACTCTAAACTGTTAGGTTTGGATGAAAATGCAAAATAATATATATTTTTAATTTCTAAAACTATTTTAAAATTATTCCTGTTAATGTCTTAGGTTCCTGCTTCCTATATGTTGGTGGTTTGAATTCTTATATTGAGGTTTAGAGTGAACACCAAACTGTTCCTTATACTGGAGAAACAAATATTGAGTGTGTGTTTTATACTACCCAATATCCATTTCTGATGTTTCATCTTTCTCATTTGAGAAAATAGTTTTTTTGCCTGTTACTGTCTGAAATCATTTGAATATTTCTAGAAAATCATTAATCAAAAGTAATTTCATGTCTCAATTCCTTTAAAAATTTAAAAAGGTAAAGGCAAGGTTTAAAAGGTAAAAATGTATTTTATTCTGTTAATATTCTGAAAGATAACCCTAAAATTGTATATATTCATATAGATAGATTTCAATCTTTTATGGACAAAATTTGGTACTGGTACCTACACTGTATAAAAGCCCAAATTTAGTGTTTAAAGGTTCACTCCCAGGACTGGGGAAAACTGTTTAATAGACAAGAACTTTCTCATTAGCTGGTAAAAGAATGTTTTTTTACCCAATACATCACTATAACCCTCGCCACGTAACTTGACGAATGAATTTGCACTACTATTCAGTTAAAACTATTGGATAATCAGCTGTTCTATGACAATTTGCATGTAACGTAAGCTCGATGTTTTTGGAAAAGTACCCCCTCTCCCCCTCATCCATCCCAGCTGTTTTTGGTCATTCGTCAACTTATGTGGCGAGACTTATAGCACGATAGTAAAAAAAGATAAAAAAAAAACAGCTGGTGTTTGTTACTGTTATGGACATCGGATTCATTACGCTACAGGCCTGAATCAAAAGTGGCATTTTCCAACATCAAAGGGAATGAGACAGCTCTTTCTTTTGTTTACTGTTTTCTCCACAGTCCTGGTTCACTCCACTGTTATTTTTTTTAAGAATCCGTTTTGTAGTAGCTGACTTTCTGTTTCCATCATATGCTTTACTTGTTTTCACTATTTTCTTGCACTTGGGCAGATACGGTCGTGGTGATGAGGGGCGGTGTGCCACACTCCCAGTTTTTTAGGATGATAATTTTTTCGAGTCATCATAGTGATCTGTAACCATAGAACATTTTAAGGCTAACGGAGTTGATCAAATTTAGTCAGGCAATTTGTGCAATTTATACACAAAAATGATTAATACATTTGCTGGAGGTGCCATGTATCTACTACACCTGAGTGTAATAGGATTTGAGGTCGTCGTAGATTTATTTATATTCTTTAGATAAAATAATTAAGTGCAGTTTGTCTGTTAAGGTGTGAAATATCCTTTTTTATTTTGAAACACCCTGTAATTTGTGTTTACTCTGCATCACTATGTACTGATAGTTGAACTAACGGTTGTGCCGTTGGACCCCAGATGGCGTGCCGGAGGAGGTGCCGGACGCGGAGGTGAGAGTCAATCGGCTGAGCGAACAAGTCGTGGCTGTCCTCGAACACTACAAGCAGAAGGTGATGTTATTAACACTACAAGCAAAAGTATATGTAACTTAAAAAAAGTATTTCCAATCAACAAAACTTCCGCCAACATCAGAATCCAGTAAAAAAATTAGTTGTCTTGTTAGTTTACACACCAAGGACTACAAGCATCTTCAGCCCCAGACTTTTCACGTCAGAGTTTTGCAACTGTATGATGATGTTACTAGACCGTGATGCTATCACAAGAAACCTTTCAAACTTCTCTTGTTTTTGTTTCAGTAAAAAAATGTCAATCATGATGACAGGGCCCAAGGCAATTAGAATCCTAATTGCCTTGACAGGGCCTATGATGAAAATATTGGGTAGGTGTTCAGGACTTTCGAATTCACTGTATATTTTATTTCAGCTGATTCTTTTATATTTAATATAGCCACATGTTTTTGTTTGTTTTGTTGTTGTTAACTAGTTTTCTTATAATATCTTTGTCATGTTTCTATTGTAAATTAAAACTCTTTATTCTAAACCGCTATACAGTCCATTTTTCTATTTTACATTTTGGTCCTAACGAGGCGGATGAAACCAGATAACTTGGTATTTCTATGGACATTTTGGAAAACTTGCTATTGTTTGTAATTTTATCCTATAACACCAATTTATTTTCTTCCACTATACTGATGATTATGGACTACTAGTGTCACTTCAAGCCTTGGACTTTGTGTAAGTGGTATAGTTATAGAATTGAAGAAATGTCTGTCTATAACATTTACTGATCAACTTTTATTTTGATTATTATTTGTTTTGAGAATTTTAATTAATATCAATCACAAATCTGTCAAATATGGTACCACCTCGTACAGAATTTAAAGCTGACTCATACAGTCGTGGAGTCAAGAGAATAAAGAGCCGCTTAAATACCATTCAAACTGCGGTCGGTACTGTGCTCTCACAAACTGACCCATTGACTAGTCTACAACTTAAAAAACTTGCGGGGGGACCAGATTGAAACGGAATCTAGGAAAACCGAGTTTGAATCCTTGTCACAACAAGCGAGTAAGCTTGATAGTGATGACGATTTTTCTGACAACATTGTCAAAGACCTGGATGAAGTTTGCGAAATGTGCTTAGAGATCATAGGTCAGATTGACTTGCTTTTAAGCCCAACGGAGCCTACTGTTTCTGTCGCTTCAAACAGTAATGATACATTGACTTCATCTACCGCTTCTCAGTTACGTCTCCCTAAACTTAACCTTCCTACTTTTCGTGGGGATCTTTCATCATGGACTTCATTTATAAACCTATTTGATACCACTATTCATAACAATGACAGCATTCCCGCCGTGATGAAATTCCAATACCTTCTAAGCGTATTACGTGATGAGCCTTTCAATCTAGTTAAAAGTCTCAATTTAACGACTGAAAACTACAAGATCGCATATGACCTGCTTCACGACCGATATCATAATATTAGAAGACTTCAAACTTTACATCTAAATCAACTCATTGACTTGCCTGAAATTGAAGCATCGAACACCCAATCCATTCGTCACTTTGTCAATGCTTTCACCGAGAATTCCCAAGCTCTTACTGCTCTTAAGTGCCCTGTTTTAGAGTCCAATCCAGTTTTAGCTAATGTTTTGCTAAGGAAGATGGACGTTAAACTTTGCAAACGTCTTGAAATCTAGCGCTCAGCATCTCATTCTGTTGAACGCTCAATACCTGAGGTCAGGGAAATAATTGAATTTTTGACTACTGAATGTAACCGCACAGAAGATGCCACAATGCACGCTCCGTCTTTGTCCTGTCAGATCATTTCCACATCATCTCTCAACAAGATGTCTTCCAATAACCAGAGGTTTTCGTCTAATAAAACTTACTCACACCCTCAATCCTTCAATTTGCCCAAATCATGCTTTATATGCAACCAGAATTTCCATAAGGTTTACATGTGTCCTGTATTTAAACAGAAATCCCCTTTCGAGCGCTATCAACTTGTGAAATCCTACAAACTTTGTGTATCATGCTTAGGAGCCCATAAACTCCAACAATGCCACTCAAAGTCTACCTGTCGGACTTGCAGCAAGCATCATCATTCCCTCTTGCATTTCAAAGGAAAAGATGAAATTCCTAAACCCCAAGATTCTAAAGATTCAACAGTGGACAACTTGAACTTTGTCCGCCATGGTAACTCCTTTGCAACAGAGAAGACTTCAGTGAACTTAACATCTCAAGATTCTTCAATCGGTTCTGATAGTACTGTACTTCTAGGAACTTACCTAATCCAACTTCGAACTTCTGACGGAACTCCACATGTTTTCCGCGCCCTCTTGGACTCTGGTAGCATGTGGGACCTTGTCTCAGAACACGCAGCAAATATTCTTAATACCCGACGTCACAAATCTGATGTGCAACTCACAGGCATAAATCAAAATGTTACTAGGAACCGAGGTCAAATTTATGCTGACATAGAAACATTGGACAATAAATTGATCGCACCCCAACATCCGTTTCTTATTCTTAATAAGATTACAGTTGATCTTCCCCGAGTGCCTATTTCCTCCAAAGTTCAAAGAGAGGCTCAAGCCTTTGCTCTAGCAGACCCGACATTCCATGTTCCTGGACCCATTGATGTAGTGCTTGGAGGAGCCCTGTTTCCTAAAGTTTTCAAGCAAGAGCAACATTCACTTGGTTTAAAAATGCCCTCAGTACTCGGAACTCATTTTGGTTATGTCGTAATGGGTAATACACCTTGTATGACAACACCATCTGATTCTTTGAACCAGAACCAACCAACTAATTTGACAGTTTGCTTGCATGCTTCAAACAAGGTGGATTTACAATGCACTGAAAGA
This sequence comes from Neoaliturus tenellus, assembly GCA_030545055.2. Lineage (NCBI taxonomy): Eukaryota > Metazoa > Arthropoda > Insecta > Hemiptera > Cicadellidae > Neoaliturus > Neoaliturus tenellus. The sequence continues at coordinate 21,846,318 of CM061533.1, read as the reverse complement.
CTTTGTCAAAAAGGAAAAACTGCCATTCGGTCGCATGAAATCAATTATAGATGGTCAGTGTGACTACTTCAAGGCGACACATTCTATTGAAGAGCACTATGTTATTTGACCGCAACTTAAAGAAGTATCTTATACTACGATACCTCAAACCAGATTTAACTCAAGCTATAAGACCAATAAAGGCACTTGTCTTTCTTGTAACCCACAGTTGAAGAACCATCTAACTAACTGTATTTCCACGTATCAACCAAGTTTGAAAAACTTAGTCTCGAAACGAAGTCCCTTTCGCAGGATAATTTGCTGACTTTTTTTTGCTGGCTCTGAAGATTATCCGGTCGCCCCTTGAAAAATATGTTGAAGCTGGGTCGCTTCAAGGGGGCCGGTATGTTCAGGACTTTCGAATTCACTGTATATTTTATTTCAGCTGATTCTTTTATATTTAATATAGCCACATGTTTTTGTTTGTTTTGTTGTTGTTAACTAGTTTTCTTATAATATCTTTGTCATGTTTCTATTGTAAATTAAAACTCTTTATTCTAAACCGCTATACAGTCCACTTTTCTATTTTACAATAGGCAAATGGTGAATCGTATTTGCTATGTTTATGGTCCAATTATTTATTTTCTCAAAGGTTTTTACGTTTACTTACACATTAAGGTGTAGGTCTATGGACATTTTATTAACTCAATTTGCTTCAATTCAAATTTCATTTTTAATTTAAAGTCATTTGAAGCATGTTTCCCAACCTGCTCAAAAATTACAAACATATATCTAAAATAATTGCATCCGCTTATTTCGCATAGCTATAAATTTTCGTCAGCTCAAGGGCGGTCCCAGAGGGGGGGTCAGGGGGGTCATGACCCCCCCCCCCCAAAAAAAATCTTGGATATTTGTGGATTGTAATAAGCTCCTTTTGCAAATAAACATTTTTGCTTCTGATAATTTATTGTACGAAAAAAATAACAAGAGAAACCTTAAGTTTAATCCAAAATCTTTAAACCAATCTCATTTTATAAGCGTGGTGACTATGGACTGACGTAAATATTTACGCTTCTCTCAGGTCGAGATCGTATAACAATCGTATGACTATAACTTCAGGTTACATGTTAATAAGAGTTCATTGACAGCACCACATTGACATTGACTATAACTCTAGGTTGCATGTTTAAAAAGGTTTCACGCTAGTTGACGAAACGATGCACCAATAATTTGACATTGACCATAACTCCAAGTTGCATGTTTAAAAAGGAAACGCATTTATTTTAAGTTTCACGTTTGTTGACGAAACAATTGACGCCGCCCCATTTGACATTGACTATAACTCTAGGTTGCATGTTAAAATAAACTGTATCAGCTAACTGACACATACTTTTCCCAACATACCTTCAATAGGCTACCTTAATACCTTTATTGAAATGCGACCTAACTCAATAGGTAGTTTAAAGCCAAGTATGAATGAGGGATGAGTGTAGGATGATTGTGGCGCGATCTTGTAGTCTTGTTACTGACTAAGGCCGACATTCTCCTTAGACAGGACTGTTAATTCATAGCCCAACAGCCAATGGTATCTAGGGACCTACAGTTTAACGTGGGATCCGAACCACAATTTCAACCTCCCATATACGAATTGGTCTAATTATGAGGATATGGTACTTATGGATGAACTAGTATTCACTAGTGCGGACGTTAATCCCCACCCACCAGGGAATATCGCATCCACAAGCCATCGCTCATAACTATCCACAATTCGTGACCTCCAAGTAGCTGGATTACAGGACGTAACAATATAAATAAACGGTATCAGTTAACTGACACATACTTTCTCCCAACAATATAAAAAAGGTGTTAAAAGCTCCGAACATTAATGTCTTGATGACTCAGTCGGATAGCTACCAGCTGAGCAGCGCTCGTTTGACCCTACGCGCGTCTGTGACTTTTAACAACGTACTGCGTTTACCGCTAAACGAAAAATTGAATTTTCTCCGCAACCACTTGACGTAGAGCAATAATTTAAAATACTGGATTATTTAGTTTTTTGAGCTCTATTTCATGGTGGCAAGTAAAAGTTTATTTCGAGACAACAGTTATTTTGAAAATTCAAAAAATTGATTTTTGAAACACTTTTTACTCCATAACTTTTGAACGCGCATTTTCTCGGAGATAAGGGTAGTGTCATTTCATTCACCATTTTAAGCTTAATTAACCACAAAATTTTAATCAAAATCGTTAGAGCCGTTTTCGAGAAATTTTGATTTTTGACGATTTTTGAGGGTTTTTGGGGGTAAACTACCCTTAAAAATCAAAAATTCAAAAAAACGAAAAAAACACCTGGAATTATCGTGGGTTTGGACCTACGTACCAAATTTCACCAAAATCGGACCATTGGGGCATTCTCTAGCTCTGTATACATCCTGACACACACACACACACACACACACACACACACACACACACACACACACACACACACACACACACACACACGTACACACACACACAGACATCACTCCGAAAACCACTTTTTTGGACTCAGGGGGAACCAAAATGGATAAATCCACCAACAACTCAAATTCGAAAATTTTGACGAAAACAATACTTTCTCCATATACTATGGTATAGGGGGAGAAAGTAAAAAAGGTGTTAAAAGCTTCAAACATTAATGTCTTGATGAATCAGTCGGATAGCTACCAGCTGTGCAGCGCGTAAAAAAAAATTCAAGAAAATGAAAAAACCCCTGGAATTATTGTGGGTTTGGACCTACATACCAAATTTTATACAAATCGGACCATTGGGGCATTCTCTGGCTCTGTTTACATCCAGACACACACACATCCACACAGACACACTTACACACAGACATCACTCTGAAAACCACTTTTTTGGACTCAGAGGGCACCAAAATGGATAAATCCACCAACAACTCAAATTCAAAAATGTTGACGAAAACAATACTTTCTCCATATACTATGGTATAGGGGGAGAAAGTAAAAGGGTTCACGCTAGTTGACGAACTCAATTTACGACGCCACATTAATTTGACATTGACTATGACTCCAGATTGCATCCTAAAAAATGGTTCAGGTTAGTTGACAAAGCAATTGACGCCACCACATTTCACATTGACTATAACTCCGGATTGCATATTAAACAAGGGTTCACGTTAGTTAACGAAACAATTGACGCCACAACATTTAACATTGACTACCAGATTGCATGTAAAAAAGAAGGGTTCACGCTAGTTGACGAAACAATTTACACCACCACATTTGACTTTTGGTCAACTTTCATGAAAAAGCGTAATAATCTGTACCCTTATATTAAAACAAATACAAGAATCTAACTATAATAACTCCTTCACTCAATAATACGTAGGCCCTACCCTATCAACAAGGTTAACTTTATAAAAGTGCTAAATACATATTATTTTTTTGTCCGTGACTGGTGTCATTTTACCAACGATTCCTGCCATTTCCTTGGCAAGCATCCCACACTTTACATGCGTTTCCTTGGTTACCAATTTTAGCTATTCTGGTTTGTCGCAAGCAGCTTAAAAAATTACAGATTATACTTTTCAATTATGATTATTTGTTGTATGTTTTTAAAACCAATTTGATTTGATGGTCTGTGAACAGGCTATTGAGATTGGATACCATATAGGGGAAGGTCGGCTAGTATCGGACAGCGGGTAGTATCGGACAAACGCTGTTTCCAGCTTTTGCCGCTAGAGACAGCACTGACTAGGACATCAGCAGAAGCACCAAGGAGAAAGACTATGTGAGCGCCATTATGTGTTTCGTACCTCAATAATTGTCTGCGCTGTGACATTTCTTTTTGTTTTTGTGACAATTTCTGTGCACGTACGTATGTTTGAGACATCAATGTTCTAAACTGAGTCAATACTTTTATAATTCAACACCACGATTTGATAGTAAAGAGGCTTTGCTTTGTTTTGTAGGTGAATGGTTATTTTAGTTTGGTTATTATGGAAGTGGTAGTCAAAATGGCGGACCATGTCAGTCGGGTAGTATCGGACAAGCTCGCGTCGGGTAGTATCGGACAGAATGGATAGGTTGTAAATTGTTGAAATAATTGTAAAAAACTTAACGTAATCAATAATTAACTCCCATTATTTATTTTTAGGTTTTCGAACATCATTAGAGAGAAAATTAACAAAATAAAAAGCGCAAAGATAGACTTAAAAATATAAATAATGGACAAAGGCCTTCAAAGGAGGAAAATAAGAAAGTTTTGAAAAAGGCAAAAGACATAAATGTAAAAATATTACAAAAAGGCAATTACAGTTTGAAGAAAGAAGTGGGTCTGAAACACATTGCATTATTTATGATGAGACATTTCAATAAAACTGGATACAATGTTCACATTGAAAGGGTTAGCCTCCCAAAAACTGTGCTCAGCTTGAGGACAGCCATCTCTATTATACGTGTATGATTTGTGTTGGGCGCAAAGCAAAGAAGAAAAGACTTTAAATGGAAACACCAACAATGTTTTGAGCTAAAGTGATCTTAATTTTGTGACTTTGAAACTCAATTTCCTTTATTTAGACTTAAGGTTATCAGCTAAAAAACTGATTGTGAAAACCAATTTTTTTTATACTTATAGTTAAGTTTTTTATAGTGTTGAAACAATTTGTAACGATAAAAGTGTGTTTTCAGGCTGCAAGTGGTTTTATTTTAGCTACAAGCAGTTGTAGTTAACCCTGTCCGATACTACCCTCCAAAAATCAAATGGGCCCAAAAGTAAGGGTTAGAAAAAGTGTGGAAAAGTTATACATTCGTTCATACAATAATTATTATATTAAATGTGTGGATAAATAACATTTCAAACTTTGATATTTTGCATAGTAAATTATCATTTCTTTTATCACTAATTAGAAAATCGAAAAAAGCCTAAGTGTCCGATACTACCCGACCTTCCCCTAAGCGTCAGAAAGGTGTGGGTAATATGGCAAGTAACAGATGGGAATGTGTAAACAAAGGACTGGTTACCAAGGAAACGGTGGTAATCGTGGGTAAAATGGCACCAATCAACAGTGGACAATTTTCGCTCTCTGTTTAGCACTCTATAAAGTTAACCTCATTGTTACCCTATAAACCTCATTGTTTATATGTACCCTATTGCGGCATATATAACACTATTATAACATCTTCACTCGATAATATGAACACTATAATCGCCTTCACAGCCTCTATATTTGTACTGTATTATAACATTTTCACCCGAATATACCTTCACTATAAACTACACTGGCGGAGTGAATCATATTAAAATATTTTCCCGCTGGTAAAAACTAACCAATCATGAGGGGGGTTCACGCACAAAATTAGATTAAACTATGGGATCCCCTATAGAAACAACTAATGTACTATTTGTTTCTACTAATTTTACCCTGGAGTGTAAAACTCTGAAGATATTAAATATGGATCTATCTGAGTTTTTGGTTTATAGGACTTGGCTTTGGTTCAATAAAAAAAACTTGATATAACATTTTTTAACCGTGACCCCCCCTAAAACGTACGGCTAGGACCGCCCTTGCGTCAGCTGCCACTCCATATAGAGTTAAGCTGGCGACCTCCAACTAAAAATTTTCATCCTTCTGATATTACTCTATGCAACTTATCTTTAGGAGAAGTAGATACTCCAAATATTGACCTAAAAGTAATTTTTCATTCTTCAAAAAAGATTAAAAGAATGTTGAATTTGTTTTGATAAGCTGTTATAAAGTTATAATTATCCACAATTTATTCTAACCTAACCTTGTAAATACTCAGTTTGCTAATCCTATACTCTCTATGAGTAAAGGTATATTTGTATGTATGTGTATATGTACTCACACATATCCCGAAAAGGGCTGTTTACTAGGAAAAATCTTATTTTGATATAATCTTGAATTAAAATTCTAAAAAAATGTAATATTGGTCTTAAGGAGTTAAAAATGAAAACAAAGAACACGAGTTCCAGTATAAAGATGTTTTACATTTTAGCCAATTCCTGATGAATTATTGAATGATATACTACTATAAAAACTTTTTTATCTTTATAACGTCATGAAAAGAATAATTTTTAAAATCATACTTGAAATTGGTGATTATGAATGTATAGGTAAATAAAAGTAAAGTAAAAGGATAAAAGAACTAAGCAATTTGGGGAATTGTAATTGAATTAAAGAACAAAAGAATTAGTAACAATGGTGAAATGAGCTGTTGTCAACCATAGAAGTAGAATCCACGGCTTCAACATGGGGCTAAACAATACCAGAGTGCAACCCATATAGCTTACTTTTAAACACTCTGAAACGCAACTATGTGAACTGAGCGAATGAGCTTGTCTTGAATAGAAACAAGCCTTTTTGCACTTGGCATTTTAGCACATTGTCTGTTACTGCTATTACTACGAAAGAATGGTTTAAGTTTACTGAGCAAATGCTCGGCCCCCGGGTACACTAGTTTAACATACACTCACATATTGTAAATTATCTTTTACCATATAACTTGGTTTACACACTGGAGTATTTAACACAGCATGAGGCTGTAACTAATTCAGTGTGTTGGAACTGCGACATAACTTGAAATCTTTCATATAACTTTCAGCCCGACAGATAACAGATCTTCAATGTTTTTGACATGCAATTAATTGGTAGTGTTTTATAAAAAAATAAAAATTAAAGTTCACTGACCAATGAACTAATTTATTTTCTAACCTGCACAGCTTAAGTTTCTGTTTGATTGCAGGACCCCGTGGGTCTTCCGGGAGTTCCGATCCCGGACCCCATGCCCATTCCGGAGATGAAGACAGGGTTGGCTCTGGGGACGATGATCATGAAGAACCAAATGGTCTACGGGCTCTCCAAGTTTAGAATAGAAACTGTCTACTCCAACTTGGCTGACTTGGAGGTAAGGGTTGTTAATACGAACAGTTGAGAATAGATAAAAAAGGTTTATCAGAGTAACTGTGTATCATTCCATCCCTGCACTGTTCATAACCAGGTCACTGCTGTTTAGAAATAAAAAATTTGAAAACTGCTGTAGGTGACATAAAAAAACCATCAATTATTAATTTTAAATACTACTACTGTTTTTTTTCACATAGCCAACACATACACACTAAATAACATCTTGATTATCAAGATATGTGCCGGTGCTACACTGCTATAATGCATATAGCATATTGCTAATTACAGTAGATATACGATAATTACATCCACAACAATAGTAATATAGGTATGTAAGATGTTACAATGGTGATGGTTTTTGGCAAGTCAGTTGTCACCTCAATATCGGATACATCAGTAATTTTTTTAACATTTACTTTACTTCATTTAAATTTGAACTAGCTGTTTCCCGTCACGGCTTCGCCAGTGATTGAATTTATTTTTTAGGCAATCAAGCTTGTTCCCTACGCTCACTCGCTGTCACGCTCACCTTATATATAAAAAATCACTGGAATACCTTAACTTAGAATTTTTATTAAATTTGTTTCTTAGCAACCAATCAAAATAGATAAAATAGAGATTTTCAGGTTTTTTACAAACTAATTGTATGCCCTCTGGGTCAGAGCCCTTTGGACAGATTTGCACCAAACTTCACACAAACCATCCTTGAATAATGCTTAACAATGCCTGAAAGTTTCATTACAATCTGTCGAGCGGTTTTGGAGTACATAGGCAACATACATATATACATACAAACTTCCTCCTTTATATATATATAGAGATAGATAGAATGTGAGAAATTTGTATAATAGATTGTCAATTCTTTTGACTGGAGGGGTTCTGTTTTTCAATGAATCAATAATGTCAATAATTGATAATGTAATGAATCAATAAAACAATATCATTTAATAATACCTTTGAGGGTCGATCAGTTATGTGGTTAACATATTAAATCCTTGGTAGTAATAATAGCAGTTACAGACTATGCACTAAAATACCAAGCGCAAAAGACTTATTTTGCTTCAAGATGAGCTTGTTCACTCCTTTCACTCGCCTTACAGAATGTTTTATTTGTAGGCCCACAGGTGCTGCACCCTGGTTAAAAACACGTGTCCCCTGGTTGGTTAAAACACATGTTGAATCTGTAACATGTAGATTCTACTTCTACTGTTTAATTCATCATTGTTACTGATTCTTTTGTTTTTCAAGTCAGTTTGAATTAGTCTACAATTTACTGAATCTTTTTACTTTTACTTTACTTTTATTTGTCTAAACATTCACAAAGTATAAAGTTTGATTTTAAATCTGATCAAATGTTGTTATTATAGAATCATTCAGTAATTCAGTAAGTAGAAACAATGGGAAAACACATGTTTATACTGCAGCACATAACAATACATTCCCTTCCTAGTATAATGACAGTTCAGTCAGCTGTTTTTTTTGCTTTTTTCAGCAACCTTCTTGTTAGGATTTCTAACGTCATGCAACCAATGTTAACATTTTTAGGATTTCGATTCAAGATTGCAACGTTACAAGATTTTTCCTAGCATACAGTTCATCCCAGGACTAAGTTATTTGCAAAGTTTAAAGAAAATTGTTAAATCCGTCTGTACATAGATGCAAAATATACTTTACTCGTAACATTAGAGTAGAAGATGAAGAAGCACAGTGTAATTTTGTTTCACAATAGATGCTAAACTAATTTAGATGCTTGGTTTATTTCAAAATTAAATGTGTACAGATATAAGACAGTTCTGTATTGGAAAGAATGAAATGACTCTATAATCTGATATTCACCTTATTTGGCTCTTCTGTCTCATTGTTTAGACTGTATAAGTGAGAATATTAGTACATGTAACTTTGGCAATTCAGTATAAACAAACAAAAGCCCAACATTTAAATGTGTTATGATGTTCCAGATGTCCCTAGCTCTGAGGGTCGGTGTGATTCAAGTACTCGGCAACTACACCTTCCGGACTTGGTTCTCGTCTACCGAGGGAGCCTCCAACACGACTCTGGTGGATCTCTACGCTGAGGGCATCGCCAAGCTGGAGGTGGCAAGAGAGGGTCACCTCGAGGCTACTGACATCGATTTGGACCTGTCGGTGATGGACATTAACGTAGATCTGGAAAACCCTGGGATGCTGGGGTCATTTTTACAAGGCGCCATGAATACAGTAGGAGGTCTAGTGTTTGATGCTATGAAACCGTACATTATGAGTCAGGTGAACACAAATATTTTAGGCGATGTCAACAAAAACTTGAGAAACTTAAAGAAAACATTTCCCAACTCATTGTCACCGCTCGATGTTGGTTTTGCCGAGGGTAGAAAGTTAGTTCGTCAAATGGGGTACGATCCGTATAAGGTGGAGGATTTCACTCACACCACTGGTGTTCTCGGTCTTGACGTGACTCATATTTGGATCACAGGTTTGGCGTCTTTTCACAGGATCGGAAATATTACAGTTTTCATGGAGAATAATACCGTGCATCTGGCTGTGGCGGCGGGAACACAGCAACTGGAGGGTAAATGTCACTGGGAGGTCACCATGGCCGGGCTGCTGAGTACAACAGGCAAATTAGTGTTCACTATAGAGTACATCGAAGCGGAAGTCAAGTTGAACCAGTCTTTGGACGTCACAAAGAGACCGAACCTTGAAGAACTTCAAATCACCCTTGGAAACTTCCAGTTGCAATTCGATGGTGCAGGGACCATAGATTATGTTATAGAAGCAGTGGTAAATATTCTACCAAACTTGCTGCGGTATCAGATTATGCTTGCGATTGAAGAACCCCTGAAAATTAAAGTGCAGGAGATCCTCGATGAAATAGATGTTGAGAAGTCAATCAAGGATCAGTTGAAAGAACTGGATAACATGAATGGGAACAGTATTGCTGAAAAGAACATAACTGAAAACGTGTATGAAAAACTTGATACAGGAGAATATCCAACAGAGGATAGCGAAGATTAGGACTTAAATAAATTGTAACATATTTTGAGACATACTCACAAAATGTTTGAGTAACATAACGTAACATGTATGTGTAATCTTTTATTTATTTTGTATATAATTGTTTATGAGTGTGAGTAATATTTTGTAAATATCTTATTAATAATGATTAATTAATTTTGAGTACAACATGACATTGACTGGATCTGCTTGATAATACTTGACACTTTGTGTGTTCGGTACATCGTAATTTTCCTTTCAAGTGCAATTTCAAACTAGAAAGGGCCTGAAATAAAAAATTTACATACTGTAGAATTTCAAATACTTTAGTATACTAATTTTATTCATATATTCATTCCTCTTCACTTAATTTTTTAAGGCCTTGTCTTTTGCTTTAATTTGATTTAATTTTTCTTTTCAATAGAATTAATTAAATAAACCTAAATACAAGGAAGAGCTTGCTGTACTTATGAGGTATCTCATGAACGGGCAGATTTATGGAGCATGTATTGCCAAATTGTGCGGTGTAGTCAAGTAATATTTTTATTTTTGCAGTGATAACTTTTACTTTAATATTTTTCAATAAATTATTAACAAAAATTACATGGGGAAATGAGCATTTGATTGGTAAACTAAAGCAATCCTTTTGTAGTAATAATGTTAGTCACAACGGTATCCTGAAATGCCAAGCCCAAAAATTTGTGTTTATTTACAAGATGAGCTCTTTCCCTTCTGACTTGACGTTTATTCGCTTTTCAGAATGTTTTAGAATAGTATGCTTAATTGAGCAGCATTGTGGTATTAAATCACTATATCACTATTTTGAGACAGGGACCTTACATAGTGGGTATTTTAACCTGAATATAAATGAGAGATGAGTGTAGGATGATTGTGGCCTTTTAATCTTGTTACTGACTAAGGCCGACATTCTCCTTAGATAGGACTGTTAATTAATAGCCCAAAAGCCAATGGTATCTAGGGACCTACAGTTTAACGTGGGATCCGAACCACAATTTAGACCTCATATATACAAATTGGTCTAATTATGAGGATGGTCTCTATGGATGAACTAGTATTCACTAGTGCGGACCAAATTAATGTTTTAAACCAAATGTTGAAGCTGTAACACTTACTTTTTCAGCTTACAGAAGATTTGATTTAGTCATTGCTAATGTTAAATTTCACGATCACCCACCACAACAAAGAGTATTTTTTTCACTTATCACTTAACAAATCTGAGTGCTTTAAACTACCTATTGAGTTAGGTCGCCATTTCAGTAAAGGTATTAAAGTGTGGATACCGGTGAAGTAATTTTTCCTATCGTCTCACGAATCAAATGGGATTTTAAGGATGACGTTCAGCGCGTTAACTAACTGCTAATAAACTCAATCCCATTCCTCCACCGAAGATTGTGAACTTGATCAATTCTGATCTCCTCTGAGAGATTGAACTCCTCTTTTTTAATATCATTGAGCTGTAAAACCGCATCCGCACTAGCCGAACATTTGTGGTGAACTTGCCCAACAAACTAGACTATGAACATATCCGACGAATAGCTTGTATTAATTAATGCCTACTTTCCTCTACCAAGTCTCCATCCCCACCATCATCTACCTGAGTCTTGCGTCCCACATATGCTGGAGTGCAGTAGCGTTTTTAGCCACAATCAGGGTACTTCTAACTGCCGTTGCAAGCGCTTCTTTTTATCTCAATCATTGAAATAAACAAATTTATTTTGGAAATATTTAGGCAAAAAAAGTTGCATAAAATGACCTGAGACAGCTGTAATAACTTTAAATGTGTGATTTTTTGAACTCATGGCGGCGCGAGAAACTGATAAAGTGATCCGAATTTAAATACGGATTTGAGTTCACTTTTTTTTTTAAACTGCCTTTAGCAAGTCTTTCAATTAACTACACTTAGTTCCAATAAAAAAATCGCAAAGCAACTAAATAATCATGCTGTCTGACAGATGGACATTGTATCGTCTGCTATTGAAGTCAGTCATCTGGCCTTTGATATTCATCATAATATAGGCCCTCAAACAAACATACGTATAATAATAATACCTATAATAATAAAAAATTTTATTCCGCTGACAAATTTACATTGTATGGGAATTTACAAAAAGTCGTTCTATCTGATTCACAATTTAAAACTCACAATCCGGATTTTTCAACAAGATAATTCATTGTTAATTCATTTAATACTCTAAAATTTTTCAAGTCTTTCAATTAATTTTAATTGCTTTTTTCTTCTTTCTTCTTCTTTTTTTCTTCTTTCTTCCTTCTTCCTTCTTCCTTCTTCTTTCTTCTTTCTTCCTTCTTCTTTCTTCATCTCTATATTTATTCACATTGGTTTGTTTGCCTATCCCTTAATTTCGATTGGTTTTTAATTATACTCTTCTTTCCTTGAACTTTCTTATGATGACATTTTTATGATGACATCATCATCATTTGCTTCAAACTTCAAACACAGATTAGGGGAGTTCTTTTATCAGTGCTTCGAAGTAGCAGCTAGGGACAAGAGACAGGGACAGAGGGATTTGTTACATTGCAAACAAAGAACTAATACGGGTATATACCATTGAATAAAATTATAATTAAATAGATGAATACAAAGTGCTATAGAAAGAAAAAGTCTCATGGATTTAGTGGGATTTCATAACATCTAATCACATAGCCACTACAATTTGAATGTTCCCATAGTCACTAAAATAAAAGTGTCTTTTAGCTAAAGCAAAAGTGTCATACTATTTGAAAATACTTACTACTGTATTAGAAGAATAGTGTCGATGTTACAAGGTTCAAGTATGGTTAATATTTTAATTTGTCAGAGCTATGAGAAAAGTTGCTATGATACCCTTTCATAGGTTTTATTACAGATAGGTTATCTGTGCTTTTAGTCTGTTTAGTATAGTTGTGCGTTCGACCACAAGGCAGCGCTTGCTGTACTCATGAGGTTGGAACCGTGAGTTAGCCGTTACTTAGCGGCCATGTGCTCAAATATGCGCACCAAGTTCCAACAGTAGTGGCTCGTGGCCCGTGCGCCCGTATGGGGCCCCAGATTCTGACGGGCCCCAGAAAGACGGCGCCCCCGCTCTTCTGGCGGTGCGGCGCCGAATGCCGCTACGGGTGACAGGAGGTCGAAGTTAAAGAATAGCAAGCGCTTGAAAATCCAAACGAAGAGAGGACAAACGACAGATTTTGTCATTTAAATTAATAGTTTTCCTTAGATTATATTTAGCTTTAATGATGTAAGAGCAAGTAAATGGTATTTTTTGATGATTTTGAAACTCGTTTTTAAACTAGTCTTTTAATCACCATGCTCTTCATAAATGTATACAGAATATCATTTTGTATATATTGTTTTCATGAAGGATCCTTAGCGTTATTTCTCAATTTGTTGTCACGTTTTTGACATGCTGCTTTGTTCCTTAGTCTTTGGGACAAATATATTTGATATGAAGTCCCTCCTATTCTGCAATGTGTGAAATGGATATTTTTCTAGGAAATTCCACTTTCAGAATACCCACACTTCATTGACTTCCACACTAAAACTTCCAGTTTTAATGATCCTCACTCAATGAGATCATTTGACACTTGTATTAAAATCAAACAAAACACATACTTTAATATTTTAAAAAAGTAGGCATTGCTACTCTATCACTATCAAAATGCTATTATCAGTCAATTTGATAGTTTTTTACTATTTAAATGACAAAATAAAATTATGCAGAGGCTTTTGGGGGTGACGCCCACCAAATGAAGAGAGGAAAAACGGCAGTTTTTATCATGTAAATTAATAGTTTTCCTCAGATTATATTTAGCTTTAATCATGAAAGAGAGCAAGTAAATGGCCTTTTTGATGATTTAGAAACTTTTATGGATACAAGGAAGCGCCTCTTGAGAGACTTGAGCACCCATCCATAGTTGTGGTGCACCCTCCCATGCTTGTGAGTATTCTCATCTCAATATGAGTAGCCTATTATAGTAATGGTCAAATGGTTCGGCACCATTTCACAATTACCACAAATGGATCAAATTTTGTGGTGACTGCCATTTTTAGATGGGGTGCGCGCACTGGTGGACGCTGACGTTCCTTTCTGTTAAAGACGCCATGTTTATAGTTCTGTGTCATCGGCGCCCTTCATCAAAAGAGACCAGTTTGGGAGGAGAGTTTGTTATAAGTAACTTGAATGTCGCAAAAGAAAATTTTGGTGATAAGTTTAATTTTTACAAGAATAAGGATAAGATAAAAATACCCCCGTCGCAGCAGACCTGCGTACTCAGCGAATTTCCAATGCAATGTCAGATTTTTTACTTTCCCCATAAAAACACCATGGATCGAGTATGTAGGTTTTCTGCCATGGGGTGTTGTTAGATAATCTAAGTAAATCAATAATTCGTGAATGTAAACAAAAAATTGTATCAAGTTCTGGCAATTTTTATATTCCCCATAAAACCCATGGGGGTGAGTATGTAGGTTTGCCACCATATGGGTTTTGAAAGAAAGTATAAGTTAAACCCTACCTAGTAATGTACATACCAAATTTGATTAAGTTATGTCAATAAATAAGCAAGATATAGGGTTTTATTGATTTCCCATGAGAATAACATGGAAAACATATTTTTGGATCTGCCCCGTAACCAGTTATGCTATGATAAAAATTCAAAATACCAAATTGTTTGTTTTTTAAGCTCTTTTAAACGGTTTTGGTTAAAATTGATGAATTTTGAAAATTAAGGTCCAAAAATGCCAAAAACCCATTTTTTACCCCTTTGAAACCCCATAAAACCCCGTTCCCATAACCCGACAGTGCTGGTTCACGAACTTATGAAAATAGACCTGGTCTTACACCTTCATACCAAATTTCATCAAAATCGGAGGTCCCTTTCAAAAGTTATCAGTACCACGGACACATATATATATATATATATATATATATATAGATATATACATATATATGAAAATGAACGAACGGTGTTTTTGGCTCCTGGGGACCTCAAAATGAAAAAGTAAAGTGGTCCCGGGCTTAGGTCTTACCATGGCTACTACCGTAATAGCGTATTCCCTATAGGGAAATTCGCTAATATATTCACAATAAAATGTTTGGCAAATCCTGGCACCAATGGTGTAGTATCGCCCAATCATTTGCAAATACACTCTTGGCTTGACTTGCAGTATCCCTTGGAGAAGAAGTTCAAGTGGAGTACCAAGTTAAAGATCTTTAAGGAAATTTGAATTCTCAAAGAACTTTTATGCACAGTAAATATTTGTTCAAGTTACTGAACACTTTTTTTATTAGCATGATACGTGTTGTTTGTAATCAGAAATGAAAAACATATGTCTAAAACACTAAAAAATACATTTATACTGCAACATATTTGCATTTATACTGCAAAGAATACAGAAGATAAATATATGAAAAGATGGATATGGCAATCGATTTCAACCGCACACACCGATCATCATCAGGCCCAAAGAGAGAATAACAGAATCCAACATGGCGGACAATAATATAGATACAAATAATATTATATAATAGTATTATTAGTCGTTTTATTCCCCCGACTTTCTTCAACATTGGTAATTGTTTAGTTGAATAGTTATATTAGGTCCCTGTAATATACTTTAAAAGTTTGAAAAAGTGAAAATATTACTCTCAGTGACGCAAAGTAACATATTTAGTAACAAAGTGGCCTATATTAACAATATTATTTGTCTCTGTATTATTGTCCGCCATGTTGGATGCTGTTATTCCCTCTTTGGGTATGATGATGATCGGTGTGTCCGGTCAGAATCGATTGCCATATATGTCTTTTCATATATTTACCTTCTGTATTCTTTGCAGTATAAGTGTAAATATATTTTTCAGTGTTGTAGACTTTTTTTTTCATTTCTGTTCAAGTTTTTCTAATTATAATACAACTCCTAATGACTTATTCACTTTAATTACCATAATTTGCTTTTCTCACTACATTTGGATTATTTTTCCTACCCTTTTGTGGTTTTTAATTTGGGATAACTATTATTTACTGTTGTTTCTACACAACTGTACATTATTTTCATTAAGAGTTTCAATGTTTAAACAATGTTGTTTTTGTTATGTCATTGATAACAATATCCTCGAATGTTGAGAGGAAAGTCTTTGTAGTATTTATTTTTAAGGAACAAATAAACTGTAGGGGAAATGTAATGATATGTAATCAAACACTCTCTCTTGATTATAATTATTGGTTGATAATCATTGGGAAAAAAGGAAAACTTTTCTTATATTTATGAAAAACTTTAATATCATTAAATATATCCTGTAAATTCACTGTATAGCATTCCGCCCCTCTTCAGGTATCAGAATGACAATTTAGGCTGATTCTTGCTTTCTAGAGTGAGCATCACCCGAGACCAAATTTTTTTACCCTTTCAACACTTTAAAATATAGCTGTATCCAAAATCAAACTCAGGGATACCAGGTCAGTAGTCACTTTGGCATCTATTCTGTAAATCTTCCGTTTTCTTGATAACACAGGTCTTTTGTAAATTATTTAATTATTTGATGATGCCCAACTATTTTCATAATAAATTCCAAATCCATTTTGTCTTTTAAAAGGGTGAGTCAGGCAGTATAGTGAAATTGGAAATAGAAACTTACATGTGGCCTCATTTGCTGGATTGCTTTTTACACTGTAATCCATGACATATCTCTCTGCACTGGTTAAATTAATATTGTAACTATCATTATAAATCAATGCCACTGGTGTTTTATTTAAGACAATTTATGTTGTATTAATATTTTAAAGGTTTTGAAACTATCAGCTCTAAAATCAGTCACTGATAACGTTTTAAAAATCAAATGTTTTGTATTACTCCACAAAATTATCACTTGTACGGAGAGATGCCGAATCAAAATCATTACCATTTCCAACATCAAATCTGAAATTATTTAAAAGTCGATCATCATTACTATAAAACAATGCAATTGGTGGCTTTTTAAAACTATTACTGTTTAATTTATCTTCTTGAGGTTTTGTAAAATCATTAGTATAAGGTTCATTCGGATTTGAATGGATAATATCTCCCATCTTAAATTCTCTGCTTTTCTCTTCATGGAGCTTTTCTGTTCTTCTTCTGCCCTTCTCTCCTTGTACATGTTGAGTTTTATGCATGAATTGTTCATTTTCAGTCCCAAATATTTTCTCTGGTGGATAGTGGTCATCGTCACTGAAAAATACAGCCATTGCTGGCTGTTCAGAAAATTCACCATGAAGTGTATCCATCGGTTGATTTGCTTCTTCTCCATAATAATTAAATCGTCTGTTTTGTTCATTATATATATCCCTCATTTGATGAGTATTTTTAAAGATTCTTTCATTTTCATTCTCATATATTTTTTCCGATTTATATTGATCGTTATCATAAAGTGTATCCATGGGAGAATATGCTCCCTCTTCATTATTAAATAGTCTGCGTTCCTCCTTATAAAGTTCCTTCATTTGCTGTGTGTTTTGAAAAATTGGTTCCTTTTGCGACTCATACATATTCTTGTTTTTAAAGCTATCGTTATTACTAAAAATCACCGCCATTGCCGGCTTTTCTGTAACTTCACCATTAAGTGTATATATCGGTTGATTTGCTTCTTCTTCATATTTAAATTGTCTGTTTACCTCTTCATACAAATCATTTTTATTATGAGTGTTATGAAAACTTGGTTCATTTTCAGTCTCATATATTTTCTCTTGTTTATATTGCTCGTCATCTTTAATTATATTCATCAATGAATTTACTTCCTTTTCAAAATTAAATTGTCTCTGTTCCTCTCCATAAACATCCCTTGTGTTTTGATAAATTTGTTCATTTTCAGTCTCATATTGGTTCTCTGGTTTTAAGTGATCGTCATCACTAAAAACGACCGCCATTGCCGGCTTTTTCTCAACTTTATAATGAAATCTATCCATTGTTGGATTTGCTTCCTCTGCATAGTGAAACCCTCTGCGTTTCTTTTCATAAAGATACTTCATATCATGAGTTTTCTGGACGATTGGTTCAGTTTCAATGTCATATATTGTCTTCGGTACATAACGGTCATCATCACTGAAAAATACCTGCATTGCATTATTTCCAGAGTTTCTGTCATATAATGTATCCATTGCCGAATTTTGTTCACTTTCATAACCAAATCTTCTGTGGTTCTCTCCATAAAGATACCTCATGTCATGACTTTTTTGTACGATTGGTTCACTTTCAATGTCATATATTGTCTTTGGTTCATATTGGTCGTAATCACTAAAAACTACTGCCATTGCTGGCTTTTCAGTAACTTCATCATACAGTGTATCCATCGAGAGATTTGCTTCATCCCCGTAATAACTAAATCGGCCACGTTCCTCTTGATAAAGATCCCCCATTTGCTTGGTTTTTTTAAAGATTCGTTTATTTTCGGCCTCATATATTTTCTCTTGTTTATAGCGATCATCATCATAAAGTGTATTCGTTGGTGAATATCCTTCCTCTAATTGATTAAATTGCCTGCGTTCCTCCTGATAAACATCCTTCATTTGCTGTGTGTTTGGAAAAATTGGTTCTTTTTGAGTCTCATATATTTTCTCTGGTTTAAAGTGATCGTCATCACTAAAAACTACAGCCATTGCCGGATTTTCAGTATCTTCATCGTATAGCGTATTCCTTGATGGATTTGCTACATCTCCATAGTTATTAAATTGTGTGCGTTCCTCTTCATAAAGATCCCTCCCTTGCTGGGTGATTTTAAAATTTTTTTCATTTTCTGCCTCATATATATTTGTTTGTGTATAGTGATCGTTATCATAAATTGTATCTATCGGTAGATATGCTTCCTCTAAATTATTAAATTGTCTGCGTTCCTCTTTATAAACTTCCTTTATTTCCTGATTGTTTTTAAACATTCGTCCATTTTCATTCTCATACATCTTTTCTCGTTTGTAGTGATCATTATAAAGTGTATTCACCGATGGATTTGCTTCATCTCCGTAATAATTCAACTGCCTCGTTTTCTCTTTATAAAAATCCCTCATATTCTGGTTGTTTTGAAAAAATTTTTTATTTTCATTCTCATACATATTTTCTTGTTGAAAGTGATTGTCAAAAAGTGTACGCATCGGTGAAAATGCTTCCTCTTCGTGTTTAAATCGTCTGTTTTCCTCTTTATAAATATCCTTACTTTGATGCGTGTCTTGAAAATCATACATATCCATTTGTGATTTTTTAAATTCTTCGTTTTTGAGCCTCTTCTCAGTATTTGGAATATTATCATCCATAAATATGGCCACAAAAGAGTCTTTTTTGTCATTTCCGTCTAATTTATTATTGTTCAAATGTTTTTTTAATAATTGCTTTGTTAATTTTGCAAAATTTTTAAAGCTCCTTGGACTGATATCATCTGTGAGACTATTATTTGTATTTTCCTCTAGAGCTGATGTATTTATTAAAGTTGTATCGTTATTGCCAGCATTTTCTAGTTTAGAATTCAGACTTCTAGGACTGATGTCATCCTCGAGTTCACTACTTGTGTTTGTTTCTTCATCGGTGGCATTTATTAAATTTGTAACGTTATTGATATTATTTTCCACACTAGTATTGAGTCCCCAAGGAGCAAATTCATCTGTGAGTTCCTCTCTTGCATTTGTCTCTTGATCCGTTGCGTTTATTAAAGTTGTAACGTTATTGATAATGGTTTCCCCACTAGCATTGGTGCTGCTAGGACCTGTGCTATTCATTAGAATACTGCTTATAGTTGTATCTGAATTTGATGTACTTTCTAAGGCCGTGACATTACTGCTTGTATTTTCAATGTTAGTTTCAAGATTCCTTGGACCAACCTTTTCGATATGAGTATGTAGTCCACTACTTATTTTTGTATCTGGGTCTGACGTAATCATTAAAGTTGTGACGTTACTAGATGTATTTAACATGTTTGTATTGAGGTCTTCAGTGTCAAGCGTGTCTGAGTGAGGTGTGAGACTACTTGTTTTATTTGTGTCTTGATATGACCTGCTAGTTAATCCTTCATTGTAGTTTGTATTTCCTCTTACAGTAGAGGGGTTCACCGAGTCTGTCAAACCCAATATTTTAGTAGCATTGATATGTTTATCTGTATCAGAAATAAGAGTGTCTGATTGTGTTGTATTTATTTTTGTTATATCATAATTTTCTGCATCAGTCTCATTGATGAAAGTTACGTTTGAATTTTGTATTTTAGTTGGAGCTGTGCTATTGATTTTCTCTGTTGCGTTTATATCTAGCATACCATCCCGATTGGAAGGGTCTATGCCTAAAACCGTTGTGAAATTGTCACTTGTAATTTTTTCTGAAGAGGCAGAATTTCCTAGATCGGTCGTACTTACCGAATCTGTGACATCACTAGTTTTGTGTGTCCCGTCAGCAAAGTCACTGTCTGGCCCTGGAGCTTCTATCGTATTGTCGTTGTGTTGGGTACTATCACTGGATGTTTCATTTCTCAGAGTATAGGCACTATCTGGTCTCGATGTAGTAGTTGAAGTTGTGTTGTTTTCTTTCGTGTCAGTTTTTGGCATGTCCTCCTTTGCTTTTTTAGTGAATAGCGATTCCCCTTCGAGTGATTTTGTGAGTAAATCATCAGCTAAAGAGTAGTTGATAAATAGAGCACTCACTACCAACCATACCCGCACTGTTTTCATATTCACTGCATTGAGGGACAAAATGAAGTAGAATAAATCACAGAGAAATGTGACATTGCCTCAGTTATTGTATTGATAATGCCCCTTTGTTTGAACTCTTAGCGGAACCGATATCTAAGTCATTAATTAAGTTAATTAGATTTTTGTCATGGTCGAGGTAAATATGTAATAGGAGGTACAGCACTTAACAGAATAAATAAGCGATAACAGCTTGCTCTGTGACTAATATACTGTAATGTAATTCATATTAATTCTATACAAAATTCAGTTTTTCTCATCGAATCTTAAAAAAGATTTTCATACAACATTCAAATCTCTCAATTACAGATATGTATTCTCGGCTAGGCTTTGTTCTGTAGATTCTAAACCTTATTAAATAATGAATTAAAACACCCCCCTCACAGCAGACCTGCTTACTCATCAAATTTTCAACTGATCTTTTTTATTTTGTTCTATAAAAAAAAGATTTAGTCCGAATACCATTAATTATCTTCAAAAGAAAGCATAAAAAATTACCATTATATTACATTATTTATACCGATTGTTTGATTTTTATGTGAATGTATATAAATTAGTTTAAAAGAACACTAAAATTTATTCATAACCTGTTTACAAATCACAAAATGATAAGTGTTGGAAATGAAAATCTGCTGCTTATGTTCAGACACCTTCATTATGTATATCATGCAATTTGCAATTGCAAACAATGCAATTTAGTAAAAACGTTTGCTGCTATGAGGGCTTTTGATCAAATATTACTTCCGCAACACCTAATGAAGGTTTATAAAAAATTATATTGATAAATGTTTAAAAAACTATATTCAGTATTAGGGGTTATTTTATGTCTCATAAGAACAACATGAAAAATTTCATCTGTAACAAGTGAAGCTAGTGAAGTTAATGATTCAAAATGCTAATTTTTTGTTATTTTGAAGATCTTTAATGAAATTACTTCAAATTTTAAAAACTGTTGGTGAAATATGCCAAAAACTCATTTTTGCATTTTTATAACCCCACAAACCCCGATCCCATTTCTGTAAACATTTGTCCTTAAGCCGCTAGACAACATTTTGTTTTTACAGTAAATGATAAATATAAAATTTACCGGTTTTGAGATATTTGAAGAAAAAATGTCCACTATTTTAAAAATAAAAATCGGAAAAAATAATTATTTTCCTGAAAATGAACAGTAGTGTGATTAAGGTTTTTGCCAAATATGAACTTATTACAATAATCTGTTACAGAAATAAAAATTATTTAGTATAAAAAACCAAATTTTGGCTAGTGCATGGTTTAGTGAAACATTTTAGGACTTATGTTAAAGGAATTTTTTGTTTATTTTAATTTGAGCGATAACCTCCTGATTTCTTGAAACGTTTTTCCGAACATGCTGTATACTAATGTAATCTAGCCTTTGAACAATTTTTACTGGAAAGTTTTTTTCTAATGAACTCTTGAAACCCTAATTTTAGT
Organism: Neoaliturus tenellus; assembly: GCA_030545055.2. NCBI lineage: Eukaryota > Metazoa > Arthropoda > Insecta > Hemiptera > Cicadellidae > Neoaliturus > Neoaliturus tenellus. The sequence goes on along the minus strand of CM061533.1, from coordinate 21,824,253 downwards.
ATGTTGGAAAAGGGGAGTTTCGCTTTACTTGTTAATTCTATAATGCCTGCCAAGAATGACTGAATTTATCTCACTTTTTGGAGGTAAAAACTTGTTTGAAATAAGTTATAACATTTAACAACTATCATGAAGGGGTTTTTTTTAAAGCAATAACGGTATATTCAATTATTAGCAAAATGTGTAGTTTTTTGTACAAACGTAAAGTCTTTTTCAAAAACGAATATTAAGCTCATTAATAACTGCATTGGTTAAATGGCTGGGTAGCTGAGTGGTTATAGTGCTCACCACCTTTGAATACAAAAGTTGTCGGTTCAATTCTGAGGAAAGTTAGTAGCTTTTTAACGGATCGATTCCGGTTGCCATTTGTCATTGGGCTATTAATTAATTAATGTTAGATAGTAATAAGACTGGGGTTTGGACCGTTCCTTGTCAAAACGTTAAAAAATGCCACTGGCGTATATAAACACAAAATAAAATAAAAATATAACTTTAAACACATATAATTTGATTGAAAAACTAAAATTTTATAATATTTTTAAATAAAAGTCGACATGTTTTGTATATAAAAATTAACCCCAAGAAAACGCGTTTTCATTAATTCTAAACTCTAATACAATTAAAGTGTAAATGTTTGTTCGGTATGCACAGTAATCTCAAAAATGGTACTAACTCTCCTAAATTTGCTAGTAATTTAGTTATAATAAAAAGCTATATAAAGAATAATATTTATGCAAGTCTTTATGAATAGAAGAAGTCCAAAAATTTCCTCACGAGAGTTGATGCAATGTTGCCACATCCACATAGAATTGCATTGAATACTATATTATGCATAGTAATATGTAACAAGAAAACTCTGTTTTTCTTGAGTTCTGTTTCTTGAGTTGTTATATAACTCAAGAAATATAACAAGAAATGACAACTTATTGCAGATCGGTGGAGGGAGACAAAGATGTTGGAATTTGTATCAACTTTTTTTGTGAAAATTGCTATAGGAAAAAATTAAAATTTTTGTAATCTTCAGTTGAAATTTCAACATTAGTCATTGAAGTATACCATCAAATTAAAAAAAAAAAAAAAAAAAAAAAATGCTAAAACAGCAGACTGAAAGTACCAACAACACGCTATGGTGTAAACATTTGGTTCTGCATTCTAGCTAGTTACTGAATTATGTAGGCCTAATGATGATATAATAAAACTAATTCTCAGTTTTATATAGTACCTTAAGGTTAACACCTAAGAGTGTTTCACTCTTGGGGAGTTAGTTAGTTATTCTCATAAAAATCTCAGACAGTTGTTGATAGTACTCGCAGAAAACTGCTTGGGATTAACCATCTTGGAAAATTAGCTGGTTGTGTAAACACCTCTGCGAGTATCTCAATAACTGAGAGTACGATACTCTCTGAGAGTGAAAAAATCTCGTGTAAAAAATTCCGTGTAAACCTAGCTTTATAATGGTGATTGTGATGGTCAAGATAAACAAAAATTAAGTAAAAGACTAAAATTATTATGCAATTTGTTGAAACACATTAATTTAACAACAATAAAAACTAAAGCATTTTTAACAGTGATAAAAACAGTTGATAACTGAAAAAAGTAAATTTTATGTATTACTAGATTTTCCGGCATGCTTCGCAATGCCAACTTGAGAAATTTTTTGCCCTTCAGGTGAGTTCGTTCACTACGCTCACTCGCTGTCAGGTTTAGCTCGTTCACTGAGCTCACTTTCTGTGAGGTATAGCTCGTTCGCTACACTCACTCTCTGCAAGTCTATAATCTATACTTATTTAATACGATAAGGGTTTTTTTGTCTTGAGAACTCCTCCCACAATTTTCAACAGATTTTCAAGTTTTTGGTGTCGTTGGATAGGGCTTGGTCTGTTGTTGTTTCCGCCAAAAACTGATGAGAATCGGACTGATAATAAAGGCGCTATCCACCAGTGAAATCTCAAAATTACCCATTTAAATAACATTGTGATTGAATAAAGCATTTTGAACATCTGTTAATAATCAGCTGTAAATACGTGTAGTTTCGGTGATTAAAGAGATTCATAATATTGGATTGTGACGTCATTGATTTAGAGATAAAAGTAACATTTGTATTGTATTAAAATAAATTGCTCGATTTCAAGCAACACGTATACTAGTATCATCTATTTTTTAAAATTACAAATCTTCCCTCAATAATTTAAATGATAACATCTGCGAATAAAATTAATGATCCTTAAAGTAATCATATGTTAGAATACAACAATGTTGCTACCATAAGAATAACAAGGTAACTTTTAGGACGTCTTGGGCGTAGTGCTTTGTGAATAACTAAAAAAATCAGACTTTCCTATTTGAAGTCTAAAGAATGAGTATACCAAATTTCAGCAATCTAGTTAGTCGAGAAGTTGGATATTTATTTAGTGATGAATGAGTGAGTTTCGCTTTTATATGTTTAGATAGATTCAACTTATGTTTTATAGTAGGATTCACGAAAATAGTCCGATGAGAGTCGATACATTGTTGCCAAATTTATCCTGAAACACACTTTTATTCTGTATTACACATGGTAAACATAACCACAAATGACAACATTGCAGGGCGAGAGGGGGTGAGGGGGGACACAGCTGTTAAAATTTCCATCGGACTATTTTCGTGCATCTTACTATAGCAAATTAATGCCATATAGTGTAGTAAAAAATAAGAAAAAATCCGGCTGGAAAATGAAAACATTGTTGGACAGCCAATTTTTACTGAAATATGTTCCATGTTATCCCCTGACCTCCCTTAGAAAAGTTGCCTGAAATCCCCAATGGGAAAGACACCCAAAAAGTAATGAGATTGCCTTCGTGGCAATCGTAAGTAAATTGTACGCTGGCTAATGAGTTTACATACTCACGTATAATTGAATGTCTCAAGCCCCATCTCAAAAGATTGCCTCAGTAAAAAATAGCAGATCTTTAAATTTGGATTTTAAAAAATGTTACCCTAAAACTCAATAAATGCAATAATAACACATTTGATTAAATAAAAAATTCTTAATTTTTTTATCACTGATGTCATAACAAACTACTTTCAATGACATAAGAAGTTTTGAGAAAATGATAGTTACATGCTACTTGTATTCTATAGACTTGGAAACCAATGGACCGTTTGTCATGAAAATCGATATACTGTAAAAAAAAAAAAAATATATATATATATATTTATATATGGAAAAATTCATGATAAAGGATTGTAAGCCATTAGTTTTTTATAGCTCTCAGGGCTTGGCCCAAGGACTGTCAAAAACGTAACTATGTCAAATTTTTTTCAGTTTTTGATCTGAGTTGTTTATAAAAACAACATATAGCAAAAAAGTTTCTTTGCAATTGATTCTATTAGTCTAACAACTGTTCTCACTTAACGTACCGTCATTATTGAGGGAAAAACCCATTTGAACTTTTGAGGGAAGTTCTCATTTGAAGTATTGAGGGACGATTGGTAATAAAAAGCCAGAGGATATTATATACACTTGCAGCGAGTGAGTGTATCGAACGAGCTCACCTGAATGGCAAAACATTTCTCAATTTTTCTTTGCAAAACATGCCAGGTAGCAGCTAGTCTAATATAATTAAATTATATTAATAAAAGTGTTTTTCCAGCATAGAAATATATATAAACTTTAAAACAAAAGAACTTAAATTACTTGTATTTATTTATTTATTATAAATTTTTTAGAGGTGCTACTTTGTATCTTAAATTTTCTTTCTCTTAATGAATTACTCTAAGAGCTACTCTAAATTATTGATATAAACAATTAATTGAGCGAAGCTCCTATACTACACTCTGGCTTTTTATTTACAAGTACTCCTCCTGAACGGCTGGAGTGATCCTCACGAAATTTTGCTCGGTCATCGTAACCAACTATGGGAAGGTATAAATCTGAAATGGTCCAAATCGGACACAAGGGTTCTGCCCTACGGCCCTTTAAAGTTACCATGTTATTTTAATAGGAGAAATATTTTATTTGGTTTGTTTACTGTGTGTTGATTATACAGCTGTTATAAGGATCAAATTTAACTGCAGGCTGTTACTATCAGCTGTTTGTGAATACAGTATAGTTTTATGTGAAATTGTTTTTTTTTTTTTTTTTTTAGTGGTTTGTTTACCTTTGTAGGTGAATGAAATGCCACGTTTACGCAGAGGAAGTGCAAATCTTGGGTGACGCACCATTTAATATCGCAGCAAACCTGCGTAATCAAAAATTATTAGAGTATTGCAGACTTGTGGCGAGTAAGCACAGCGAACAAGCTAAATCTGGCGACGAGTGTGTGCAGCGAATGAGCCGACCTAAAAGGTGAGTGAGCGCAGCGAACGAACTAAATTGATAGCGAGTGAGCGCAGCGAACGACCTAAACCCTGACGGCGAGTGAGCGTAGCGAACGAGCTCACTTTTGCATTACAGTACTATAAAACATTTGCTATTATTGATCTAAAAAAATAGTCGCTCCGCTCAATATTGCAAGCAGACAACTGCATTGTATACCTAGTTTATAAAGTTCATCGCGGAATATTTTACCCTAATCCATAATTCAGGTTCATCTTGTGGATTTTCAAATGTTCTATCTAAAGTGCGTCTTTACCGTTATTTGTTAACTAATGACTCAGAAGAATGCATTTAAAGAAATATCCTCAAGCATAGTAATATTACAAGAAATATCATTAAAGTTCTAAATGGTGCTATTAAAAGGAGAAATTTGCCGAAGTTTATTGTCTGCCAAGGGGCACCGTTACTATTTAAACTTTCCTGCTGTTACTTTGGGAATGTTAATGATTAACTTAATACTGCTGATCTGTATTTACTCTCATAAGCTCTTAAACTAACTATATTAAACAAGTTACAGTATTTACATTATTTTCTGTATTTAAATTAAGAAACTTAAAATTTATTTGCCTGTAAAATTTGTAAATAAAAGCAATAAAATTAAAGAAAAATCTTCAAAGCAATTTTTGTAAATATATATAGTTCACATGGTTTGCTAAGATAATAAGTAAAAAATTATAAAATGATATAAATCAATTTTAAAACTTGTTTGACAGAAAAACAACAATTAGTTTTTTCAGTGAATCTTGAATTAAAATTTGAGATTTATAAATAAGTAAATACATTTTGAATGAATAAAATCTCAAATTATAACACTTGTAGTTGAATCTAAACTCTAGTTCAGGGAATTAATATTGTTTATTCATCAATTGTTTCATGGACTACTGTAAGATAGAGTGAGATTTAGACTAGAACCTGAGCGTGAGTGTTTAAATGTTTCACAATTGGCTTAACAGCTAGGCCTAAACAATTATTGTTGCATACAATGCTTTAACCTAATATTGACTTAAATCTGATCTGGGGTTTGGACAGTTCCCGTCTTACGTTAAAAAATGCCACTGGCGTGGATACACACAAAAGAAATAAAAAATTTGGTAAAGCATTGTAAAAATAAAATTATAAACATGTCGAACATTTATAGGTTAGACCTCACCCATAAAAAATGGCATCACCTAATGCCGTTTAACTAATCGTTGTTCTTGCTCACATTAGATAGGCTAACTCTTATTTAGCTAAAACACGAATCGTGTCGGAACAATCAGTTGATGTGCGTATTGTGTGATATTTAGAAAGCAACAAGTTATCAATGACACTCGATATACTATAAAATATATACACAGATGGAAAAATTCATGAAGACCCGATATACATTTACTATTTATATTATTTACTATTTATATTATAGTGCCGGTACACCATGAGATGCAAATAACATTACATATAGGTAGTGCGGGTAGAATATAAAAAGTTGAAGGCGTAATTATCGGTAATTATCGAAAATCGGGGGAATTTTTGCATCCTTGTCAAAATTAATGAATATCAAAGTTAACTTTCTTCCCTGGTATACTTAACTGTGATACCATGTGAACAACTTAGTTGTTCTTCTAAGTTGGGAGACGGTAATATAGTATTGAAGGGGATTTGCTGTCTCAAATAAAGTATTTTAATACAACTAGTGCAAACGTTGCTCGACGAATTTGAGCATAAATATTACTTTTACATCACGCAACCAAATTAATCAATAAATAATAAATTAATAGGTCTAAATCAATTACAACCGTCTAATCCAACATTGTAACTTCCAGTTCCGGTAATCGCATAAAACGACACATATTTCAGCAGTAAATTAAAAACATATTTTTTTTGTAAACTCTCGACCCAATCTTAATGTTATTCTAATGGGGAAATTTCAGATTTCAATGATGGATATCGCATTTAATTTAAGTCCGATTCTCAATTCTCATAAATTTTGGGGGGAAACAAATATAGAGCGAGCCCTATCCAACGACACAAAAAATTTGAAAATCGGCTGAAAATTGTAGGAGGAGTTCTCTCAACAAAAACCCCCTTAGCGTATTACATAAGTAGCCTACTAGGGGGTCCCGTGCGCAAATTGCGCATTTTGTAATATAGTACCAGGTTAACCGAGCCTTGCTCGTTGGTTTTTATTCACTTTTGCTATAGTGTCAAGGTAAAAAAGCAATTAAATTTCCACCAACAACCAACTATACCTCTTCACAGTTAACAGCTGTTTAAAAAAGTCTGCTTAACATTAATGTTTCTTTTTGTTGTTTTCGTTGTTATTTCGTTACCAAAATAGCAACCCATAAGACTTATGTTAAAAATTACAATTTTAAAACTTAATTTTAGACCAAATTCGATTTTTCTGGGATTGAGGCTGTTTCTAAACTTATTTTTGGGCCAAACCACTCTTTAATGCAAACTTTAAGCAAAATCTAACAGCTAGATTTCGAGATCGTGGAACACACATCCCTTCAGATATTCCTCGTATTATAGTATAGGATTTCTTTATGTTTGTGAAAAACTAACCTACGGTGCAATTCGAAGGTATTATATGACTTTAAACTATCAAGGAGAACATTTTCTTATGAAAAAAATGTGACTGTTTTAACAATATTTATTTCGATTATGTGGTGACAGAAGATATAGTTTTGTTTACAATCTGGCTTTAAAATTCATCTGAAGTATTCAAGCTGTTAAGTTACATTAAAAATCTTATAATGAAAGTTGGTCAACATTTTAAAGCGCCCTCTAGAATTAAATCAAAGGCCATGGGAGAGAAGGCCAAAACGAAATGAACTTTTTAATTACCATTCGCCCACGCGCTAGATCATAAGCTTTAAAATAACACCTCACTCTCAAAATTGGTTTAGTAGGTCGAGAGGAAAAGGGATGTAACAGACGAAACCCTTATAGGAATAAGAAGATAGATAATACATTTGTGTTGCCTGTCAGAAATTTTAGCTATGATAAATCTTACATGATTTCCGAATTTGTGTCCATTTGCATTTAACGCTAAGCAAAGTTTTCCTAAACTCCCCAGAGTACGCTTATAGTACTCTGCGTTTCTTTTAAAACGCAAGCTTCGATTACAAGTTTAAAATTACAAGTGTGACAATAAATATACAATATATTTTTAGTTATTCTCATTTATTAGAAATATTTAGCCCTCCGGTATTTTAATCATATTTCGTTCTTTATTTTCGTTCAAACAACCCACCTTTAGCCTTAAACAATGTCTGCCCTGTTTAGTAAATTCTTAGACCAAGTTTAAATATGAGTTTTGTTATTCCACTTATTAAATTGTTCAATCATGACAATTTCTGTAATATTTGATGAATCAAAGTCATATACCTTGCTCTTCTCATATTCCCAGGTAAAAAATCATTGGACTCAAATTTAAGATCTTGGATGAGGGCCATCGGATGTCCCTCTTGCAATAAACTACAGTCCGTTTTTTTAAACCTGATCCTTCTCAAGAAAATTGGGGTGGGGGAGGGGTTTAAACCGTAAACAAAAAATGTAAACTGTAAACAACACATTTAAACTGGTGACAAACGTGTTTCGAGTATCAGATTTCCTCAAATTATTATACTCTAAAACAAGCTCCATTTGTCCGGGCAAAGTTTTTTTTCGCTCCAAGGATTTTTGATTTTTTGATTGAATATAGGGGTTTTGGCCACCAGAAATCGATTGGAGCTGGTCCCGTAGCTGGGAAAAATCCGGTTTACGCGCTAGAGCCCTTTAACGTTTCCATGTTATCCTTATGGAGAGTTCATTAACTGAACAAAAATCAGCTGATAACTGTAGATATAAACCTTTAATAGAAAACTATAAAAACGAGTAGCACCCTTCAGCCTTGCGAGTGAGCGAAGCGAACGAGCTCGTCTTCAAAATGGAAGAGGGCGAGTGAGCGGAGCGAACGAGCTTTGTGTGGGAACGAAAGTAATAATTTTACCGAGCTTAAGCTCGGTCCCCCTGGTACTAACGTTTTAAATAAGTTATAATATCTTTCAGTAACTCCTAGTCAGCTGTTATATTTTAAGCCAAACCTATTCCTAGTTAAAAAATAACAGTTCTAAAGTAAAATGATTAAAAAACAACTGCTACCAATGATATTGTAAAACTGATACACATTATGTTGTGATGTAAAATTACCAGCTGGTATGCAACAGGAAATAAAACAAAAACAACAAAAAAAACAACAAAAAAACCAAAAGGCGTCAGCCAATGGGATAATAGCAAGTATAAACAAACCCCCTCCACCATCTCTCCCTTGAAGGATCAGGTTTAAAAAAAACGGACTATAGTATACGTGTTGCTCGAAATCGAGCAATTTATTATTTTTATACAAATTTTACTTTAGTTCTTAATCAATGACATCCGACCAATCCAATATTGTGGTTATCCTTATTCACCAAAATCTATACGTATTAACAGCTGATTATTAACAGATGTTTAAAATGCTTGATTCAATACCAATGTTATTTATATGGGAAATTTTTGGATTTCAATGGTGGATAGCGGCTTTATTTTTAGTCCAATTCTCATCAGTTTTTGGCGGAAACAACTACAGACCAAGCCCTATCCAACGACACCAAAAACTTGAAAATCGGTTAAAAATTGTAGGAGGAGTTCTCATGACAAAAAAACTCTTAGCGTATTAAATAAGTATAGATTAGTTTATCGCCAAAAACCTTAGTTGGAAGAGGAATGTAGGTACACTCTTAAATCTTCAGATTTAAGGCCTCTGGATAGTTTTCTCTTGGAATATGATAAGAGTATGGGGTATAAAATAGCCCATAGTAGTAGTGTCTTTTGGCCACTCCTGGCTCAGGTCAAGGTCAGCGGTTGGAAGTGGCAGGTGTGGGGTTGGAAGTGTGGGGTGGGGGTGACAGTGATGGATGGGTTTGGGAAGTGGGTCAAGGTCATCCGGAGGGGGTTTTAAAAAAGTGGGAGCCGCAGGGGCTCGGTGGGAATGGGGTGGGGCGGCGCCGGGCCGCGGGAGGTTATCGTTTATTTTTAAAATTAAATTAAAATAATAGTTGCATGATAGGAGAGCTCCTAGGTGTTTACAGTGGGAGTCGATACAGTAGAATGAGACATGTGTCCAAGGAAGAACGATCATATAAACCCGGTAATATAGTGAATAAGAATAATTGGATAGCGTCGTCAATAGGTGTAACAAGATTGAAATGTTGATACTGCAGCATGTCAGTTAAGACAGCGTGCAAAACAGTATCAGTACAGTATGCAGTGTTGCACAGGCTAGGTTTTGCAAAGTACAACGGGTGAAAACTGTAGTATTTCTTAAGCTTAGCCAATGTAGTACGCGGTTTAGAAACTGTGGAGTTAGATTGTTTCTGTAAAATATGTTTTGTGCGTAAAAGCTTTAGTTGTAAAGAGTGCGAAGCCATGATAATACACGAAGGGGAGATGTGTACTCTCCGACAATCGGCGAGTATATGACCGGCGCCCGCGAGTGTGTCTGAATATATAGAGACTAATTAGCATAATAAGTGCAAACATATGTTAGAGTAAAAAAGTGTAAGTAAAAAAAGTGTTAGACTAGGTGTTAGAGACTTGCGGATAGTTGTTTACTGTTGCCCTATCGCCACTATAATGACGCGCGCGCGGTACCGATGCCCGTTATATGGGGGTTGTGCGGCCCCCCCCCAACCCCTCCCCTGAGAGGATGACATAAAAGAACAGAACTTCGGAGAGCTCAGTTATTTGTCGGGCGGCGCCGCGAAAGGTTGTAGCAGGGGAAACATATAGGCGAAAAAAAGTATTGGTAGCCGCAGAAGTTAATTAATTATTCAGGTGCAGGATTGCAAGTAATGTTCCGTGCATGAATAAGTAGGAATACTTGTACTGTAGCAATAACTATAATATTAGACGGTTGTAAAGTGTATGATCTGCTGGTGTGCAAGAAATATCCTGTGCACAACTAAGTGGGATTACAATTGCCAATTGGACAGGTAAATCTTGTATTGTAGCAACAAGTATAATAGTAGACCGTTGTAAGGTGTATCACCTGCAGGTGTGCAGGAAATGGCCTGTGCACAAATATAAAGACTAATTAGCATATTAAGTGCAAACACATTTTAGAGTAACAAGCGTTAGTTATAAAAGCGCAAGAGACTAACGGATAGTACCTCACCCGACCGATTCCGCCACCGAAATGGCGCGCGCGCGGCAGCAACACCCCTTTTTATGCGATCGATGAGTCACGTGCGACGCCCCTCCAACCCCCTCCCTGAGAAAACCGCATAAAAGAGCGAGGTTCGGGAGAGCTCGGTTATTTGTCAGTTGGCTGCGGCTATGGTCACAAGAGTCAGAGGAAGAGACGGATAGTTTAAAAAAGTACTGGTGATCGCGGAAGTTAATTAATTATTCAGTTGTAGGATTGCAAGTATTGCTCTGTGGATAATCAAGTGGGGGGACCACAACTGTGATTGAACAGGTAACCATTGTAGTATAGCAATAATTTTAATATTAAACGGTTGTAAAGTGTATAAGCTGCAGGTGTGCAAGAAATGTCTCTTGTACTGTAGCAATAATTATAATAGTAGACGGTCAGCAAGTGTATTACCTGCAGGTGTGCAAGAAATGTCTTGTGTAATGTAGCAATAAGTATATGATTGTAAGGTGTATTACCTGCAGACGTGCAGGAAACATAGCGTGCACTATTGCACAGGTAAATCCCGTAGTGTAGCACTAATTATATTAATATGACCGAGAAGTAGCGGTTAGAGTTTAAGTGTTGTTAAAGTAAGAGAGTAATTTGCATATTAAGGAGGAAACAGGTGTGTAAGAATGGAACCTGCAATTAATCAGTGTCAGTTTCCTGCACACGATGTTAATTAGCATATTTTAGTTAAAAAAAATGGAAACTCGACACGAAAATAAAATTAAGATATATAAAATAACTGATGTAGTGTTAAGAAATAGTGTAAAAATAATAAAAATGTTAAAATAAATAGTGTGTTAAAGTACTATGTGGTATGAACTCACGGATTGGTTGTTTACCGTTGGGGTGTCAGCTCCCTATATGGGATGCGCGCGAGCTTCCCGTCGTTTATATACATGCGGATGGTTACTCATGCATGACCCCCCCCCCCCGACCGGACCGGAAACCGGAAGCCCCCCCCCCGCCCCCGCCCCCGCCCCCGCCCCCTCCCACAGGCTGCGTGTACCGGCGATTAATTTCCGTTGGAAGTATAATTAAGCGGTGGAAGAGGGCAGATAACAAACTGCGATAGTTATGCTGTCACGCACGCGACGGGGAAAGCTGCGCATGTAGCTGTCAGCGGATGTACTTGTCAGCGGATGTAATTAGATGTTATCTAATGCTAATTAAGAGGCACAAGGCTCCACCTGCGTTAGGGGCGACCCACATGTAACAAAGCACATCCGTTGGGGATTTTCCACTGACCTTACTGGAAAGTTCCGCGCCCCTCAAACCCCTCCAGGCCCCCCACCACTTTGTGAGCCGAGAACCTCTTTGGCGACTATTGCTGAGTTAGTTCGGAACAATTCGTCGGACGCGATGGTTGTTCCGAACTCAGAGGGCAACTCAAATGTATAAGCGGCCGATATATATTTGAGTTACTCTTGTTGTTAGGCTATTATTATTTAATATTAGTTGTGTGTGTGTGTGTGTGTGTGTGTGTGTGTGTGTGTGTGTGTGTGTGTGTGTGTGTGTGTGTGTGTGTGTGTGTGTCTATGGTTTTATGTAAAGTTTTATTTGGTTTTAGTCTTAAGATGTGTTAGTTTTAAGGTTTAACTTGCGCATTGCGATGTTAGCATTAAGGTGTGTTATGGTATTATTTATGTTTAAAAAATGTGTTTTTAATTTTAAGTATTGGTTTATGGTGTGTGTGTGTGTGTGTGTGTGTGTGTGTGTGTGTGTGTGTGTGTGTGTGTGTGTGTGTGTGTGTGTGTGTGTGTGTGTGTGTGTGTGTGTGTGTGTGTGTGTGTGTGTGTGTGTGTGTGTGTGTGTGTGTATCTATGTCTGTGTTTGTTTATCTGTGTACTAATAATTTTTTACATTTCACAGCTAGCTGTTAGGATGGGTAGATTAAATTTAAATTTAAATGTAACTTTAAGAAGTTGGATTGAACTTAATTAAATATGGGTGGGACATGCGCGTTGTGCCGTAGGTAGCGCATATTTTTATTGTTTTTGATTTTTGTTTTTAATTTTGGTCAGGCAAAAATATGTTTGGGCGGGTTTAGATTAAGGGTGGGAGGTTAGAGTTGCGTCTTGCACTAGCTGTTCCAGTGTCCCTAACTACCACATGGTCAAGCCCAGTGCCAAATGGCCCGAGACTGGCCGCCCGTATCACAGCTCACCAAACTGGATCGCCAAAGTGCGTGCGGGCAAAAAAAATTGGGATCCCTCGCAAGACGTAACTTTTTTGGGTTGGGATTGGGAGTGTTTGAGGAACACAGGGTGGTAGAGACGGTTATTGCCGCCTCCATCACCTTGGATCATTATTATTTTTTGGTGACCTTGACCTCAATCCATTCATGCATAGCCCCCCCCCCGCCCCCGCCCCCGCCCCCGCCCCCGCCGCCCCCGCCCCCGCCCCCGCCCCCGCCCCCGCCGCCCCCGCCCCCGCCCCCGCCCCCCCCCCGCCAGCCAAGTGCTAACAAATTTTCTTATAACTTGAGAACGGTTTGCCGGAATAGGGCAAGCGATACATCATTGGAAAGCTCTAGTTAAGAGTAATATTGTGATAAAGACAGAATTAAATTATTTTGTTTTAATAAAAATTTATAGGAAGGTTTGTAATTGAAGTTATGGCATGGATAGAAATTGAAAGATTAGTAAACATAGCATCTCCAATTTTAGTTGATGATAGACCCACCTTTGGTGTATATTGGTGTAACAGTGATCTGTTATGGCTATGGGCGGAGGCATATGTGGAGTATTTGCAATTGGAAGAAAAAATATAGGCTTTAATCATTACTTTTCAGCTTTAGTCTTAACCTACTATTTTTAACATCTCACTAAAAATCTTACCGTCCCCCCTCCCCACTACAACTGGGAGGTTATAAAAAGGGAGCAGTAGAGAATCATTTCATTTCGCTGCTAAATTTCAAAGAGTAAACATCAACAAGATGCATCAATGTGAAATTTGCTTAGAAATCTTTCATGATAATATTCTACTAGAAATACACAAAGAGTTATTCCATAATAATAATGAAGATGTAACAGAAACCGAATATGAAGATTTAAAACTATATGGAGAAGAACAACAAGAAGAACAACAAGAAGAACAACAAGAAGAATCATTAGCAGGACCCTCGAATGCTATACCAAGTTTAAAAGTATATGCTTTAGAAGGTAAAGTAGTAATGCACCACAAAATTCAAAATGAAAAATTGAAATTGGAGCAGTTTTTTAAGGAAGTGCGTACAATTGCAAGGAGAACACTCACAGAAGAATTAAGAAGACTAAACTTCATTAAATTTAGCATATTACTACATGCTATGTTTATTAATGTAGAAGGAGAAATGTCACCAAGAGGATTCATAACAAAAAACCAGACCATCATGGCAAGTTCAGATATTAATTCAATAGTTGAAGATTGTTTAGAAGAGATATTAACAAAAATTCAAGAACATGAAGGCAGAGGATCTGGTTGGAGTTTGGTTAGTATTGAGGGTATGGATATTAGAACTCATAAACACGGCTACGGATTAAGGGGTAGCAGTTATATTCCGCTCCCAAAGAAAATTTCGGATACTAAATCGTGTATAAATGTTAAGAACCAAGATATGGAATGTTTTAGATATGCAATGACGACAAAATTTGTACCTCCTCAAAATTCGGAAAGACCCAGTGAAGAATATGAAACTTACAGATATAGATATAATTTTCAAGGATTGACTTACCCAGTGACTTTAAAGGACATCCCAAAGTTCGAAAAACAAAACCCTGGAACATCTGTTAATGTTTTCGGTTTGGACAGTTCGAATAAAGTGTACCCATTGCGTGTGGTAAAGAATGAACTACCGGATCATAGGGACTTGCTATTACTTACAAGAGGTGATGTTTCACACTATGTATGGATCAAAAAGTTTGAAACTCTTGTTAATAACCAACTGTGTAAAACTAGACATAAGAAGATAATTTGCAAACGATGTTTCAATTTTCAACAAGAAAGAAGAAATGGAAAAGAATGGTTACAAGAGCATAAAAAACTATGTAACAACAACTATGAAGCAAAAATAATGTTACCATCACCAGATAAGGCCGAGCTAAAATTTGAGAAGATATCTCATCAGTACCGTATTCCCATTGTTGTTTATGCGGATTTTGAATCTACACTTGTTCCTATTGAAAATAATGATGATGAAGCCAAGAAAAGTGTTAAGTACCAAATGCATGATCCAAACAGTTTTTGTTTATTAATTAAATCTACACTGTCAGAAGATCATTTAAATAAATATGATCTAACTTCAAAACCTGTCATATATCGCGGTGAAAATGCTTCTAAAATTTTCCTTGACCACTTATATTCGATAGCAGAAAATGTACAAAAATTGTATAGTGATATTGTACCAATGATACCGATGGATGAAGAAGAAGAGATTCAGTATGAAAATTCGACCCATTGTTATTTATGTAAAAATGAATATACTTTGGAAAATCACAAGGTACGTGATCATGACCATCTAACAGGTTATTATAGAGGTGCCGCATGTAACAGATGTAATATTAACTATCAAATTCGCAACTTTATACCTGTAATTTTGCATAACCTTAGTGGTTATGATGCACATTTTATCATACCGGAATTGGGACGAGATGATGGAAAAATCGATGTGATAGCGGAAACTACTGAAAAGTTTATTAGTTTTAGTAAAACAATTGGAAATATGAAGTTACGTTTTCTAGACTCTTACCGTTTTATGCCATCTAGCTTGAGTAAACTTACTGAAAACTTAAAGAAAGAAAATTTAATAGAAACAATGAAGATTGTAAGTAAAGATAAATTGGATTTGGTTCTCCGCAAAGGTGTTTTCCCCTATGATTACATCAATTGTTTGGAAAAATTTGAAGAAACATCACTTCCGCCAAGAGAAGCCTTCAAGAGTAAGTTGTATGAAGAGGACATCAGTGAAGAGGACTATCAACACGCTTGTAAAGTATGGAATGAACTAGGAATGACAACATTGGGAGAATATTCCGACTTTTATGTTAAATTAGATGTGACTTTACTTTGTGATATAATGGAAGAATTTAGAGATACCTGTTTTGAAGCATATGGATTGGACCCACTTCATTCTTATACATCACCTGGACTAGCATGGCAAGCTATGCTGAAAGAAACAAAGTGTAGGCTTGAACTTATTACAGATATTGATATGGTTTTGATGATAGAGTCAGGTGTTCGTGGAGGATTGACACAAAGTGTAACTAGACATGTAAAAGCCAACAACAAATATCTCCCAAACTTCGATGCGTCACAACCAACAACATTCTTAGGTTATTTTGACGCAAATAACCTATATGGATGGGCTATGTCAAATCCTCTTCCATATGGTAATTTTAAGTGGGCGAACCCAGATTCGATAGGCAATATAATGGACATACCCAAAGATGGAGACATTGGTTACATTTTGGATGTGGACTTTGAATATCCTGAACAACTGCATGACCACCACTACGATTTACCACTATTGCCAAAGACGGAAATATCACCAACTGGTAGATGGCCCAAATTAATGATGACGTTAACCAACAAGTCAAGATATGTAGCTCATTATTGGACAATACAGCAAGCAATAGAACTGGGATTGAAAATAACAAGAATCAATAGAGCAATACAATTTAATCAATCTTGTTGGTTAAAACCATACATCGACAACAACACAAGAAGAAGGACTGCAGCAACATCCGCTTTTCAAAAGGACTTTTTCAAATTAATGAATAATTCAATATTTGGCAAAACGTTGGAAAACAAAAGAAAACATAAAGATGTAAAATTAGTAAGCGATCCGGAGAAGTTGCAAAAGTTAGTACAAAAACCAAACTTTGGAACAAGTGTAATTATTAACGAGAATCTTGTAGCTGTTACCATGAACAAAATCTCAATAACAATGGATCGTCCTCTATATGTGGGAATGTCTATTTTGGATATTTCTAAAACCCACATGTATGACTTTCACTACAACAAGATGGTGAAGTTTTATGGAAGAGAAAACATCGGGATAGCATATATGGATACAGATGCTTTCATTTATTGGATAAGAACAGAAGACATGTATGAAGATCTACGTACTTTTGTATATACTACTGACTTTGACTTTTCAGATTATCCTAAAGATCATCCCAACTATGACTACAATAGAAATAAAAAGGTGTTGGGCAAGTTTAAAGACGAAACAAATGGTGTACCAATGGAAGAAGTTGTCGCTTTAATGTCCAAACTGTACTCATTCCAACTGTACATCAGTGAAAAGGATGAACATCAAGTGGTGAAGAAAGCCAAAGGCATCAAGACTTCATATCTAAAGAAGAAAGTACAGTTTGACCATTATAAGAGATGTTTATTTGAAAATGTGGAAACAACCGCAACATTCAACACCATCAGAAGCTACAACCATATACTGTATAGTGTAAAACAAACAAAGTGGGCATTAAGTTATAAGGATGATAAACGCCACATTCTTGAAAATAACATCAACACATTGCCATTCGGCCACTATTCCCTAATCCCTATTGATCAGTAAACCTTTTCTTCGTCCTTTACCTTCTTCCTTTTTCCTTTCGTAAAGAAGAGGGGACATGACAAGCCCAATGTCATGTTCCCTCTTTTTTACACCAACGTAAAATGGCCTTGACCTATATCCTAACCGTATATAAAAGAGGATAAACCATTCTAGAGATCAGTATCTTTACAAGCGATGTAGAAGACACAACTGA
Source organism: Neoaliturus tenellus (assembly GCA_030545055.2). Classification (NCBI taxonomy): domain Eukaryota; kingdom Metazoa; phylum Arthropoda; class Insecta; order Hemiptera; family Cicadellidae; genus Neoaliturus; species Neoaliturus tenellus. The sequence continues at coordinate 21,806,939 of CM061533.1, read as the reverse complement.
AGATGGAAGACTTAAAAAATAAAATTGTAAATGAACTTCATAAGCCAGCAAGAAGAAAATTCCCTAGAAGAAGTACAGTTATAAAAGGAATGAATGATCTTTTCCAAGCCGATCTCATTGAAATGATACCACATAGTAAGTTGAATAAAGGATTCAAATACATTTTAGCGATTATAGACTGTTTTACTAAAGTGGCTGATGCCTTACCGCTAAAGGACAAGACTGGTAAAAGTGTTACAAAAGCTATGGAAACGGCTATACAAAGAAATAAATTCAACATCAAACATCTACAAACTGATGATGGGAAAGAGTATTTTAACAAAGAATTTGCAGCTTTAATGAAGAAGTATAAAATAAATCATTATTCTACAAATTCTGAAGTTAAAGCTTCAATAATAGAAAGATTCAATAGAACATTAAAAGGAGCAATGTATAAAACATTTTCCAAACGAGGATCATATGTTTGGTATGATATCTTACCGCAACTTATAAAAGAATATAACAACAAGTATCATCGAACCATTGGTATGAAGCCTAATCAAGTAAATAGCAGTAATGCTAAGGTGGTATTAAAACGTATTAGGAATAATACCGCTCCTAAACGTGAAAAAATGCAGCCTAAAACATTTAAAGTTGATGATAAAGTTCGTATAAGTAAGTACAAAGGAGTATTTAGTAAAAGATATCTGCCAAACTGGACTAATGAAGTGTTTACAATCTATAAAGTGCAACCAACAATACCTGAAACTTACATCTTAAAGGACAACAAGGGTGAATTACTCGAAGGTGGATTCTACGGACATGAGTTGTTAAAATCATCAGTCGGCGATGTATATCTTGTTGAAAAAATTTTACAAAGAAAAAAGGATAAGGTTAAAGTACGTTGGTTGGGATTTGATAAAAGTGAAGACTCTTGGATCCCTACAAAAGACTTGGTGTAGCAATTTTTCAACTCATTACGTGTTTAACCTTTAGACAAGATGGAGATTGTGCAACAAAAGGATCGATTTTTTATTAATAATATTGATGAATTAACAGTTGACAACGACAAGTTAAATCATGGAAAACATGGTGAACTACTGCCAAACACAATAAGATGTTTAATAACTGGACCGTCAAATTGTGGAAAGACGAATGTGGTTTTTAACTTAATAACAAATCCTAAAGGATTACGTTTCAACAACATTTATATCTTTTCCAAATCTTTGCAACAACCCAAATACCAATTATTGGATAAGGTACTCGCAAGTGTGCCTGAAGTTAATTTCTACAAGTTTAATGCTAGTGAAACTATAATGGAGCCAAACGAGGCTAAACCATTTTCTATATTTATATTCGATGATGTATCTTGTGAAAATCATGACACTATTAGAAGTTATTTTGCCATGGGGAGACATTATAATATTGATAGCATTTATATTGGCCAAACTTACAGCAAAATTCCAAAACAACTAATAAGAGATAATGCAAATCTACTTATTATCTTCAAGCAGGATGAAACAAATTTAAAGCACATATATAATGATCATGTAAATGCAGACATGTCATTTGATAAATTTAAAGAAATGTGTGGCAAAGCATGGGCTGAAAAATATGGATTTCTTGTTATTATGAAAGAAGAAGCTATAAAAAATGGAAGATATCGTATAGGATTGGATAAATTTGTATTAATCCATTGAACGATTAATGATACGTTTAGTAATAGATTGGACCTCGCAGCGTAAACATGGTGAACCAAGAAAAACTATTAAAAGAAATAAAATCACTGAGTGACTCGATTAGACTTAAAAATCGAGCATTAAGAATGGGTTTGAATGAAAGAGAAGAATTCCTGGAGACTACATTTAAGCCTATTACAGAACCTTTAAAACAGATAACAGAAACTATTGGTAAACCTCATTATGAAGGAGATGTTTTGCTACCTGTTTCCAAATTTGAAGTAAAGAGTTTAAAAAAGGAAGAAGATGATGATTCTTACACAAGTGATAGTGAAGTTTCTCAAAAAGAAGAAGAAGAAACAAGAAAAGAAGAACCAGAAATAAATGTTCAAAAAGAAGAAGAACAAGAACAACATATACCTGAAGCAGAACAATCAATTCCAAATCTAACAAAATTAAGTAGTGATATATTGCAACAAGGACCTCTTGGAAGAAAGTATATCATGAAGATGTTACATGAAATAAAAGCAAACCCAAAACTACACAAGTCACATGTATATGGAGCGAGAATTGATGGAAATGAATTAAAAATAGGAGATTCAAAAGTACATTTGACTGAAGATGATGACATTGTTATTGGTGAGCATAAATATAAAGGAACAAAAGGATTATTTGAACTGATTTTTAAAAATATACCTATAAAATATACGGTACAAGATTTAAATACTTTTAAAGAAATTTTGCAAAATACTAATGCTCATAAGAAGAATTACTCCAAAGATTCAATGATAAATAGAACACGCGCAACTAAATATACAGTTGTAATAAAAAGATTGTTTCCGCTGAGAAAACTACCAACATTACGAACTGCGCCCGCTTTGAAGAAACCGCTAAAGAGGAAGTCTTTATCACTTATGGACTTATCACTTATGGATGAATATGGTAAAAAGAAAAAAGGAGAAACTTCGACGTCTGGTAAAGGTTTAATGAAAAACCTATATAATACAAATGTGATTTACTATAATGATATAAATAAATTGGTTGATAGAATGAGACTATTACATGAAGCCATGGAAGCTGGTCATACAGGCTTAAATAATGAATGGGTGGCTTTAGTTGACGAACTTCGAAATCGTGGAATAGTTGTATAAATCATCACGGATATATAAGAGAGCTGTGAGCATACAGTGGATCAGTTCAATCATGAGCGTCGACAAGTTTGGACGGTACTCCGGGCTAGGAGTACAAGGAGGAGAAAACAGAAAAAGAAGTGGATTGCCGCAAACACCTGAAGGTGACTATGATATGAGTAACAAACGTTTAAAATTTGTTAAAGACCCAGAAGAAGATACTGATGGAGCAAATTTAAAAACAGTAAAAGAAGCAACTTCAACATCATTGAAATTAAACAAGAATACTTACGATGTTAAATCACATAGAATAATTCATGTTGGTAAACCAACTGACAGTTCTGATGCAATTAATAAAGAGTATTTATCATCTGAACTTTCAAATACTTTAAAATTACAATGGGGTAATAATTTAAAAGATGGACAGACATATGATGCTGGAAATCATAGAATAACCAACGTGGCAAATCCAAAAAATGATAAAGATTCAGTTAATAAAGAATATTTACATTCTATAATACCGGAAAAGACTCAACGCGGATTTTCTTTTTATAAATTTATAATAAATGACATTGGATACCCAAAGGAAGATGGGGATGCTGTAAACCTGAAATACATCAAGGACAACTGTATTTTACAAGATGGTGATGAAATCGATTGTCATGGGAAAGTGTTGTCAAATGTAAAGTTCGCTTCTCAACCAAAAGACGCTGTTACTATGGAACAGTTATCTAAAGAATTAAAAAGGGGAACATCGAATTTTGTAAAACATGAAGATGCCGTGCTAAAGCGAGGAGATACATTTATACATGGAAATGAAAAGTTTGATTTAATGCAAGGAAATAATGATGAATGGGATGCAGGACATAAAACAATAACAAATGGAAGATTTGGTATAAAAGATACAGATGTACCTCTAATGGTGCAAACATTAATTGCGAGTGGTGGTACATTAGGTACATACAATGGTCGTAATAGAAGAATAAAAGATATTTATCCTGGTTATGAAGATGATGATTGTGTTACATTGAGACAAACAATAACTTGGGATAAACACTTTGGGACCAAATATGATGCAAAGATGAAGAAAATAATTAATATTTTACCAGGAGAAGATTTAAATGATGCTGCTACTATTGGACAAGTCATAACAACGTCGAAAAGTGATTCGACTGCTTACACGTGTAATGATAAACGTATTATGCAGTTACACGATCCCCAACATCCAAAAGATGCTGTAACTTTAGACTGTTTAATAAGAATAGTGGGCAATTTACTTATCGATACCCACAATCATATAGCTAGTACAACGAGTCATGTGATGATTCAACCCGATGAACGAGAAGCTTGGATTAAAAATAGAATTATAAATCAGTATATAATTAATTTGAATAATTAAGTATTTAAATATAAAAATTGTGCATGTGTTATTCATTTATGTAAAGCAGCTCGTGGAGTAAACACGCTGGTTATATAAGACGACATAATGAAGACCGCAATGCTCAGTCGTCGTCAAGACAGCGGCAAGAAAGGACGTGGTATAACATCAGCTGCGTTATCCCTGCTAAGACGGATTCCTGTTGGTGCTGTTCTAAATCGAGCAATAGACGCTTTACCATACGAATTTCATCTGCCCGGAGGCTATCAATATTGTGGACCCGGAACTAAGTTGGCAAAACGTTTAGCAAGAGGAGATCCTGGAATTAATAAATTAGATCAAGCTTGCAAAGAACACGATATAGCGTATTCCAAGTTTGCAGATTCAACAAATAGATCAATAGCGGATAGAGCGCTAGCGGAAAAAGCTTGGCAAAGGGTTAAATCAAGTGACGCCAGTATTGCGGAAAAAGCAGCAGCTTGGGCAGTGACAACAGCCATGAAGACGAAAGCTAAGTTTGGTGGTGGAAGACGACGCGGGAGAAAACCTAGTAAAAAAGAAGCTGCAAAAAGAGGCGGGAACATCAAAAGAAGACGTCGCACTAACCCTAAAAGGAAAGTCAAGAAAACATCCATATGGTCAATGGTAAAAAACGGATCGGGTCTTTACTTAAGACCGTACCGTGTGTATTAAATGAGAAGAATAAATTGATAATTCCAAATGAAGCATTAACAAACTATCAACTGTCAAAATATGTGAAATGTTTAAGAATACCATTCTTCAGAGGAGTTTTTATGAAAGATACATTACCAAATAGAGTGTGGAAAAATGAAACTGGAATAGTAAACTTAGACTCTAATTATGGACCAGGTACTCATTGGGTATGTTATAAAAAACTTGGAGAAAATGTTTACTACTTTGATAGTTTTGGAAATTTACCGCCACCAAAAGAACTTCAACATTATTTTCGGGACTCCAAGAATATATTCTACAACTACAAAAGAGAACAACCTAGCAATACAGAAATATGCGGACATTTATGTTTAGAGTTCCTAGCGAAGAGCGTCAGTCAGCTTTAAGATGTCATCGTATACAGTGTCGCTGAGCGGAAATTCGTCAACATTGAAAAGTACACTTTTCCCAGCGTTACGTTTATCTACGGACAAACTATGGGAAGCAGCATTATTGGATTTGACTACATACAATTCAATTCCCAATGTTACAGAAGGGAAAAATAATTTACTACATTATTATGAGAGTAAAGATGAAAAAGGAAATTATTCACAATTGAAAATAATTCCATTATCTACAGGAGCATATGAAATAGACGATATAAACCAAGTATTACAAAAAAAGCTTGGAGAAGAAAATATTTCTATAAAAGGTAATAATAATACATTAAAAGCAGAAATAACTTCAAAGTATTATATAGATTTTAGCTTAGACCACTCAATCGGCAATTTGCTCGGATTTTCAAAGAAGAAAGGAATTTTAGCTCCTGGAAATGATTATACTGGCGATACAACAGTAACAATATTAAAGGTGAACAGTATTGATGTAACGTGTAATATTATACACGGATCATATAGAGATGGAGTAAATCAACACATATTACATACATTTTACCCCACAGTAGCTCCTGGTTTTAAAATAGTTGAGAAGCCACAAAACCTGATATACCTACCGTTAAACACCAGTTTCATTTCAGACATCGTACTGAACATATTGGATCAAGACGGCATTAGTGTTGACTTTAGAGGAGAAACAATAACTATACGGTTACATATCAGAGCAGCAACATAAAGTCAACATGGGATTATCATTTAAACCACAACGGAAGAGTCGGGAGCTCAGTAGCTCCTCAACATTCGACGAGTTAACACCGGACAACATACGCTTCCTACAAAAGATCGGACTAAAACTTGCCAACCATGGATATACTGGATATAGCGCAAGGACCGACATTCGACGAAACCCTATGGGAGAAGGAATATCACACTCACAACCCTTACACTTCATCAAAATTAAATAATAATGATGAAATAAGGATTCCCATTCAACAACAAGATATCTACACATTACCATGTGAAAGTTATTTATATATCGAAGGAAGAGTAACAACATTGGATGGAAAATCTGGTTCAACTGTTCCTTTTATAAATAACCCTATGGCATATCTGTTTGATGAAATTAGATATGAGATATCTGGAGTAACAGTTGATTCAACAAAAAAAGTTGGTATATCAACAACTTTGAAAGGATTGACTTCAATAACACCCCATGAAAAGAATTCTTTAATCTCGGCTGGATGGGTGACTCCTGATAAAGACACTATTACTCCTAATTCAAAAGGTTACTTTGATTTTAATGTGCCTTTACGATTGCTTTTGGGATTCGCAGAAGATTACAAGAGAATAATAATAAATGTAAAGCAAGAACTGGTACTGCTCAGATCTTCAACGAATAAGGATGTAATACAAGCGCCAAGTGGAACAAAAGATGCCGATTTGGAATGGCAACTTCAATTGGATAAAGTTGTATGGAGAGTACCACATGTCAGATTGGCGGATGAACATCGAGTATTATTATTGAAAAAATTAAAATCTGACCGTGATATTGTAATACCATTTAGAAGTTGGGAATTTCATGAATACCCCATATTGCCTCAAACAGAAAGACAAACATGGACTGTTAAAACCTCTACTTATTTAGAACGAGCAAGGTACATAATAGTCGGTTTTCAGACTAAACGAAAAGATGTTATAACTGCGCACGCTGGTCAATTTGACCATTGCAAGATAAAGAATTGCAAAGTTTTTCTAAACTCTCAGTTCTTTCCATATGACAGTTTAAATGTTTCATTTGACAAGAAACGTTATTCCATTCTATATGACATGTATGCAAGATTTCAATCGTTATATTATGGTAAGACAAATACACCACTACTATCACCAGAACAATTTTATTCAAAAGCTCCAATTGTTGTAATCGATTGTTCAAAACAAAATGAATCTGTGAAATCTTCAAGTGTAGATATAAAAATTGAAATGGAATTTGAAGATAAAATACCAGATGGAACTTCAGCATACTGTTTAATTCTACATGACAAAATAGTTACTTACACACCGCTGACAGGAATTGTGAAGAATGTACTTTAAAAAAAGATTAATACAACATCTGCACGATTTGTAAGGTTTTTACAAAAGATCAACAATATCTAGGTCATCTGCGAGTATAAAAGCGAGAAAGAAGAGCTGGAAATTCATTTCATCTTTGATTGTCGTATGGGTAACATCGTCCGCAAGATGAGTTCTGCTACATCAAGTGCTAATGAAGAAACTACACCTCTTATGGCTGACAATAGTTTGGATATAGAAAGACAAGTTGAACAGGAAATGGAAGAGTTCCTCAAGTTTAAACATAAGAAGACAGACGAAGAGGAAGTTGAAAAAGAAACGAAGAAAAGGAAAATTGAAGATAACATTTCTACCAACATCTTAATGGAGGTATTTCTTAGAATATTTTATCCTATTTCTTCTTGTATGACAAAGACTGTGTCTGCTGGAGTAATGAAATCATTGGATTACTCTCCAACTGTTATTTTGAATCACGGATCTAAAATGGTAACCTTCACTGAATCTTCTTGGGAATCTTTTATGAAACATATACATCTTTTGGAATGCTATTTGAGTAACAATACGTTTGGAAGAAAAACAAAACTAGGTTTGTTCGAATCAAATATTGAAATCGATATTGTTAAACAACGTGGTCAACAACTAGTTCGATTTAGAGATTTAACTAAATATAATATAAAAATACATTTGACAAAAGAAGAGTTTTACGCTTTAACTTGTGCTACTGGTCCTATAAAAAGATATTTAAAACAGCTAATATTCTCAAGTACAATTATCAAAGATTATTTAACTGATGCATTGGATAGACAACCATATGTTCCAATCCTATACGGTCCAGTAGATACTTCAATCTTCAATAGGATCCCGCATGAAGTAGAGATGTGGAGACAGTTACACCACAATCAAACCAACTTTAATTTAGATGAAGAAAAAAAGCAAGAAAACAAGGAAAACGAATCACGTTTCAACAATCAACAATCAACAACAAATTAAACAGACAAAGAATATTTTAAGTAAGAAGAAGAAGAATGTTGGAGTATAAAAGGCTGTCAATCCGCATTGACATACCAGTTGTCTACTGAACGTCATCATGGATAAACGAGTTTCATTCTCTAAGAAGACGGAAATAATGGAAGTAAAGCGAGGTATCATAGAGTTTCAGGCATTCCGTGGTAATGATGGAAATTTTATAATTAAAGAGTTAGTGGTACTAGATATGATAACATCTGTTGTTTATCATTTTTTATTCATGCCTCCTTTGCCGTTCAACAGATTAACAACCAAAGCTAAAGTAACAAACAAATGGTTGATGAAACATTTTCATAATCTAACATGGGATGAAGGTTTTATAACCTACAATATGATGCCACACATTATGAATCATTTCTGCAAAGAGTTCAAAACTATTTTTACAAGAGGATTGGAAAAAGCAAATTGGATACAAGCATATACAAACCATGAAGTGATAAATGTGCAAATGGAGAAAGATTTTTATTGCTACTTTGCTAACATCTGTATTGCATCTAAAAACTTTAAACATCAGCAGTCTCAATGTGCTTTAAAGAACGCATATCGTTTGAATGTCTATCTCCAGCAAAGTGGTGGGGGAAGCGATGGGTATAAAAGCGAGAGCGGCACTATGACAATGCATGAGTATTACTCTAACCTCCGAGGAGTCAACACCTCTGACGCGCAAGCACAAGAAGAAGAAGACGAACAATAGTAAGAAAAAATAATGGCATCGCAAACTTTTCTACAGTCGCTTGTTGATCAATTCAACAAACATTCTAAATCTACAATACTACCGACTAAGAAATGTTCAGAATTGAAAGAAGAAAAACATTACATTATTCACACTATTAAGAAGATGGAAACATCAGTTGGAGACGCCATCAATTGCACATTGAGTGAAGCACCCTACACACCTGGTGATGAACCGAAATTTCAAGTATTTCTTCCCAAACGCTTCGTTCAACTGCTGCAGAATGAAGATTTACGACTGATTCACCCCGGCGCACTCTATTTGGCATCCCACGGTCCTAGTGGAACCAACTCTACTGAACTTACACTTCATGTTATGCCTACTAGCAACTAGTCTGTAGTTTATATATACTGTTGTACATGTGTGTAACTGATTTTAAATAAATAAAAAATAAAAATGAAAAAAAAAAATAATAAGAAAAGGCAACATATCGATAGTGTTTCTGCACTATCGATATGTTGCTTTTTTTAAAAACACGTTTGGATGACCTTGACCTAGTTTCGAGGGTATATAAAGGCCGTAATTTTCTTGAGGATCTCATCAGTCTACGACTACCTTTCGTGCTGTACACATCTCTGTTGGCTCTCCAGTTATTACGAATAACAACATGTCTCTTAAGGTTAAGTGTGCATCATATGATACCACCACCATTACAACTTTTGAAGAACTCGACGATTTTATTAATGAACTGCGAGTGTTACTTGCCGGTGGTTATCGTTTAAATATTGATGTTTACGCTAACAACATGAGGATGTTTCCTAAACAGAAGTTCTGCAACGAAGAAGTATTCGTTTCCACACAACCTTCAACTACAACACCATCTACTCAAAGTAATGTTAAGTTCCAGAAATATTACTAATGTTAAATAATATCAAGTGGCCGCTGTAGCATCTATAAAAGGACCGTGTAACCTAACAGAATCATCATTTGCTCTCCAACTGACGCAGCGAAAACAACTACTAATACCATGTTGTACAGAATGATGATTGAATTCAATGGAAAAATCTACGGAAAAGACTATCAAAGTGTAGAACAAATGACGTCCGATCTTCAAGTATTGACTAAAGAGGGATTCCAACCAAAATTAATTCTAAAATTTCCTGAAGTACATCCACTCTCCACTGAAGATCTCATCGCCATGGCTAAAGAAGAAAAAGAAAAATACAAACAAGATGTAAAGAAAGAAAAAGAAAATGAAAACTCAGTATCTTAAATAAATACATCTTACACTTGTAAGATGATCTTTTTTAAAACTCCATTTGGATGACCTTGAGATTACCCCCACCACTTTTCCTAGTCTATAAAACACGCTATCCTACACTATACAACTTCATTTCTTGCCAACACTTAGAAGCGCCAACATGGAAGAGAAGGAAAACGAGGACGCACCGCGCTACTGTTGTGAACAAAAATGCACCGATTTAGGAAGATGGATGGTAGACGGATTAGCTTGTACAAAGTGTGAATTCTTCGGATCCTGTTACTGCAAATGCAAGACAAAGCAACTACCACCACCGGAATTGCGAACCATCAAAATTTATAAATCACGATACTTCCACACTTGCTGTCCCCAGAGGTGTATCAAATTTCATCCGGAAAAACTTGTCAATTGTCGAGAGTGCAATGCATATTATAAAGACCACTTTTGTACATGCATCATAAGTGCGTGCAAGTACAGATCAGATTGGTCTACTGATCCTGTTGAAGCTTCAGATGTATAGCTGTAGTCACTGAATGCAGCCCTTTTTTAAAACTCCATTTGATTGACCTTGAGATTACCCCCACCACTTATTTTTTACAACATATATTCTACGGATCATTCGATACGCTTCTCATTCTTATTTCATTACTCGCACTGAGAACAACATGGATGATAAATTCATTTCCTTTCAACATTTAATTACCGACAGAGAAGAGATGGAAGAACTATTCCAAAACTTACTCACACTCATTGATAACTATCCTTTAAGATGGATCAACATCACAGTGCAATACGTCAATCCTACCAAAATATTTTCATCCTCATCATCATCTTCTGCCACCTCCATGTCTTCATCGTCGCAAAGTGCAGAGGAAGAGGAACAGACAACTAATGGTGTTAAAATTGTTGAATTAAACGACGAGGAACAAGAAATGCAAGCTCTGGTTAAATATAAATTTAATATTTAATTTACAAACATTATTAGTATTCCTAACTTAAAAATACAACTAATGGTTATCTTAGTACACCTCCTACTACCTACCCGAACGGCGTTTCGCTGCGAAATGCGCTGGCCAACGATTCGCATGGGGGTATATCACCCTTCCCCCACCACGCCACCACCCCTCCACTTCCCCCACCACGCCACCACCCCTCCACTTCCCCCACCACGCCACCACCCCTCCACTTCCCCCTCCACCGCCCTTGCCCGCATATAAGCGAGCCGCTGACTGACGCTCGCCATTTGTTTCCCGACTCCCGTACGATGAACAACGATCCGCTAGCACTAATGAAATCTACTTTTGTAATTAGAACAAGACATGATTTAAAAGATATAATGGAAACTTTAGAAGATATTATAGACAAATTCCACTGCATCACTATGAATTTGGAACTTGCTTACGGTTGTCCAACATGCGATAGAGTTGAGACTGAAGATGAAGATAGTTTGCTAAAACTCACTCCTGCATCCTCCAAAACTACACCGACAGCTGACGACGACGTTTGATCGGACACACAACTGTTTTTTTTTTAACCCCCCACCACTTTCCAGTAAATGTGCCCTGTCCTCATCTTCGTTTCTCATTTCATCGCGAACTTTCCGACCGTCAACACCGCTCCCGTTTCACCTACAGAAATTAAAACAAGCACACAAACATGATGGATGATTTTTCACTTAAAACACAATTGGAAGAGGACAGACTCAAACTAGAGATCAACAGGCTGCAATTGGAAACGGAAAATCAACAAGGGATGGTTCGCCTGCTGCAACTGTTCAAATGCGTACTGTGCATGTTGTGCGTCTACCTTCTCTTCGCCACCACCTTCGGCGTCTACCACTCCCTCACCAGTGGACGGCACTCCAACACCTCTCTGCACAAGAACACGACTTTGATTTAATTTTAAAAATAAACTAAAACCTCCCGCGGCCCGGCGCCGCCCCACCCCATTCCCACCGAGCCCCTGCGGCTCCCACTTTTTTAAAACCCCCTCCGGATGACCTTGACCCACTTCCCAAACCCATCCATCACTGTCACCCCCACCCCACACTTCCAACCCCACACCTGCCACTTCCAACCGCTGACCTTGACCTGAGCCAGGAGTGGCCAAAAGACACTACTCATAGTATATGAAAATCTTTAAACAAGAAATTGTGGAATAACAAGAATGACTTTAAAAAGTCCAGAAATTTGATAAATCCAAAAGTATACATGTTAAAGGTGGTCTATTTTATCACTAAAACAAAATAAATATCATAAATTGTCTGTAAATAATTGCAATAAATGTGGAAAACAATAAATAGTTTCACAAATATGTGTTATGGTTAGGCATTTTTATTTCAAAACGTAGGTTTCAGAAGGGTTGCGTTTGTTATTTAGGAATGATCGGTTATTTCAAAGATAGTACAGTATGAACTATTTTTTTATGTTTAAAAATCATTTTATTCGTCCTTTGGAGAAAATGATGCTGCGTAGTTATGTAAGTCTGTAATGCACTGAACAGTAGAAAGAGATTGCTTCAACAATGTCAAATATAGAGTGCTCAACATATATAAATATTTTGTCCCTTATTGATATGCGTCATTTATCCATAAGTACCAGGTTAACCGAGCCTTGCTCGTTGGTTTAAATTCAGTTGAGTTTTGATATAGTGTCATGGTAATAAAGCTATTACATTTCCACCAACACCCAACTATACCTCTTCACAGTTAACAGCTGTTTCAAAACGTCTGCTTAACATTACTGTTCCTTTATTTTAGTATACCTTTCGTTGTTATTTCGTTACCAAAATAGCAACCCATAATACCAATGTTAAAAATACCATTTTAAAATTTAAATTTAGACCAAATTCTATTTTCCTGGGACTGAGACTGTTTCCAAACTTATTTTTGGACCAAAACACTCTTAAATTTAAGCAAAATCTAACCGCTAGATTGCGAGATCGTGGAACACACATCCCTTCAGATATTGCTCATATTATAATATAGGATTCCCGCCATTTCCTTGGCAACCATCCCACACTTTACCCTCGTTTCCTTATAGTTTTAGCAATTCTGATTGGTCGCTACAAGCTTAAAAATTTACAGATGATACTTTTCAAAAATATGTTTATTTGTTGTTTTTAAATTTTTTTAATATATATTTTTAGTAAATTTGATTTCATGGTTTGTGAGCATGTTATTGAAGTTGGTTACCATATAAACGTCGGATAGGTGTGGGTAAAATGGTAAATAACTGGTGGGAAAGTGTAAACAAACGATTGGTTACCAAGGGAACGGCGGGAATCGTGGGTAAAATGGCGCATATGAACAGGGGACAATTTTCCCTATCTGTGCAGCACTCTATTTCTATTTAACTTGGTTGGGTTGCCTCAGAAGGCACCGGACAAAGCAGTAGTTACGTGGGGACCGGCCAAGCCAGGGTGCGCTGGAGACAGGTTATTAATGCTGAGATTGCAGACAAAGGCTCGACAATGGAAGTCATTGTCCCTGGAATGGATTGATTACAGAATCCTGTCCCCGACATTCATCTTGTGCAAATGGGTCCGCCTTATGAAATTATCAATTTCGATTGTGATTACGAATATCTTGTTGATTGTATGAGTCAGGAATTTTTTTGTTGGAATTTAAGTGTGTTTCAACTTTGTTTGGTTGTACGTGCCATGAATGTAACAACATTGAAAAAACAGTAAAAAATAATTTCATTAAATCTTAGATTTCAAAACTTTTCAGAAGCAACATGAAAAAAACTGCTGATTAATAGTGTTAAAAAGTATGAGGATGGCTGAAAATAAAAATCGTTTAATATACGTAGTTAACTATTCTATCCTTTGCCATACTTGGGCAGAAATATCTAAACGGTTTTTGTTGAATGTAAAACATTTCAAGTTTTTTACTAATGGAAATTAAGGTTACATTAAAATGCTATCATGGAAAGCAGGCAATGGATTACTTTTTTATGATATACAATATACAGGCTTACTTCAACAGTGCATTTTTTTGGTAAACCTGTGGTTTAATCAAAGTTAAGGCCCCTCCAGCTATTGTACGGCAAAAATATTACAGTTATATTCATTAAATTGATATCGACAAATACCACTGAACTCCATCGATTTAAAGACATCTACCTAGCCTAATCGTTGGTATTTTGGACTCCTAACCCAAATGATCTTTGGTTCAATTCTTAGGATACCCACAACATTATCTAATTTTACCAATTTCACAAAAGAGTTTATATATTTTCTTAATTTAACGCTGAATGAAGAAAATATTTAATGTTAAATTAATTTTAAATAAAATTGGAAGGTGAGTATTGCCAAATCGGTTTGTATCAAAATATAAATAAGCCTATTAACTAAAATGATATTTTCCCCTCATTCAATAACGGTAATTGTATAAAATTATACATGTTATTTTATATTGAAGACTAAGAAAATATTTAATTTAATTTAATTAGAGACAAATAAATTGTCTGCAAATACCAAGAAGACTAATGTACAGGCCTTAGTACACCGATGCCGGTACACTGTTGAATTATACTAACGAATAAGAAATGGGGAAAAGGACATTTGTGTTTACAGAAACACCAAAAACATTCTTATCCAACAAACTAATCACACACATAGTAACAAATTCCAAGAAGTTTTTTTTTTTTTTTTTTTTTTTTTTTTTTTTTAACACGGAAAACATTCCAGCCTATAAAACGGAGCCCCTGCTGTCAACAGATGTCCAATACGCTGAGACATAAAATTAAACTGTTTGCGAGCGCTTAGCGGAAGCGGCGGACGCAGTAGGACCGGGGCTGACTTTGACATCGGGTCTGAATTTTACTGCAAATTACCAGCTAACACAGTTCTGAAAACTTGGAATTGACACTGGGTGTTGCTAAAGTAGTCGGGACACTACTTTGTTTCCTCATTACAATGGAAAATGCTTTACTCATTTTCACCACATTTATCTTGAAGGTACAATTTGAAGGCAAAATGACAATGAAAAACTACTTGTCAAACTATAGAACCTTGAAACCTTATGAGTGTGATAGATGAATATAGCTTTGATACTCACAAAGCCTAGCTTATTTCTTTGTCAGTATTAATAATTAATAGACGAATGAAAAAAGTGCATGTGGGTCCAGTTTTTAACGTAGTCAAAAAAGGACTAACTCCTCAGAGTGCTTATACCCAATCAGTTACCCAGCCACTTTAAACGAATTAGAAACTCATCCGAATGCTTTCGGTTTTGCGTTTAAAAATGATTTGCCATCTAGATACAATGCCTGATTAAAGTATATTTTTTGAAATTTACCGAAGTTTATAAATAGTAATTCAAATTTAACACCAGCTTTGAAAACTAAAGCTGTATATTTACAGAAAAATTTAATCCTAATCCAAGGATATTGGACAAGTGATTAAAAGAAAAGTCTCTGAAAGAGAAATTATACGACCAATTCCCCCAACCCACTTCTGGCATTTATTAAAATATGATTCCCTATTTCCTATGTCTCTAATTATGTGAGGTCAATTTCAACTAAGCGATGACTATGCCTTTGAAATCTTGCTTTAAATATGGCATTTTTTAAATTTTGGTTACAGATAGGCAGTTAGCTATCGACTACGCACGGTTATCTGTGATAAGTAATATTCATAAGGATCGGGATTATAATAAATAAAGCGTAAAACAAGATTTTTAAAATTAAAGAACGTTCTGCAACATCATATTAAACAGTAGATTATTTTTAGTAGGTGACTTTTACTTATTACTGTACTTATAAATTACTCATTTTTGCATCACATTTTCCTTCATAAAAGAAACCGAATAACATTTGTTTTTTATATTGTATAATGTCCTTGCACAGTGCAATATAATTTTTCAGACTATTTTTTCTAACTTTACCGACCAAAACAGGTCGCAGAGTAACTGAGGAATGGCAGTTAGTTAAAAAATTAATTTAACACCTCAAACACGTCATTTTTATTTATAAAATGTAATTTATTACGCTTATGCGTTCATTAATTTAAAATAAAAACAATACAGGATAGTTTTGGAAATTTAAAAGTTGAAGTTTACAATTTGAGTTGAAGGGAATATCTTAACTGTTGTGGGTAGCTTACATCATTTGTTGGTATAGTACTCTGAACATTCAATATAATTTTGTTTATCATCCTTAAAAATCCATAGATTTAACTATGAACTGCAGAAAAAACCAAAAAAATTGGCTATTTCATCCTTTTTATCTTTCAAAATGCCGCTTCTGACTGAGGCCTGTGACGTAATCAACCTCATGTCTATAAGAGAAACATGCACCAGCTGTTTTTGTGTTATCAGGCTAGTGACGAAGTGGGTATCGTTTTACCCGCTAACGAGCCAACCCTTGTCTATTACCAACGAACAGTTTTCCCCAGTCCTTCTACGAACACCTAAATTCAAATGCCGCTAGTTATGAAACAGCTGCACAATATTCACCGTTCATAAAATGGAACTGTATAGATGAATATAACAGAATTAGAGCGCACTAGCCGAAGCGACATCTGTTAATATTGCTGAACCGTTCGGATTCACGAATAAGAAAATCTTTTCATTATTTCCATCCTTTACGTTCAAGAATGTTCTTCTACCTTTTTCTGTAAGGAGAGAAGAAAGGTTGCCCTAATTGTTTTATTGCACATCAATACAAGGGTAGTGAAAATAAGAAATGGAACAGTTATTTTATAGTGACACATTGGATTTTGGTTTGGACAGTTTTTCTGTGTAATTGTCATTTATATTGAATGGATGCTAAAATGCCTCTTAAAAATAGCAACAAGTTAATAAAGAACCAATTACTAGATATTGAATAACTAAAATACATTGTAACTTTTTGGTTTTAGGATTGTTATTTACTGGTTGGTATTACTATGTTATTACTTTTCTTCCCAAATTTTAAAAGTTACTTATATAATTTAATTATATTGGTTCATGTATTGTAGTGTATGTTCATTATGATAAATAATACTAAGTATTGTTCTAATACTTGAAGGCCATTAACAATCTAAGAGGAAAGATATAAGGTGCCTGTTTTTATTTAAGATCTTCAACCTTCGGAAAAGTTGAAGACCTAAAGATATAATCACGATTGTGCTAGTACCAATGACAATTGTAAACATTACAAAATGTTACACCAACGAGCAAATGAAATTGATCCCAACATGGGCAAAATCTTGTGGGTTGGGTACGATTTCAATACAGTCCGTTAAAAGACCTATACCAATGACTTAACTTGATTAAATTCTGTAACTAGAAAAAACGTAAAACACTACTAAATTTATTATCATTAGTGTTTATAAAAATATTCTCTATGAAAAGGGGAGGAATAAAACTAAATATTTTTATAACCTTTAGATTATGCACATACAAAAACCAAACCGTATATTTTCCGTGATGAGCTCTGTACAAAGACGGTTTAATGTATAAAAATATTAATTCCCAAAAAATCATCTAGCCTCAAAGTAAACGCTGTAGAAGAAAAAAATTTACGTTTGAAATTCACTGAGAAAATTTGCGTTCTTGTAAAATACTGTGCGTGTTTAGCAAAACACAGCAGGGTAAAGACCGCCCAGTATGTGACGTCAGAATGCGTCCACCGACCAATGAATATGACACATTCCTGGGCGGAACAAACCAACTCGGGATTGCTCACCTACCTTTATATTTCTCTAAGATTTCATCTAGGCTACATAATTATGTACTTTCCCCAAAACATATTTTTAAGGATTCTTAAGAAGCTCGGCTTTCAATTGTGGCCCGAAATGAACTAGTAATGAATATAGCAATAAATAAATAACCACAATTCATTTGTTTCATACTATTTGTTTAATAGTAACAATTGTTTTAATACAATAGTAGAAAATCGTAAATATTTTCGTTCATTTTAAGCTAAGGCAACTTTTCATCAGTGCCATTGTAGTATAAGTTGACTTTTGAGAAAAATTGAACACAGACTAAAATTGGGTGTAAAAGGCGAAAGGTTTTTAGGAAGAATATAGAAGAAACAATCCGATCGTGTCTCATACATCTGATATAAAATAATTTAACAATTAATAAAAATACTTATAAATATTCATATCTAAAAGTCATCTTCACCCCTGTGCCAGTAGCCCATTATTGCGCAGTCGGCAATGTCAACCAGACGGCTTCTATGCAAAACATGGTATTTTATTCCCCTGTTTCTGACGCCGTTTTTCAACCGGTTTTCTTTAATCTTGGTAAGTGTTAGGTTGAATAGTTATATTAGGCCACTCATACCTCAAAATTTTGAAAATTTAACAAATGGCCTACTCTCTTTTACGTTGCAAAGTAACTCGATTTTCTTTAAAAATATTTGTTTAATATTATATGTTTGTATATGTCAAATATTATTAATTGTTGTTAAATATTATTATAATTGGAAGAGCATCAAATGCAGAAGACAAAGAAAATGTATGTATGTCAAATTGTCGCTAACATAAGCTTAGCTTAGGCAGGTATAGCTAACACTAGCTTCGGGTCTAGACTACTCATGCTACCTCCTAGGGGATCTCTACCGTATTGTTACCAGTAAAACACTTCCCTGTAAACTGTAATTTCCCGCTTAAACACTTTAGTATTATCAAAAACATATATTTTAAATTTTGCGTATTTAAGATGTAACTTAATACATCCGAATTTTCTTGTAAAGTAATTTTGGGACGAATAAAAAGCCGGTGTGTAACCAGAAAGTAGTAACAAAACGGTTAAACCCTAAGAGAGAAAGAATTGTATTCAGTGGACAAAGAGGCCGGTTGTAGGGCCGCAGCTTTTAAGCTCTCTTGCTTTGTCATACAACAGCAATAACCGTATGTATCCGGTGAGCCCAGACCATGTAAGGGATGATAACTGCATCCGGTGTTCTTGAGGGTTTAACTGTTACAATGCAAATTACGATGGTTTAAATTTACTAATTTAAAGCGAACATATTTGTTTTGTAAAAATTATCATCGTAAGTCTTCACTTAGTAATTATAATAAATCTTTAAAATTTAAAAAAAACAAAGATTCATTGAACAAGATATTTATTTAATAAAAGATTCAAAAATTTCACCTCGTTTCATAAAAAAAGCGCCGAAAGAAAATACTTTTGGTGACTCAATTCAAATATAAACGGCACTCAAATAATTACCAGCTTTTATGTGACCTATAGTTTATTAACTAAACATCAGTTCTATTTAACATGCCCTCTCTAAAATTCTTAAAATATATCCCACTTGTTCACAGATGAAATCATCCAAAAAAGATATTTCAGTGCACTTATACAAGCACTATTCATTAGCATTGTACATGCCTACATTACATTAAACATTGTTGAAAGGTTTTGCTTAATTTTCATGATCTTAAGATGTTTGAATTTTCACTAATAACTAAGACAACTGATCAATGAAATTTTAAAACAAAAATATTCCAGTTTAAGCAGGCCTGTCAATCGACAATAATATAAATAATAAAAAAATATAAATACTATATATTTAATGCATTTAAACAACAACTCATGTATATTAACTGTTATATATTTGAAAAGGGGAATCATTACAAAATACGGAACTATTCATCCAAGCTATTTACTAACTTTGTAAGCCGATTCCCTTGGTGAGCAGTTATAAGGTTTAATGGACTGGAATTAACTCCAGCTTACAAGTGAAGAACTGTTTAACTGTATATTCTATAATGATGATCAGGAAAAAGTTATAATTTTTATGTAAAAAGACAATGGTATTAAGATCTGTATTTGAAATTACTGGATGAAACAATCCCCACTTTTGGGAAAAAAATGGAACTAAATCTATAAAAAATTGTTTAAGATATGATTTACTTAAAGAGTCAACTTCAGCAACCTAAAACCTAAAGTTAGTCTCAAAGTCTGGGGTGGTATTGAATTGAAAGAGGGAATTATATCCAGCACCTTACTCAGGGCGATTTCTTGGTCCCATAATGCAAAACAGAAAGTAATATTTATAAAGTTACCCTTCTTACTTGTGCTAAATGATTTGTTAATCAATCGTCTCCTTGCTTGATTGATAATGATCATCTGACCCTCTGTAAAAAAATGTACACATCGATTGTTTGGCCAAGTTGAAGAGTTGATCCATTTTTTGGTATCTGGTCGTTTTCACTTTACTGAAGTTAGGCTTACTTAATTTCATTTAAGAGTCTTTGTACCATATTAATCTATAAACTCCATACTAATAAATTGCTTTAACATTTTGATTTGGAGAATATATGTATATACTTTTATTAATTTATAATAATAATTATTATTAATTTATATAATTATATTAATAAAGATGATCATCCTAATACTGCATGCAAACAACTATTGTGCATGGTGTTATCCAAGGTTATGTCTTATTGTGGGTGAAAATACTTTAAAATGTATCTTATTTTTTCACTCAATCGATATAAAATGGGTCTATAACATTAAATATTAAAGTAATACGCATCCTAACATAATATCCGTTTTAAAATACGTAAAACTTTTATTTAAGCCATTTGATCATTACTTATTTTAATTATTTTTAATATTTGACCAATAGAAGTTAATTTTGATGGTTTAACTATCGGTGAACTTAAATTACTTGCATGCCAAAGCAATCCTCAAGTCTGTGGAGGTTTTTAATCGAGAGGGAAAATAGTATTGAACATGACCTACAACCTACAACATATAACCTTTCTCATTACGATTTCTTGGTTCCGTAACGCAAAACAGAAAGTCTCTACCAGTATGTCTACCAGTATTTTAAGTAAGTTTCTTTATAAAAAACTGATGTTACTGACTAACTAATCTCGCAATGACAAGGTACTGGCGTACATTATTCCGTATTTGACCCTCAGATTACTTTGCAAAAGAGCCTTTTGTGCCCGAGGCAAGTGGATTGCTGAGGCACCTCTCATATACTCGTAATATCAAGAGCCTAAAAGCTCTTACACAGTGGGGATTACTTTCATGTACTAGAACACTTGCCAAGAGTCCGAACATAGTGGTACTTTTACACCTAACACCTTTCTTTGAATTTGAATGTTTGTTTGAAAAGATAATGAATATTAGTTATGCAAAAATGTTTAAGCAGCTAAAAGAAATTTAATTTTAATTTAGTTTTGCTCTAGCCAATATGTACCAACCTTATTAGTTTTTAGTAGTTATACATTTCTCAGCAATAAAATAAATTTACATTTATTAAATGTTTATCATTTATAATCTGTAAAGCCATTTTGCATAAACTCCTCACTTTAACGTTTGAGGTGTAAATAATTCGTCTCACTCTGTAATTTTCCAATAAGGTTTTAGATATTTCCATTCTGAAGGGCGTGGGCAAATTTTAAAGTTCCTTTTATAAGGCTAACACTGGGAAAAATTTTT